>JAQPPZ010001474.1:1200000-1779305 GCA_028583015.1 Wollemia nobilis | reverse complement strand
CATCTCCATACATCATCACCCATCGAATTTAAAATGCATCACCCATAGTATCGTTCTAGCCACCACTTCTAGCCCTTCCCACTCCATCCAACCCATATAATGAGCCCAACAATAATTATTTTATGAATAAAATTCTAGAGGTAATCAAGACTCTAGTGAAATAGAACGATGCTATAAGACAAGAGTGGCAACAACCATAGAATTGGCTACCTTAAAAATCCCCATAGTTGAAAAAATATTAGATGCTTCAATAGGATGCTAATAAAGGGAAAAATTAGATTTACAATCATATTTTTAATGCTAATACAAAAGCTAAATCAACATGGTTCCTTTATATACCACTATGATACCACTTCTCTCCAATATAAAGTAGCAGAGCAACGAGGTGAATGGAGTGGATGGGAAACTAAGTTTTTAAAAATTTGGTTCTGAGAAGAATGGAAGCAAGGCTAGTAGGCAGGATGTCAAGAAGGATTAGGATGACAGTAAGGATTATGGTACAGATGCAAAGGATGGACGACTGAAATTTGTCAATATCCTTGATTGGACTGAAGATCTTTGGGGGGAAGAACCTCCCAACACTGGGCCCCTTTACCAACACCAAAAGGGACCCATTTTTGATCCCACCAAGGAAATATACTTTTCTAGTGTGGTGTCAAAAGGAGGAATCCATTGTCATGAGTATTCCATAGAAACCCTCATTCCTACTGATGGGAAGGACATTAACATCCCTGACTGTGTAGCTGACAACTATCTTTCAATGGAAAAGTATGCATTGGTGGGTAAGTTTGTTGGGGGAAGGCTAGATATGGAAACCATATGTAGATGGGCCTTATCCAAATGGAAAACCTTGGGAAGTATGGAAATCATAGCTCTATCTAGAGGTTTATTTGTAATAATATTGAGCAACCATGATGACATTAGTCACATCCTCACTAGAGGCCCATGGTTCCTTAGCTGCAAGAGCCTGTTTCTTCGAAGGTGGGTTATCGATTTTAATCCTGAAACTCAAGATATCAACTATACCCACATTTGGGTTCACATCCCTAATATCCCTTTTAACCTCTGGCATGATGATATCCTCTAATCTATTGCAAGAGTTGTAGGTGAGCTAGTGGCAATCGACCCTTCCACACTTGCTTGCAAATGCATGAATGTTTCCAGAATCTGTGTTGATGCAAATTTGGCATCTGAGCTTCCTATTTTTTTCAATCTCAAGTACAAGTCCTAATATAGGAAAAAACCTATGGAATATGAAAATAATCTCAATTTTTGTGTGAAATATCAAACCCAGGTGCATCTCAAGATCTAGTGCCCTAGTCTCAGACCTCTCAAGGAAAAGGACCAAGGTCAAGAAGAAGGTAATCCTCTCCACCAAAAATCCCCCATGGCTCAGAAAAAAGGGATCAAATTCCCACCAAATAATGGATATCCCAAATATAAAAAAAATGGCAGAACCAATACCAGTCAGGGAAAGGATCCTATCAGGAGTAAAGGTAGTCATAATTTCAAGGTGTCTCATCTCCCTACAAAGGAAATAAAATCACCACCTTGAAAATGAATCCAATGCAAGAAAAAGTAAGTTCCCTTTCTATTTCCAATAAGTTTGGTATCCTAGGTGAATCTAATCTCATGCTTGAGGAAAATGAAGGTGTTATGTATCTAAATCCACCTTGTGATAAAACCCAAAACCAAGTTATTCCTTCTTCTAAACAAAATATTTTATTTTCCCTTGAATATTTGAACATTGATCTTAGTTTTGTTGATTCCCCTTCTAAGTCAAGACCCTCTCATAGTCCTAGAGATAACCCTAAGAGTCTTCATCTTGGCAGTACTGCTAAGCAAGCCCCCCTTCCTAAAAACTTAGTGTTAAATATGATGACCTCTATTCAGATTCAGGATAATTTCAGACCCTCAAGCCCTATCCTCGAACAAATAATCCCTTACAAGTTTAGCCCCAAGCAAACCCAAAGTTCCACAAAGTCACCCATTGAATGTGGTAGTGAAAAAAAAAGGGGAAGGGTTTCAGCTAGTGAGCAATTTAAGAGAGGTATCGAGGATGACATTGCCAATGGCATTAAAAAACTTTATTTCCTAATGTTGTTTGTCAACCCAGAGAGGAAAGTAAAAGTTCCAAACCCCCCAACCACAAAGTAGGGGAGGTAGAAAGGCATCCAAACCTTCTAAATGAAGATCCTCTCATGGAATGTGAGAGGCCTAAATGGGCCTGCCAAGCAGAGACTTGTCAAATCAATGATAAGAGACTTAAAGCCCTCAAATTTCATCATGAAGGAAACCAAAATTGATGCAAATAGCTCCCTAACCATAGCAAATAAAATTTGGAAAAAGGAATATGCAGTGTTCAGTCATGCCAGAGGATCCTCAAGGGGTCTCATGTGTTTATGGGACACTCAAAAAGTTGAAGGTAGATTAATCCACTCTAGCGATAGAATCCTAAGTGTGTTATTCCATGACAACAGCAACAACACGTCCTGGATCCTCACCAATATTTATGCTCCAAATACTCTAGCCAAGAGAGCACAGTTGTGGGATTCCTTGAGCAAGATAAAGGATTATTTCCAAAACATTCCCTGGGTTGTAGCTGGGGATTTCAATACTCCCCTCTACCTCTCAAATAAAAAATGAGGGACTGAGGCCCCAATCAAAATCATGGAAGATTTCAATGACTTCATCAATTTAAATAATCTCATGGATGTAAAACTCAAAAATGCAAAGTTCACTTGGAGCAATAGAAGAATAGGGAACCAACACATTCAAGTCAAATTGGATAGATTTTTCTTCTCCCAAGAAGTTGTCCAATTGTTTGGTGATGCTTGTCTCCATTATTTACCTAAAATAGGATCATATCACAATCCTCTCATGTTAGAAATTGAAAAGTCCAACCCTTACAAAAGACCTTTTAGGTTCGAGGCAATGTGGATACATCATCCAGACCTTAGGCAAAGGGTCTCTCAGTGCTGGAAACAAGAAGTTCAAGGATGGCCTTCCTTCAAACTTGCCCAAAAGCTTAGAATACTCAAAGAAGACTTAAAAATATGGAACAAATAAGTCTTTGGCAACCTTTTTTCCAACAAGAAATCCCTCAAATATAGACTGGAAAGGATAGAGAATAAAATTCAAAATGGGTAGATTGATGAACAAACAAGAGCAGAAGAAAAATTGATCCTTTCTGAATTCCACAATGTCCTTACTTGTGAAGAATACTTATGGTGAAAAAAATCTAGAGCCTTATGGATTAAAGAGGGAGATTCAAACACAAAGTTTTTTCATGTATCTACTCTAAGGAATAGAAGCAACAACAAAATCAAAGAACTCGTTAAAAGTGATGGCACTTCCACTACGAATATTGAGGAAATCAAAGATGAGGTAGTTTCATATTTTAGTTCTCTCCTTGAAGATGATAATTCATGTTCTACCACTACTCAATATTCCATGCTCCATCATGTCCCCCAATATATCCTTGAGAATATCAATTCCAATTTAATTGCACCCTTTCAAGATGAGGAAATCAAAACTGCCCTTTTCTCCATGCATCCTGACAAAGCTCTAGGACCTGATGGCTTTCCTCCTCATTTTTTCCAAACCTTCTAGGACATAGTTGGTCCTGATGTGTGTATGGCTATAAGAGAATTCCAATCCTCCAAAATAATTCTATGAAGCTTTAATTCTACCTTTATTGCCCTTATTCCTAAAAATCCCACTGCTAAATATTTGTTTGACTTTAGACCCATTAGCCTTTGCAATGTTGCATATAAAATCCTAACCAAAATCATTGCTAATAGGATGAAAAGAATTATGCCAAACATCATTTATCCCTACCAAGGAAGCTCTATCCAAGGTAGATCAATTCTAGATGGTGTCATTTCCATTCATGAAGCTCTACATTCTGTATCTCAAACCAAAAAATCTACCTTTGTTCTCAAACTTGACATGAATAAGGCCTATGATAGAGTCAACTGGGAATTTCTATTAGCCATCCTGCTCAAGTTCATATTCCATCCTGAGTGGATTGAGTTAATCAAAGCTTGCATTTCTTCACCCTAGTTTTCAATCCTCATCAATGGATCCACAATGGGTTACTTTCAGAGTAGTAGAGGGCTAAGGCAAGGGGATCCCATTTCCCCCCTCCTATTTATCATTGTTTTTGAATCCTTGGGAAGGACCATCAAAGAAGATTGTAGAACAAGCCTCCTATCAGGAATTAAAGCTTCCTCCTAGACTAATCCTATTTCATACCAATAATTTATGGATGACACTATTTTATCAACTAATGCTTCCATGTTTGAGGTGCAGGTCATCAAATTAATACTCCATATTTATGAGGAAGCTATTGGGAAGAAAAAAAATTCAAGAAGAGTGAGTTGTATTTCCTAAATACACCCATCCAAAGACAAAACAAGATTGCCAAAATTCTTGAATGTTTTGTGGTTGTCCTCCTAGCACTTACTTGGGCCTCCCCTCTTCTTTGGTCAGCCCTCTACTTCCATGTGGAACAACATCATAGAGAGGATACAAAACAAACTTGCAGGATGGAAGGGAAACCTATTATCCCAAGTGGCCAAAAGCACCCTCACATTAGACTTCCCTCCAAAGTATTCTCATGTATTTCCTTTCTGTTTTTAAAGCCCTTGTTGTAGTGTACCATAGAATTGAATAGATTCAAAAAAAAAATTTATGGTCAGGAACTAAAAACAAGCAATGGTTGCACCTTATCGCTTGGGATAAAGTGTGCAAACCTAAGGACAAAGGAGGAATTGGGCTTAGAAGGATTTAGTCCCTAAACATAGCTCTAATGGCCAAACAAACTTGGTATCTGGTTATCAATACCAAAAATGAGTGGACATCCATAGTTCAAAGGAAATATCTGCAAGGAAGCAATTTCCTCAGTGATGTAGCCCCCACAAGAGGATCCACCTTCTAGAATTCTATTATAAGTACTAGATCACTATTGAAGAAAGGCCTAAGATGGAGACTAGGGGATGGAAGTAAAATAGACTTCTGGAATGATAAATGGGTTACATAAAAACCTCTCATTGAAGGTCTTATTATGTCCATACTAAAAGCCTATAAAGACCTCAGAATATGACTCAAATTTTTATACTTATTAAGGTTTCAAAATAATAGATCCAATTAGAAAATCATCATATGCACTAATCATCCTACAGAATCCACTAGCGTGAAATCCTTGCACTCCACCATAATTCCTTCTATAAATCCCAAATATCTCCTTGTTTGGGAGCCTCTAGAGAGTGGGGAATTTATTTTCAAGACTACTTACCAACTTATTATTGAAACTAAGGATATTTTGTTGCCTTGTAACCTTGTGTGGATCAAATCCCTCATCCCTAAGGTGTCCTTCTTCACCTGGCTCACCATTCAATAAAGGATCCTCACTATTGATAACTTGATCAAAAAAGGCCTCACCATTCCCAATAGGTGTCCCCTATGCTTAGCCGCATGGGAATCCTCCCCTCACCTCTTCCTCCACTGCCCCTATTCCTCATCCATCCTCGATTCTATTTTCCAATCCTCTCAAATCTTGTGGGCCAAACCTTACTCTATATTTGATCTTTTCCTCCAATGGCCTAGCCCCTTCCATAACCCTCGGTTCAAGTTCCTTTGGAAAACTTATCTTCACCATTTCCTCTAGCAAGTCTGGCTTAAAAAAACCATAGAATTTTTTCCCAATGTACTTCTATCTCAGAGTTGATTTCTAGTAAAATCCTAGCCTATGCCAAAGAAAATGCCACCCTCATTCCCCCCTCCCCTAGGCCTACCTCCAGTTTTGAGCTTACCTTGGGTAGATCCCTTGACCTATCCTTGGAGGATTTTCATCCTTCAATTAATCCCAGAATCAATTTCAAATGGATTCCTCCATCGACAGGTTGGTTTAAACTAAATTTTTAAGGGGTTGTGAAAGGAAACCCAGGAAAAGCAAGAGCAGGAGGTATCCTTAGAAATCCTCAAGGAGAAGTCATCCTTGAATTTTTTGATGGATTGGGAATCTAGAAGAATCATGTTGTCAAGGTGAAAAGCATGTGGAGAGGTATTTCTCTTGCCAATAATTTTCTCAATAGGTTAATTTTCGAAGAAGATTCCCTCAATATCATCAGTTATCTCAAGAAAAATAACAATCCTTCTTAGAGAGTCAGAGATTACATTGAAGGTGCCAGGAGCTTGATGATTGACATACAAGAAGTCATATTTCAACACACTTTTAGAGAGGCCAATAGAGTTGTGGATAGATTGGCTAATATTGGAGTCCATGCACCTAATATTCTTACATGGATTGATGACATCCCTAATGAAATTCGCACCATTGTGGATCAGGAAAAGCCTCAGGTTGATAATCCTAATATTCTTCCTCATTAGGATTTGCTTCTTTAGTATCCTCATCCTATTTCAGATGCATAAATTTAGTGCCACCACAAGTAGGCTACCCACATGGACAGGGAATATTCCCCAAGAGCCCTAAATGAGTGTGAACCAAGAAATATTCATTATTATTAGGCATCATGTGTCCATATAGACCATTTTCCACTGCAAAAAGATCATTTTTGATTGGTATATTTTTTTGGAAACGTACACTAACCTCTGTTTCAATTTATGGTAAGTTTTGTCATTTGTGTACAGTGACCTAGGTGGCATTTCAACTTCTAAAAAAGAAGATACTTATTCCAATGACATCAATTATCTCCTACATCAACATTGGCATTGCATCAACATTGGACCAAAAAATAACCAGGTCCAATACAGATTCACAATATCCAAAGGTTAGATTTCCAAGGGTATTATGGCTAGGCTGTGGCTTCTCCTCATGAGAGAGGGGATCAAGAATGGTCTCATTTCCAAGATCATGCACTGGAGTCTTGAGCATATCCTCCCAAAAGTTATTGGTGGTAACGGTGATGTGTGTAATCATTCCAGAAACATCTTGTGTGGCCCTATACCCAATCATCATGAAGCTCAAAGGATCATCATTATCAATTCTCCAAATATCCTTGGGGATCATCCCTCTCTAGGCAATCATTTCCAAAAAAGTCTTGAGACTTCCAATTTTCTAGTGATAAATTCAAAGTACATTGTTAATTTCAATAACAAAAACTCTTGGAAAGTGGGGCATCTTCTATGATCTTACTCCCATAAATCCACCATGGGCATCCTGTGCATCCCCATTGTTTATGAATCCAACTTCCCTCTTCTGTTGTTCATCCCCCTTCCTCACTGGTGCAGAGAGTTACCCACCCTGTTATCCTCTATTTTTCCTTCTGGTTCACCTCTTGTCCTCAATCGTCAGTCCACCATGAGTTTCATCAAGCCCAAAAAAAATTATTGCAACATCCTGGCTGAGATAATACTTACTAAATGAAAATTTTTCCTCTTTCTTCACTTGTTCGCCAGTGAAGAACTTGATATCACCATGGCATTTTTGGAATCTTGGGAGAACGATGTTGTCTCAGTTCAAGGAAGGAGCTTTCGTGTAGATGTCAACCTCCTATCTCTCATCACTAGTCAGCCAACAAAAGGGTGCTCAATTCATAGGGAGAAACACAATTGGGAGGTTGAACTTAAAGAGTTCAAATACAATGATAGAATATTCAAAGGAGCTAAGCAAGGAATCTTCAGGAGGGATCTCCTTACCCCTTGGAATGATGTGATGAAGCCCGTCATGGAGTTCATTATGGTCGATGACCCAAATAAAGTACTCTGTAGTTTTCATCTAGCTTTAGATAACCACTTCTATGATTTCAGTCCTATAAATATTCCTAAGTTTCTTGTCAACTCAATAAACTACTCCATTATGTCTTGTAGGAAAAATAAAGGTCTTGAACTTCCCTCCCACCAAGGACTGTTCAAATTTATTTATACACACATCCTATCCCATAGCCCTTAGGCCAATCCAAGTAAACCCAACCCAGCCACAAATTCAGTTGGGCTTCCTACCCGCCTTTCCCTTGTAGATACCATTGAAGTTGTTTGTGAGCTTATACTTAAAGAATTGTTTAAATATGTCCTCAAGCCTTCTCAAATACTTGTTTAAATCTTTCCAACAATTGCATACAAACATAGATTAAGTATTAAAAAAAGCTTTCTTTACATAGATAAATTCTACTTAGAATATTTTTAACCTCTAGAACATATAGAGAATGATATGCTCTATCAAAAACTCAATATGTTTCACACTCATAAATCTTATACTCAATTAACCACTTTCTATCTCTTACAAAATCCCTTTCAAATCAAATCAAAACAATGTATAACAAAACTAGTTTATTCTTCTTGCAAATTTTCTCCCAAATATCAATCACACCAATGCAGAATTTCCCTCATAAAATTGATCTCAAAAACATTCACAATTGCTATCAATTTCTCTCAAATCAATGTTTAAAATATTTTACAAAGATGCAGTAACTTGTCTTCAATCCTAGCACAAGTAGTTCACAATCTCTAGCTCAAATGTCTCAAACCCTTTCAACAATGGAATCACACTCATTATCAAACTATAACACAAATATTTCCACATTCATTCAAAAATGAATTGCAAATCCTAACTCAAATATTTTAAACAATGATTATCAAACAATCCTTTTCACTCCACCTTAAGTTTCAAAATATTCACTTCAATGAAACACTTTAAACAAGAAATAATGTGCCCATACCTCTTAATTGTTCTTCTGGAGATATGTCTTCAATAATCTATCTCACAAACAATTGATCTTTCTAGTGCCACTTCAAGGGTTAGATTGCAAGATACTTTATCAAAACATCCACATGAATTTTCACCTCAAAAGATATTTCACCATACAAAAATTACAATAAAATATCAAACCACTATAACACCTTACTACTCCTATTCTTTTATGCAAAATCATGCTCAAAAAAATAAACCAAAAATTACACATGAATTTCACATATACACCTTATACCTCCTTATTATGAAAACAAAAATAATGCACTTAAGATCTCAATAAGACCAAAGAAATTATCAATTAATCGCATGCATAAACAAGGCACTAACAATTTAAATTTTAATTTCCACTCTTATTAAAATAAAAAATTAAACTCGATTTATTATCCTTAGGTCTCCTTACTAAATTCACTTCAAAACCTTAAAAATTAATTAACTCTTATAACTCCCAAAGTCAAACATCATATGCATACCTTATAAATTTTTTTACCCCAAGTGCTACCACCGCTACTCGAACCCGTGACTCCTCGCTGGTCCCACACCCTAGCACAATGGAGGACATCGTGTTATATAGCTACCCACATGAGCACAAAGGAGCACGTGATCATTCTTATTCATCAAAACTGGCGTAAACACCTTCAACCAAAACAAAACACTCCCTATGATATGAATGCTGAATTTGTTGCCTACAATGCGCTCTACAAGCCAAGCTTGCCACCTAGGCTATCCACCCACATCATATGGAATTGGTATAATTCATCTTTGTCTATGTGCTACCCTCAAAATTCAAAAAATTATTTCTATCTACCTCCACGCTCGCCTAAAAAAATGTAAATTAATTCTCAGGGGTTGATGAAAAATTTTGGTTTGCCAACACATTAATCTTTTTATACATTTTACCCTTTGACTTTGGACATCAAATCAACTTGGAAAAATTACCTCCATGCAACTTCAAATTTTGGTGCCTTCTAAACCTTTAAAAAATATTATAATAATTTAAATCTAAGATAGATTTAAATATTATAATTTTTTTTTAACCTTTGGGCCCTTTTAATTTTTAATTAATATAATTATTTAAATCTTCATAGATTTAAATATTATAATATTTTTTCTTCTTGGATCTTTTCTTTAGAAAACCTCTTCTTTTTTCTTTTGCAAATGCCACGATGGTAAAGCCATTAAACCTTTATTTTTCTTGACATAAATGACAACCAATGTAACCTAAGCCATTAATTCTTTGACATCAATGACAACAATATACTCAAAATTTCCAACATCATCATGTGGCACTTCTTCTTCATCCATGACCTATTTATCAAAAACACCAAAATTAGGTACCCAATTAAAAATATGTCCATATTTTTCAAACCATAAGTCTTGTCTATCTAGGGATGTGTCAAATAACACATCTCCCTGATCAACCACTTGAGTTGTTTCAAATAAAGTAACATTTTCATTTGGATAATCAATGATATCAAACCAAAACCATTTAGGTTATGGAATTTCTTGTATCTGAGGTAACATAGGTAGCATAGAGTGCTTAGGTGAAACAAGGCCTTGAATTTCTTACCCCTCAAATAGGAACCAATTGAGTGATTCCCCTTCATCCAAAACCAATGGACATACTAAATATTAACCCTTTATTCCTTTTATCTTTTGGCAAAGTATTCAATAAACTCATCTTCTTGAGACATTTGATGAGATTCCATCCTTTATTTCATTTCTTCATGGTCATTATTTTGAGGATGTTTAAGGTTTTGATCATAAATTTTAATCATCTCATCCAAATTTATGGAAGATCCTAATTTTTCATATGTTTCAAAACTAGTACACTCTAAAACCCTTTCATTGTCTAAAAGAATATGACTTTTTTATCTTCAACCTTTGTCTCATGAGGGTGATTTGTAGAATTATCAAGATGTGCATATTGAGGCATTTGTTCCTATAATTGATCTATGTATATTTTAAGATGTATAACTAGCCTTTGCAACTTGTCTTGCACATTAGGTGAAGTGAGTGCTTGAATGTAAAAGGTAGTAAAGTCCACCCATTTGTTCCACCAACAATAATTATCTTCTGAAACTAGGGTGTGACGTTCAACCATTTCTTTACAATCTTTGAATTCAACAATAGATTGATTTCCAAACTCACCCTCATCCACTTTTGAGGGCTCAATTATTTCTAAAAGTGGATCCATTAATTTTCTATGATCATCCCAATCCTCACTTGAAAATAAGGACTCTAAGCCTTCCATTTCTAGCTCGTCATAATTTGGCTCATGTTGGATTTCTTGATCATTATAATGATTGTATTCCAAAAATAAGTGATGGAATTCTATCATGTCTTCTAAAAACTCTTTAGATTCATCTATTGATTCTCCCTCAAATTTACTTCCAACCACTTTTTATGGCTCAAGAGTTTCTACAAGGGGATCAATTCTTGCATTGAGCTTCCTATGATTGTCCCAATATTCCTTTATGAATAAAAACAAACCAATATTTGCATATTTATGGGTTTTTTTACCACAATCCTAATTAATGGACATTGGCTTAAATATTTACACCTTCTATTGGATGAAATATAAGGTGGTTATAATATTTGGACATTCAACTTTTTCGTATTGATTGCTCACATTAGAACTCATTCAATTCAAGGGTGCTAGATTATATGGTTGGTGTTGGTTGGAATCCATAGCTCCTAAAAAACAATTCATCATGGGAGAAGGTTGTGCATCAACTTGACTCATGGGTGGTATTTTATTTTGAGCCTTAGGATGTATTAATGATAATCTACCCACATCAACCCATTTTGAAATCCATCATTGTTCTACTTTTATTGCCTCATTTTAGGCTCTAAGCAAGGATGGATATTTAATAAATCTCCTTCTAAATGTAGAAGTTAATGGGTCTAAGGCTCCCATATATATTTGAATGACCTCTTCTTTTGACATGATATAATGTGTCATCACTTTGGTATAAAACCTATGGAATCTATCATTGAATTGACTTGTGGATTCATTAGGTTGCTTATAGATAGAGACAAACTGATTTAGCATTTCAATTGGGTCAACTACTTTTCCAAAAAAGACTAAGAAACATAGTTTATATTTGAGCCCAATACGTGATAGAAATTATAGGTAAATTTATGTACCAATCCAACACACCCTTGTCTAAAGTGTATGAAAACAACCTACAAGGAACATCTGCATGCATAATTTACAAATAAATTAAAATATCCTTGTATCTTTGAATATGTTCCTCAGTCGAGGTCACATCATGTCTAAACTGAGGTAAAATTCTTCTACACCTTTAGGGATTTTATAGATAGGCTTGTTTAAAAGGCTATAATAATCACCTATCCAAGTACAATTCCTACGCTAATTGGAGTAAACAATGCCATTAGTGAGCCTTAAAGAACACAAGTTTAGTACCAATTTTGTTAGTCAAAGAAATATCTTGCAAAGAAGTATGAAATGACACAATCCTCAAATGTTTCACATGTAAATCATCATGATTATCAATCAAAATATATGCATCAATAAAACCATGAGATTAAATAACATTATCAAATTTTCAAAAGGTTAACATCTGTTGAAGAATGAAAAACTTCTTATTTATTCCATAGAGAGGCCTTGCTTAAATAGAAAGTGCATACAATATGATCCATTGGATCATAACTAACTGAGTTGATCTCAGCCACACAATCTATCTTAAATATCCTAGTAACAACTTAGGATATAATCTAAGACCCCCATTAAGTGGGACCAAGATATGTCTAACACCACCCCTCAAGTGGTACTAGAAGGTAGTGAAAGACAAAAAACCAAACAAGTGGCACATCCACAGATATGAGTTTCGATAACAAGGCCTGATAAGGTACTCATGTACAACACATACATAAGCAACTCTGCTAGAGAGATGATAAAAAACCACTCCTAAAAGAAGGAAGATGTGCAAGGAGGATGGATAGGAATATGTCCTCTTCAACCCCCCTAGGACAACTTCCATCAAGAAGGGCCTGTAAAGGATCCATGTGATGTCCCAAAATGCATAGATGACTCATCTCTAAACTGAATGTCTTCCTACTCCAATAAGGTATGAGGAAGAACATGAAATCTGGTGTATGTGACCATAAACAAGGATATAAACAATGAAAAAGTCACCAAAGGAAAACCCCTTAAACCAAAGTGTCTCACAAAAAAGGAGAGTGTGAAGATAGGATGGATAAAGAAGCACCACAATCGCAAGGGTAGTCAAAAATGACTCCACAAGCACAAATATTTGGTGTCCACCTATACGAACACAATGGGATGATAACAAGGTCCAAAACTATGTGGACAAATAGCCAAACAAGGGGATAAAACCCCTTTTAAACAAAGTGTCTCACAAAAGGAGAGTGAGAAGATAGGATGGAGAAAGAACCGCCACAATCTCAAGGGTAGTCCAAAATGACTCCATAAGCATAAATATATGGTTTCCACATATATGAACACAATGGGCTGATAACAAGGTCCAAAACTTGTGGAAAAACAACAAAACAAGGGGATAAAAAAGAAAGGGCACCAAGGTAGTTGTCGAACAATGAAAAGTCACCAAAGAAGCCAAACAAGGGTCAAAGGAACTTTATAAATTTAGTCCGTAGTAGACACAAAATATTTCAACCGAGAGAGCACTTTGAGATACAACAATATTCGAGCCACAAAAAAGTATAGAAAACAATTTCAAAACTAAAAATGGACACCACCATTGTGTCCGGCTCAAAAAATATTTTCAACGAGTATATATAAGATATACTCCTAAAAATAGAGGTGCTCAAAAATGCAAAAAAAAATGATGTCCCTCTAAGTGGGTGCAGCTCCAAGACTTCCCAAGTGGTCACCCATCCGAGTGGTACTCTAGGACAAAATGCTTAACTTGGGAGTTTTAAGAGTTTTCATGCCAAGAAGGACAACCTTTGAATTGAAATTAGTTGCAAGCAAATTACATTTTAAAATTAAATGTTCCCTCCACATGGGTCTTGTCGACCACTAAATATCAGCAAATGTGACCTTGCTAGAAAAAAATGTTATGAAAAATCAATATCAGTAGGGAAAAATATGGGGTATCAATATCAAATTAAGCCATGTAGATAATGAAAAAATTCTCTTTCCACTATGACCTACGTCAAAAAAAATAATAGTATGCATGCCTCCCACGATCTATGGTGCCTTGATCTACTATTGTAGTACCCGGGAACATGAGAAAAAAATTTCATGATCTACCAATAATTTGTGATCACACCATGCACCCAAAATACTATAGAAAATATTTTCATACACGACAGAGCACCAAACCACTAGGAAAATATTATCAGGGGAAAATATCTTTGAAATCTTGGTGGGACCTCCATCAAAATCTATTCAAAAATAGAATATTCTTAGGACTGCCTCAAAATGCTCATTGTGCTAAACTTGAGTACTCCATTCTCTTCAATGGCTCCAATGAAAACTTGAGCTTTCACTCAAATCCAACATACATCAACTGTTTTATGAATGACATGCACCCTAAGGCTTGAAGAAAACCCAAAAGTGCCATTTTGATTCCTGTGCAAGATTGAGTTTTGCCACTAACACTGAGTGCTAAGTTCATCAAAGAAATGCAACAATGCTTCCATAAGATACTCCATCTCCATGTAGACCGGGCCATCCATGTCGTAGTTTCCACAAATGTAATCAAAACACAATACTTGTTGATTTCTTGTGTAGTATATTGCTATGGGGATCATTGGGCAGAAATACATAAAGAAGAAAATAACATTATATCGAATCCTAGGAAGTCACATCCACAATGCAGATGAAAAAAAGGATCATATATTCATGCATTCATAGTAGCATGTGTTTGACCATCGTGTAAGTTTGGAATTTTTAAAAAATACCTCCAACAAGGTTGCTTTCGATCCCGAGTAGCATGTGTAGGACTTGATCCTGTGATGTGACACACTATCAGCCCAAATATCTCCAATACCATAGGTGATAGAGGAAACCATATCCTTGTTACAACACTCTCACAAATCCTATGATTGCCATGAAGGCATGGTCACTGCTCTGGAAAATAGAGTCTTTGAAAAGCAATCAGTCTCTATGGAGACATGCTCCATGTTGAGATCATCAATATGGTATTTTAAACTGTATCATCTAAGGATGCATTAACATAGACGACATCTAACTTACTTTGATCTCCCCAAAATAGCTTTGACTTCACTTTTTAAAAATAGTTTGACACTGGTTGTTCCTGATCTAAATGACGCACCATTATTCAAACTATATTCTTGAAGTAGATAGAATGACACACATGATCAACCTCATTTTTAATATTTTGCATTTAGTTGGAGCTTGGTAAACTCTTTGTTACGATTCCATATAGACGACTATTCTTTGATGGAGAAAAAAAAAAATAGATGCAAATAAAATTCCTCATCATTTTTATAGGAATCTAGCAAATATCTTCCAAGAGATAGTTCCACGTAATATTGCAGCCCATAGTCGATTTGAGTGGTGCGTTTCAAAGTGGACACCTTCACCGCTCCCTCACACCATATTTCTTGCTCCTTTGGAGTGTACAACTAGACAAAGACCCGTGTGATGGAAATTTAGCACACACAATAACCCACATATATACATCCCCATTGCATCCACAAATGGTCTAACATCGTGGCTCTACTACACCCCAATCAGCTAATTGCATCCTCATGCTCCCTGAAGAGCCTCTTATTACAGTCGTCCACCTAGAGAAATTGGATTGGCAACAAAACAACCTGAGAAAATATATTTTCATAATATCTGGAAGCTTCATCATGGAGTGCATGTTTGAAACTTGGGCGTCTTCATCCATTTCTATCTGGATTGAATCTATTATAATTATGCCATGCATCTCTAGCACCATTGTTGGTAAAAAACCTAGGTGTCATGCACATATCCTTCAAATATCACCAAAAGTACACTATCCCCAAAGATCCCCAATGTTTCAATCTAGTGGTGAGCAGCTATTTGTAGTGTAGTTTCCTAATACCCACTCATTCATAAAATTGGCCTCAATGGTTCTCTAGTCATAGCACATCCAACATCATATAGATCTGATTGATCAAAAACTAACATTCCAATATATCACTCTAAAAACAATTAGCAACCATGGATTTTTCTATCAAACATTTGGTTTCTGATCCATCAAAATGTGGAGAGCATACTCTCTTAGTTTTCTGAAAAAAATAGCCAAAAGTAAAAATATGAGGGGGGAATTTCCATGAGGGAAATGCCCCTCAAGTTCACACTTAAATTCATAGGGCAGGGAAACTCCGCTCTGATACCATGTTGAAGAATGAAAAACTTCTTGTTTATTCCATAGAGAGGCCTTGCTTAAATAACAAGTGCATACAATATGATCCATTGGATCATAACTAATTGAGTTGATCTCAACCACACAATATATCTTAAATATCCTAGTAACAACTTAGGATATACTCTAACAACATCAATGCATCATCAATTAGAGAATATTTGAATCAATGAAAGTGAGCAACAAAATATTATTAGTCAATACCAATGCCTTCAAATAATCCTTTCAAGTAACATAAACAATTTAGTATCTAAATAGCAATAAAGTAAACCACTTCAGACCCTCCTTCCAGTGCCAAAATGTTGAGTGGAAATTTTGCCCAATTGCAAAATCGCCATCACACCTAGAATTTTGATTAAAAAACCATCTCTTTCAAAGAAATATAAATTTATCCAAGGTTCTTTTTGCGTAATGTGTGTGTGTATGCTTGTGAAGATGTATCAAGTAAGTTCTAGGAATACCTTAGTGATTTGCAAGTAACTGTAAATAAAGGGCCTGTGTTGGAATTACTTTATTGTGCTATGCTATTGATTGTTCATGAAATTTAAAATAAAAGCAAATGTGATTGACCCTCATATGACCACGATAAAGAACTTTAGTTCATTTTATCTTGAAGTATTTTAGATAGATTTTATCTTCTTTTGGTTAAGTTGGTTTTAAACAAGTTTTATCTTGCATTATTAAACCCTGCTTTGAGCATGAAAGAGAAGACTAAAATCTATCTTTTTAAATGCAAAATTTGAATAATAATTGGATTCATTTAATGTTTATTTGAACATGAAAATAAAAAAATTTACATGAATAACTTGGTAAATGTAATAGCCTTTGACATATCATATAAATTACCCCTCTTTGATGAAATTATAATTTTCATAAAGAGAAGTTAATTTATTGTTTTAAATACAATAGCCTTTGAAATGCCATATAAATCACTCCCCTTTAATGAAATTGTACTTTTTCATAAAGAGAAACTAATTTATTATTTGCAAAACGAACATGCAAAGCTTGAAATTTGATTTACCTTCAAAATGTGAAATTATGTAAAATCTGAAATTACAAACTTCCTTTAAAAACAACTTTGAATATTTTTTGTAATTTTAGATTTGCTTCAAAATGAACTTGAAATTGCTTTAAATGAAACTTTAAAGCTTAATATTGGAATTTGTGCAACTATTTTTTGAATTTTAACTTTTTTATATATTTTTATTTTATTTTCCGAATTAAAAAAAAAATGACAAAAGACAAAGTTAGAAAAATGAAGTAAAAGTGTAGAAAATGGACCAGAACACTGAAAACACTAAACGACAATGTACTAACAGTGTAATGCTACCCTATCATGCAAAACCAAAGATATGAGAGTTTATGAATGTAACCTAATTTGTTTGAATCTACATTTGCACAACCCACAATAACCTAGGTGCAAGCTTCTAAGGAAAAAGAAAATAAATTCCATGTTTTAAACATTCAATAATGCAACCATTAAAATGCATTGAACATCATCTATAAGCCTATAACATTGGAATAAAAATATAGGCAATTAATTCCACACATTCAAAAATAAATCTCCTCTGATTTTGTTTACAAGGTGCAAGTTTCTACTCTATTTTGTATTAAAATAGAAAAATACAGTCCCTTTTTACATCATATTTCCAACATTTTCCAAAATATGTCCAGCCCCAATTTATGAGTTCCCTTCCATTTTTGAAGCTTTTTGAAAGTCATTTCATTCATATTCTTTCTCCATTTTCATCTTCCTCGTTACCTCTGTAATATCCATCTCTAATCATTTTATTTGGCAGCCTCTTGTACTTCCTTTTTTTACCCTTGGCTTATCCTAGCCAATGACACAATGGTCAACATTGGTGAACGTTGAGAACAATTATGACAAATAACCACTACATCATGCTTTCAACAAACTCTCGGTAACATTTCTCTAAGCAAAATTATCTACCACATGTTTGAGTAATGCACTTCATAACTTCAACTTTGATTAATGTGTCTTTGGAGATGCTCTTAATACCAAAATAGAATAATAAAATACACATGACAATGTAATGCTTGTAGCGGTAACTTTCCAAAATTCTCCATCATACTCAAGTGCCCATGTGGGACATCCCATCCCTGCATCATATCTTATGAGGGGTCCATGTAGGCCTACGACATGCCACTAGCCACCCAATAACTGGATGTTGAAATTAATTCAAGTTTAGCACATAAAATGTGATAGATGATTCCTAGGCTACTTTGCATTTGAAAGAGCTTCGAGCTTCTCATGTATAACTTTTATTTCAGTTTCTATTTATTTTTCCCAGATGGAGAACTTGGATCCAACAATTCAACAAAGAATCACTAACCAACGCATGTCTTTGGCTCATCAACCAGTTTGTGCAATTCTGAAAACAACAATATTTCTCTGAATGATAAACCATTTTGGGCCTTGGTATACATCACAACTATTTTTGTGTGCATCTTGTTGAAAAGCTAGACACATCACATTCACCCACATAATATCTTTTCGTAACACTATGTAATGGTTATTCAAGTTCATAGATCTTATTGGAGTCTTCGATGGGGCGTTCATCTCCATGTTGGTAATGCAACCTTCCTCACTGTCAACTCAATCTGTCCAAACACAAATGAACAAGATCAAAATCAATAAAAATTATAGGATACTTCATCTCATCCGATGTGTAACTCTTGGTTTGGAATGAGCGGTTAGGAATATTTTAATAAAAATGTCTGCTTCTCTCTAATATGGAATTCCATCCACAATGGATCCACTGTAGCTCCAACATGGTCTTTGTCATCATGGTCCTCCCATGTCTATCTCCTTCTTGCACCATCATCATGCATAACATAATGCGAAGTTAGAATCACCCTTAGTCTTTGGTTAATTTCAATAGTGTCACCAACATAATTTTTGTTTATAATGGGCACTACGTGGTGGCCTGGAAATTGTTTAACCAATTTCACTTCGCAATACTATTTTTAACAATCACTCATAACAATGCCACTATATTATTGTTCCACAAACATCTAGGTCCAATCATGTTTCTTCCCACTTTTGATGAATGGCGTGTTACTACAAACCTTCCACTATAACCTCTAAAATTTTATCCCTATTTAATGGCTAAATATAAACATGGTAATTAGCTTAGATTTTCCTTTATGGGATGGTCATTATGTTAAATGGATTCCGTCGCTCATCACTTTGTTTCATTGTTAAATCATTCGGTATCATCTCATGAAAAAAGTCTTGCTCAGTAGAACAATGAAGACATATACAACTAAGAGGGAAAACTGAAACCCAAGCATCCTATAAATAATAATCTATTGCATCACTGAATGACAACCTTACATGATTTTATACCCACATTTGAACTCGACTGGTCTTTCTATCACTGGTTCAATCACATTGTAATCATTGTTTCTATATTTGATATTTTATTTGAGGTTAGTTGTCTATATACGTCCAATTTCTTCATGCCATCATTCCATGCTACCACATAGTTGGTATTTTCTCAGTATTGCAAACAACATTGCGTTTGAAAACATCCACGACACGGGTAATCATCACTTTCACATATATTTGCATTAATTCCCCAGAGTTCAAATGTAAAAATAGTGCACACATAATACTATCACAGTAGCCTAAAATACTACATATCCACACTATGAATGTCTGAATATTATCTCAATCGCCAGTATACGCCCTCTGGTCCACGTCATCATTAGTTGTGTGTACACTGTATTTGCTCCATCAATGGGAAAAATCCATCATCCAACTCATTCAACCAATTTCCATATCTACCCCCCACTTTGGAATAAACTTGTCACCATTAGGTCTATTTCCCCATCCCCTAAACAACTAAATTAAATTTAGAATAGAATAAAAATAAATACAAATTTGGATGATGCAAGATCACTCTTACACCATTGGATGCTCCTGCATCATAAACCTATAGTTTGTAATAATGCTTGGGTATTTTTATCCCACATGCATTACTCTTCAGCTCCCCCCTAGATTTAGGTATTTATAAAGAGAGGTTGTACCTCTTCGAAGCTTACTATGCTGAAGAGACTTGTAGGTCAAAATGTGTTCAAAGTTTTGTAGATGTATCACTTCTTTTTTATGGAATAAAAATTCAATAAAATATTTTTTTTTCCTTTCCTAACTTGTATTTTTTTTAAGTTTATAATCCCTCATTTTTTTTTTTTTTTTTCTAATACATTTTTGTTGTTGGTATTATGCTCTTACTTGTACGTAATGTGATCTGGTGAACCAAAAAACTTGCAACACTAAGAGTATGCTCTTCACTTCCACATATGTGATCTGGTGAATTAGAAATTATTTTACATTTTTAGAGTAATATTTTACCATGTTTATATTTTCATTAATGAGTTTACCAATTAATGGTGAATGTTTCTCTACTAGTTATTGATCCTCCAGATTTTGAATCCTCTCCCATAGTTCCTGATAGCTCCATAGTTTCCTTGTTTTTCTTCTTCACAAGCATCTATGATAAGAGGTTTCATGGTTGCAAATTTGGGATATTGAAGAAAGGGTCTTTGGCATAGATAAAATGGAAGAGTTTTGCAAAGATCTAATAGAAACCATTTTTTTTTCTCAAAACAAAATAGTTCCTTGTAAATAGGATAGAAGGACCTTCATATATGGAATCGGTGCAATGTGCGGTGTTCCTCCATGACTAGAGTCTTTGGATAAGTTGTTGTAAACAAGGTTCGAATAATTGAATATTTTGAGAAGAAAGGTAGAAAAACCATGTCTTCAACTTCCAGATGAAGATATTTATAAAAAAAATTCTAATGAGTTGGAGGCACTCACAGAAATTTTTTTCTTGGAAATGGCTAAATTGTACATCTATAATTTCAAAAAAATTACAAATAAATTAGCTACTCAAGTCAATGATTATATTCCCAATATTTTATTGCCTACAATTAAGGAAATTCTTGTAGATTTCGTAAATAAAAATAACATAATTTCTCAAGAAATTGCTTTAGAATGGGAATCCCAAATTAAAGAGCTTTTTGAGGGAAAGCTTTAGGATTGGAGAATTGAAATGAAAATCTAGAAAGATATGCAAGATAAAGCCAAATCTACTCAAGAGAATGTTTTCTTTAAAAGTGCCACAATTTAATATGTCAAAAGTTACAGAAAGTGTAGTTGACTTGGTTAAAAGAGAAATCAAGAAGCAAATTGATCATCTCGAAAAACTCATCACATGTGCACAAAATAACCTTCTAGCACAACACAACAAAAATAGAAGTCATAAGAGAACCTCCACTACATAGAAAAGGTAATCATAGCAACATCCACAACATAGAAATAAACACAAATGATAGCCACAACAAAGGCAACAACAACAACAAGGGTATAATTTAAACTTTTAGGTTCCTTCTCCAAAAATATGAAATAAGGGGAGAAAATTCCAAAATTGTACTTCATATGTGCAGCAACAATTGCAACATGACAATAGCAAAATATTTTGCAACTCTGGTTTTGAGAATTTGAGAAAGGGTTTTTCCCATTTTGTTTAGAATCAACAAGGGTAGGGGTTCTTACATCACCAAAATAGCAACGAAAACAAAAAATAATCCCTTGGTCTACAGTTTTTAACCCATAGGATTTTGGTCATTGGTATTTTTATAGGAGTCCTATCTGGGCTATGGATGGCAAAATCATAAATCTTGCTATCCATAATTTTTCCTCCAGAATACTTACCTAGAATGAAATTGAGTCCCTCAACCTGAGTTTAAAGTTCCTCCCTATTACTCCTCCCATGGCCAAATAGTTTCTAAAATAGGAGTTTTCAACCTTTTGTAGACGTCTTCGTCTCTAATGGTTCTTTGGACCGAGAGGTGGCCCTCCAAAATCACTTAAGACCATTAATCCTTTTCGTGTTTCCAATCCAAGTTTTAGTCCCTCATAGTTTTATAGGCATTTGGAAGAAATTATTGGCGTGGGTGAAAGATTCCTTAATAACAAATTATCTACTACCAAGCCCACCTGTCAATGTGCCTTTCCAACTCACATCTGGTTTGCCATTTGTTCCCTTGCCAATGGGCCAACTACTTCAAAAATTATCCATGGTCCATTTTAGAAGGTTTTTTATAGCTTTTAGATTAAAATTTTTACTCTAAAGTGAACATAGTCCCTTGGAAGGATATTTTTTATCAGTTCTAAGACTTGCTTTACTGGGCTTTTAGGATGAATCTACTTTCAGAAAACTACATGAAATTTGTACTCCAGGTAACACCAACCTTTGTAAAATTATGTGTCTTTTACCTGCTCCCTAAAATCCACAAGCCCAGGATTTTTGGTTGACCCATATGTTTTCTACTATGGTTTCATGCTTGAACCTACCTCTAAATGGCTTCATATTCTTCTTTTGCCAATTTTTTTGAAGCAAAAAAATCATCTCTTGAATTCCATATCTCTAATTAAATATCTACATGGTCTTAAATTTTATTAGGACATCATTATTTTCTCTTTTAATGTTGAGAGCCTCTATCCCAACTTCCCCACCTCTCAAGGATTGGCAATCCTCGATCATTTTTTGAGGAATAAATTTAATCTAGCAAAGACAAAATTTGTGGTAAGTATTGCATAGGTAGTGTTAACACAACACTACTTGGAATTCAAAGGGAAAACATATAGGTAGATAAGAGGAATAACCCTGGGAAGTAATTTTGTTGTGGTTTATGCTTGTTTATTTATCTGTCATCTAGAGGAACAAGTATTTAATAATGTTGTGAAAAATATTTAAATTTTTACAATATACTTTGATTATGTCATTGGAGATTGGCATGGCCTTAAGGAGGATATTAATGATTTTTTTGCTGCCTATGGTTCTTTCTATAAAAGTATTAAAGTTACTTCATTTGTTTCTTATTCTGAAAATACTTCTAGATATTGTGTTTTTTAAGAGGCCTAATTTTTCTCAAACTAGAATTATTTGCACCAAATTATTTCAGAACCCAATGAATGCCTACCAATACATCCTTGCTTCCTGCCATCATCCAGTTCATTAGAAAAAGGTCTTTATCATGAGTGAACTCAATATATTTCTCGTTAGAGAAAGCTCTAGGGATGGATTTATTTTTGTTAAAATTAATTTTTTTAATAGACTCAGAGCTAGGGGATATCAAATTAATTTTCTCTTGCCTTTGTTTGAGAAAGTTAAATTTGATGATAGGCCTTAACTTTTAGCCAGATTTTTGGAGGAAGTAGCATGCAAACATGGAACCAAAATAAAAATAATTCCTCTTATTTTGATGCTAGGTAACTACAATTTTTTTAGAGATCTTTGAATTGGTACAATATTATTTCTCCAATGTTTGAAAAATAGAGAAAATATACAGAGCTCAAGCACATTGCTCGAGGCATAATTTGTTAGAGGAACCTAAAACCTCTTCAATATTATCTTTGTAAAAATAAAACTGTTTGAGGGACTCTTTCCCACTTTGTATTTTCACATTTTTTATTGTGTTTCTTCTCTTTTATGGTTGGTGTTTTTTTTGGGGGTTGAGCTTGGGACTTTTCTTTTTACCATCTTATTCTATAAACCTATGATTTGTAATAATGCTTGGGTTTTTTTATCCCAAATGCATTACTCTTCAGCTCCTCCCTAGTGTTAGGTCTTTATAAAGAGAGGTTGTACCTCTTAGAAGCTCACTCCACTGATGATACCTGTAGGTCAAAACACATTTGGAGTTTTGTATATGTATCACTTCTTTTTTATGGAATAAAAATTCAATCAAAAGTTTTTTATTCCTTTCCTAACTCGTATATTTCTTTAAGTTTAAAATCCCTCATTTTTCCTTCTATTTTCTAATACGTTATTGCTACCGATATTATGCTCTTCATTTGCACGTAATGTGATCTAGTAAACCAAAAATCTTGCAACACTAGGATTCTGCTCTTCACTTGCACATCTATGATCTGGTGAATCAGAAACTAGTTTATATTTTTAGAGTACCGCTTCACTATGTTTCTTTTTTTAATAATGTGTTTACCCATTAATGGTGCATGTTACTCTACCAGTTATTGAACCTTCATATTTTGAATCCTTTCCCATAGTTCCTGATAGTCACCCGAGTTCCCATGTTTGTCTTCCTTGCAAGCATCTACGGTAAGAAGATTCACAACGACAAATTTGGGAGCTTGAAGAACAGGTCTTCGATAGATAACGTGGAAGAGTTTGTAGAGGTCTAATATAAATAGAAGTTTTTACTCAGAATGGAAGAGTTCCTTGTACACATGATATAAGGACCTTCATAGATGGAATTGGTGCAATGCATGGTGTTTCTCAACGACTAGAGTCTTTGGACAAGTTATTGTAAATAAGGTCCAAAAAATTCAATATTTTTAGTAGAAAGATAAAAAATTTCTATTACAGGCTATCCTGACTTGAAGAGAATTTAGGAAAAGGTATTGTTCCCCATAGTCTACGAATGGAAAAACCACGTCTTCACCTTCTAAATGAAGATAATAATAAATAGTTTTTTGATGAGTCGGAGGCACTCACGAAAACATTTCACTTGGAAATAGCTAAATTGTACATCTGTAATTTCAAAAAATATACAGATAAATGAGATACTTAGGCCAATGTTTATATTCCAAAAAAATTATTGCCTAAAACTAAGGAAATTCTTGTAGATTCTGTAAATAAACATAAGATAATTTCTCAAGAAATTGCTTTAGAATGGGAATCCCCAATTAAAGATCTTTTTGAGGGAAATCTTGAGGCTTGGAGATTTGAAATGCAAATCCATAAATATATGCAAGAGAAAGCCAAATATGCTTGAGATAATACTAATTTAGAAGTCCTAGAACTTAATATGTTAGATTCTATAGAAAGTGTAGCTGACTTGGTTAAGAGAGAAATCAAGAAAACAATTGATCATCTAGAAAAACTAATCATAGGTGCACAAAAGAAATTTCCATCACAACATAACAAGAATTGAAGTCATAATAGAGGACCAAACTAGAGATCCTCCACTACAAAAGAAAAGGCAATCACAAAAACATCCACAACATAGAGATAAAAAAAATGATAGCCACAACAAATGAATAAATAGCAAAAACAACAACAACAAAAACAAAGGCAACAACAACAACATGGGCATAATTTAAAATTTTTGGATCCTTCTCCAAAATGATGAAAAAGGAAAACAAACTTCCATATTTGTACTTCCTATGTGCAGTAGCAATTGCAATAGGACAATGGAATAAATTTTTGCAACCCTGGTTTTGAGAATCCCATAAAGGGTTTGCTCCATTTGTTTAGAAGCAACATGGGCAGGGGTTCTTCCATCAGTAAAATGATGAAGATAACCAAAAATAAACCCTTGGTTCACAATTTTTAACCCACATGGTTTTGGTCACCGATATTTTTATAAGAGTCATATCTGGGCTATGGATGGTAAAATCACAAATCTTGTTGTCCATAATTTTTCCTCTAGAAAACTTACCTAGAATGAAATTGAGGCCCTCAGCCTGGGTTTAAAGTTCATCCCTATTCCTCCTCCCATGGCCAAAGAGTTTCTAAAATAGGATTTTTGAACCTTTTTTATACATCTTCATATCGAATGGTTCTTTGGACGAAGATGTGGCCCTCCAAAACTGCTTAAGCCCATTGATCCTTTTCGTGTTTCCAAAAAAAGTTTTAACACGTCATAGTTTATAATGCCTTTGGAAGAAATTATTAGCATGGGTTAAATATTCCTCAATAACAAATTATCTGCTACCAATCCCACCTGGCAACGTGCCTTTCTACCCCACATCTGGTCTGCCATTTTTTTTCTTGCCAATGACAAATCCATTGTCATTAGGCCCACAAATAAAAACTTGGATGTTTATGTTTTTTCGATGGAATGGTACATTTTAGAAGGTTTTTTCCAACTTTTAGATCAAAATGTTTATTTTAAAGTGAACACAGTCCCATGGCAGGCAATTTTTTATCATCTCTAAGACTTGCTCGATTGGGCTTTTAAGAGCAATCTACTTTTAGAAAACCACTGGAAATTTATGCTCTAGGTAAAACCATCCTTTGCTAAAGTATGTGCCTTTTACCTACTCCCTAAAATCCACAAGCCCAAGATTTTTAGTCGATCCATTTGTTCCTACTGTGGTTTCATGCTTGAACATACATCTAAATTGCTTTATCATCTGCTCTTGCCAATTTTGTTGAAGCAAAAAAAATATCTCTTGTTTCCATATCTCTAATTAAATATCTGCATGGTTGTACATTTTATTAGGACATTGTTATTTTATTTTTTGATTTTGAGAGCCTCTATCCCAACATTCCCACCTCGCAAGGATTGGTAGCCCTCCGTCATTTTTTGAGGAACAAATTTGATCTAGCCAAGGTAAAATTTGTTGTAAGGCTTACAGAGATAGTGTTAACACAACACTACTTGGAATTCAAAGGGAAAACATACAGGTAGATAAGAGGAACAACCATGGGAAGTAATTTTGTTGTGGTTTATGATTTTTTATTTCTCTGTCATCTAGAGGAATGAGTATTTAATAATGTTGTGGAAAATATTTTATTTTATAATATATACATTGATGATGCCATTGGAGTTTGGCATGGCCCTAAGGAGAATCTTAATGATTTTTTTGTTGCCTACAGTTCCTTATATGATAGTATTAAAATTACTTCATTTGTTTCTGATTCTGAAGTAACACTTCTAGATACTATGTTTTTTAAAGGATTTGTTTTTGCTCAAATTGGAACTCTTTGCACCAAATTATTTTAGAAGCTGATGAATGTCTACCAATACATCCCCACTTCCTTCTATCATCCAGTTCATCAGAAAAATACCTTTATCATGAGTGAACTCAATATATTTCTGGTTAGATAAAGCTCCAGGGATGGATTTAACTATGTTAAAAATATATTTTTTAACAGATTCAGATCTACGGGGTTTCAAATTAATTTTCTCTTGCCTTTTTTTGATAAAGTTAAATTTTATGATAGACCTTCAATTTTAGCCAGATTTTTGGAGCAAGCAACACACAAACATGGGACTAAAGTACAAACAATTCCTCTTTTTTTGAATCTAGACAACTACACTTTTGTCAAATATATTTGAATCAACATATATATTATTTCTCCAATGTTTAAAAAATGGAGAAAATATAGAGAGCTCAAGCATATTGCATGAGGCATCACTTGTTGGAGGAACCAAAAACCTCTTCGATCTTATATTTGTAAAAATAAAATTGTTTGAGGGACTCTTTCCCACCTTGTATTTTCGTATTTTTTAATGTGTTTCTTCTCTTTTGTGGGTGGGTGTTTTTTATGGGGGTTGATCTTGGGAATTCTCTTATTTTTATCATCTTGGTCTATAAACCTGTAGTTTGTAATAATGCTTGAGTGTTTTTATCCCACATGCATTACTCTTCAACTCTCCCCATAGAGTTAGGTATTTATAAAGAGAAGTTGTTCCTCTTTAAAGCTCACTTTGATGATGAGACCTATAGGTCAAAATGCATTCAGAGTTTTTTAGATGTATCACTTAATTTTTTATGGAATAAAAATCCAATCAAATATTTTTTGTTCCTTTTCTAACTCGTATATTTCTTTAAGTTTATAATACCTTGTTTTTTCCTTTTATTTTTTAATACATTTTTTCTACCAGTATTATGCTCTTCACGTGCATGTAATGTGATCAGGTCAACCAGAAATATTGCAACACTAGGAGTATGCTTTTCACTTGCACATCTGTGATTTGGTGAATTATAAACTAGTTTACGTTTTTAGAGTACTACTTCGCCATGATTTATTTTTCATTAATGAGTTTACCCATTAATGGTGCATGCTTCTCTACCAGTTATTGACCCTTTAGATTTTGAATCCTCTCCCATAGTTTCTGATCGTCCCCCTAGTTCCCTTGTTCACCTTCCTCGCAAGCATCTACGGTAAGAGGGTTCACTATAGCAAATTTGGGAGATTGAAGAAGGCGTCTTCGACATAGATAAAATGGAAGAGTTTTTTAGAGGTTTAATAGAAACAAATATTTTTGCTCAGAATGAAATAGTTCCTTGTATATAGGATAGGACCTTCATAGAAAGAATCAGTGCAATGCACAATGTTCCTCCACAACCAGAGTTATTTGGACAAGTTGTTGGAAAAAAGGTTTGAAGAATTCAATATTTTGAGCAGAAAGGTAGAAAAATGTCATTCCAGGCTAGCCCGAATTGAAGAGAATTTGGAAAAATATATTGTTCCCATATTATATGAATGGAAAAACCATGTCTTCAACTTCCATATGAAGATATTAATAAATAGTTTTTTGATGAGTCGGAGGCACTCACAATTTTTTTTGCCTAGAAATGGCTAAATTGTACATCGGTAATTTAAAAAATATACAAATAAATTATCCACTCATGCCAATGATTATATTACCAATATTTTATTGTTTATAATTAATAAAATTCTTGCAAATTTCGTAAATAAACATAAGACAATTTCTTAAGAAATTACTTTAGAATGAGAATCCCAAATTAAAGAGCTTTTTGAGGGATACATTTAGGCTTGAAGAGTTGAAATGCAAATCCAAAAAGATATGCAAGAGAAATCCAAAGCTTCTTTAGAGAATGCTACTTTCAATGTCCCAAAAGTTAATATATTAGAAGCTACAGAAAGTGTAGCTGACTTGGTTAAAAGAGAAATCAAGTAGCAAATTGATCATCTAGAAAAACTCATAACAAGTGCACAAAAGAACTTTTTGGCACAACACAACAAGAATAGAAGTCACAACAGAGGGCCAAACCAGAAAGCCTCCACTACACAGAAATACAATCACATCAACATCTACAACATAGAAATAAACAACAATGATAGTCACAACAAAGGAATAAATAGCCAAAAAAACAACAACAACAAAGGCAACAACAACAATAGGGGCATAATTTAAAATTTTAGGGTCCTTCTCCAAAAATATGAAAGAAGGGGAGAAACTTCTAGAACCACACTTCCTATGTGTAGTAGAAATTGCAAGACAATGGCAAAGATTTTTGCAACTCTAGTTTTGAGAATCCGAGAAAGGGTTTTCCCCCATTTGTTTAGAAGTAGCAAGGGCATGGATTATTCCATTGCCAAAGTTGTGGTGGAAACCAACCATAATACCTTGGTCCACAATTTTTAGTCCACAAGATTTTTATCACCTATATTTTTATAGGAGTCATATCTAGATTATGGATGGCAAAATCATAAATCTTGATATCCATAATTTTCCCTCCAAAAAACTTAACCAAAATGAAACTGACACCCTCATCCTGGTTTTAAAGTTCCTCCAAGTTCCTCCTACCATGACCAAAGAGGTTCTAATATAGGAGTTTTCAACATTTTGTAGATGTCTTCGTCTCGAATGGTTCTCTAGACTGAGAAGTGGCCCTCCAAAACTGCTTAAGCCCATTGATTGTTTCTATGTTTCCAACCCAAGTTTTAGTCCCTCACAATTTCATAAGCCTTTGGAAGATATTATTGGTATGGGTGAAATATTCCTCAATAACAAATTATCTGCTACCAATCCCACCTGGAAACGTGCCTTTCTACCCCACATATAGTCTGCCATTTGTTCCTTTGCTAATGACAAATCCATTGTCATTAGGTCATGTAGATAAAAACTTAGGTGTTTGTGTTTTCCATGGACTAGTACATTATAGAAGGTTTTTCATAGCTTTCAGATCAAAATTTTTACTCTGAAGTGAACAAAGTCCCCTAGTAGGATATATTTTATCAGCTCCAAGACTTGCTTGACTGGGATTTTAGGAGAAATTGTATTTTATATAATCATAGAAAATTTATGCTCCATGTAACACCATACTCTACGAGAGTGTGTATTTTAACTACCCCCTAAAATCCACAATCGTAGGCTTTCCAGTCGACCTATTTTTTCCTACTGTGGTTTCATGCTTGAACCTCCCTCTAAATGGCTTCATCATCTGGTCTTGGCAATTATGTTGAAGCAAAAAATCATCTCTTGGATTCCATATATCTAATTAAATATCTACATGGTTGTACTTTTCCATAGGACATCATTCTTTTATATTTTGATGTTGAGAGACTCTATCATAGCATCCCCACCTCTCAAGTATTGGTAGCCCTTTATCATTTTTTGAGGAACGAATTTGATCCAGCCAAGATAAACTTTGTGGTAAGGATTTCAAAGATAGTGTTAACACAACAATACTTGGAATTCACAAGGAAAACATACACACAAATAAGAGAAACAACAATGGGAAGTAATTTTGTTATGGTTTATGCTTGCTTATTTCTCTGTCATATAGAGGAACAAGTATTTAATAATGTTGTTTTGGAAAATATTTTATTTCATGAAAAATACATTGATGATGTCATTGGAGTTTGGAATGGCCCTAAGGAGGATCTTAATGTTTTTGTTGTTGCATATGGTTCCTTCTATGAAAGTATTAAAATTACTTCATTTATTTCAGATTATGAAGCAACACTTCTAAATATTTTGTTTTTAAGGGGCCTACTTTTTCTCAAACAAAATTATTTGCACAAAATTATTTCAGAAGTTGATGAATGCCTACCAATACATCCATGCTTCCTCCCATAATCCAGTTCATAAAAAAAATACCTTTATCATGAGTGAAATCAATAGATTTATGGTTAGAGAAAGCTCCAAGGATGGATTTATTTTTGTTAAAAATAAATTTTTAAAACACTCAGAGCTAGGGGATATCAAATTAATGTTCTTTTGCCTGTCTTTGAGAAATTTAAATTTGATGATAGGCTTTAATTTTTAGACAGAGTTTTGGAGCAAGTAGCACATAAAAATGGAACGAAAATAAAAATAATTCCTCTTATTTTGAAGCACATTGCTCGAGGTATCATTTGTTTGAGGAACTAAAAACCTCTTCGATCTTATATTTGTAAAAATAAAATTGTTTGAAGGACTCTTTTCCACCTTGTATTTTCACATTTTAATGTGTTTCTTATCTTTTATGGGTGGGTGTTTTTTTGGGGGGTTGATCTTGGGACTTCTCTTCTTTTTACTATCTTGGTATATAAACCTATGGTTTGTAATAATGCTTGGGTGTTTTTATCCCACATGCATTACTCTTTAGGTTCCCCATAAATTTAGGTATTTATAAAGAGAGGTTGTACCTCTTCGAAGCTCACTCTACTGATGAGACTTGTAGGTCGCAACACATTCAAAGTTTGTAGATGTATTATTTTTTTTATGGAATAAAAATTCAATCAAATTGTTTTTGTTCCTTTCCTAATTCATATATTTCTTTAAGATTATAATCCCTCGTTTTTTTCTTCTATTTCCTAATATGTATTTGCTACCATTATTATGCTCTTCACTTGCATGTAATGTTATCTAGTGAAACAAAAATCTTGCAACACTAGGAGTATAATATTCACTTGCACATTTATGATCTAGTGAATCAAAAACTAGTTTACCTTTTTAGAGTACTACTTCACCATATTGCTTTTTAATTAATGAGTTTACCCATTAATAGCACACACTGCTCTACCAATTATCAACCCTTCAGATTTTGAATCCTCTCCCATAATTTCTTATAGTCTCCCTAGTTCCCCTATTTGTCTTCCTCACAAGCATCTATGGCAAGAGGGTTCATGATAGTAAATTTGGGAGCTTAACGAATGGGTCTTCGACATTGATAAAATAGAAGAGTTTTTCAAAGGTCTAATAGAAATAGATGTTTTTTCTCAGAATGTAAGAGTTCCTAGTACACAGGATAAAAGGACCTTCATATATGGAATTGGTGCAATGCATAGTGTTCCTCCACAACCAAAGTATTTGGACAAGTTGTTGAAAACAAGGTTCGAAGAATTCAATATTTTGAGAAGAAAGATAGAAAAATGCCATTCTTGGCTAACCTGACTTGAAGAGAATTTGGGCAAAGGTATTATTATCCATAGTCTAATAATGGAAAAACCACATCTTTAACTTCTAGATGAAGATATTAATAAATAGTTTTTTGATGAGTCGAAGGCACTCGTAGAAAAATTTTACTTGGAAATGGCTAAATTGTACATCTATAATTTTAAAAAATATACAGATAAATTAGCTACTCAGGCTAATGATTATATTCCCAATATTTTATTACTTGTAATTAAAAAAATTCTTACAGATTCTGTGAATAAACATAAGATAATTTCTCAGGAAATTACTTTGGAATGGGAATCCCAAATTAAAGAGCTTTTTAAGGGAAATATTTAGGCTTGGAGAGTTGAAATGCAAATTTAAAAAGATATGCAAGAGAAATGTAAAGATGCTTAAGAGAATACTACTTCAAAATTCCTTGAAGATAATATGTCAGAAGCTATAGAAAGCGTAGCTAACTTGTCAAAAGAGAAATCAAGCAACAAATTGATCATCTAGAAAAACTAATCATAGGTGCACAAAGGAACTTTTTGATACAACACAAAAAGAATAGAAGTCATAATTGAGGGCCAAACTAGAGAGCCTCCACTACAAAAAAAGGCAATCACAGTAACATCCACACCATAGAAATAAACAACAACGATAGCCACAACAAAAGAATAAATAGCCAAAACAACAACAATAACAAATGCAACAATAACAGGGGCATAATTTAAAATTTTAGGATCCTCCAAAATATGAAATAAGTGAAGAAACTTCCAGAACTGCTCTTCCTATGTGCAACAACAATTACAATAGGACAATAGTAAAAATATTTTCAACTCTATTTTTGAGAATCCGAGAAAGGATTTTGCCCCATTTTTTTATAAGCAGTAAGGGCAGGGGTTCTTCCATCACCAAAATGACGATGAAAACCAAAAATAACTCCTTGGTCCACAATTTTTAGCTCAAAATATTTTGGTCACTAGTATTTTTACAAGAGTCCTATTTGGGCTATGGATGGAAAAATCACAAATCTTGTTGTCCATAATTTTTCTCCAAAAAACTTACCCAAAATGAAATTGAGGCCCTCACCCTAGGTTTAAAGTTCCTCCCTTTTCCTCCTCTTATGGTTAAAGAGGTTATAAAACATGAGTTTTTAACCTTTTGTAGACGTCTTCATCTCAAATGGTTCTTTGGACTGAGAGGTGGCCCTCCAAAACTACTTAAGCCCATTCATCCTTTTCTTATTTCCAATCCAAGTTTTAATCCCTCATAGTTTTATATGTATTTGGAAGAAATTATTGGCATTGGTGAAACATTTATCAGTAACAAATTATCTGCTGCTAATCCCACCTAGCAACATGCCTTTCTACCGCACATATGGTCTACCATTTGTTCCCTTGCCAATGATAAATCCATTGTCATTAGGCCCATAGATAAAAACTTTACTGGTATATTTTACAAGTTTTTCCCAGATTTCAGATAAAAATATTTACTCTAAAGTGAACATAGTCCCCTGGCAGGATATGTTTTATCAACTCCAAGACTTTCTTGATTGGGCTTTTAGGAGGAATCTGCTTTCAGAAAACCATAGGAAATTTATGCTCCAAGTAACACCATCCTATGCCAGAGTATGTGTCTTTTACTTGCTCCCTATTGTTGAGTGGTATTTTCACCCAGTTGTGAAAGTACACTCTCCCTTAGGATTTGAGTTCCAAATCCCCTCTTGCAAAGAAGTTAAACAAACAACTTCTCCAAGGTCTCCGCTATATTAGCATTTGCATATGTGTATTAGTAATCTCAAATAAAGATATTCAATTTAAATGCTTGGAACACCTTAGTGATTGCAAGTAACGGTACACAAGGGGCAATGTTGGTTTATTTTACCATGAAACTTTAATGATTGTTCATTCAACCAAAATAAATAAAATGTGAGTTGGCCCTAATATGACCATGATGTAGTGCCTTAATTTCTTTTATCTTGAGGGTTTTAAAATAGATTTTATCTTGCATTAAATACAAATATGGCTTCTTATCATGAAGATGAAAATAAATTTCAATGTGATCGATAAACTATCCCTCTTTGGTGAAATAGTTTTTTCACAAAGAGACAATAATTTATGGCCTTAAATTAAGGGCTTTAAATGTCACTTTAACTTATCCCTCTTAAATGAAATCAAATTTTCATGAAGATGAAAAATTAAGTGCTTTGAAGACATGACCTTCAATTTAATACTCAAATTACCCCTCTTTCGTAAAATTATAATTTTTATGAAGAGAGGGCAATTTTAGGCTAAAAAAATGGAAATTTGTGAACTGCCATAAAACATAACTCCTTCAATGAAATCAGAATTTTCATTAAGGGAATGTCATCGTAGGCTCATGAGTGAAGCATGAAACTGAAAAAATGAAATTCGGCCCAAAAATGGAAATTTACTATTTTCGGAATTTTCAAAATATGTAATAAAATAGCAACTTCGATGAATTTTTAAAAATACTAAAAAACTCCGAAAATGAAATTTCAAAGTGCGTATTGGAAGTATGAAGTATAACCTACGCAATGGTGAAATTTTTTTTAGATTTTGAATTTTTTTAATGTTTATTTTAATGCCTGAAAATAAAAATAAAAATTAAAATTTTTGGAAAAATAAAATGCAGAAAAATGAAAATGAAATGCAGAAAATGAAACACATGATACATTCAGTTTGATGCTATCTTATTTCGACAAAATCGAAGCTGTGAGGTTTTCATGCATGCAACCTAACCTATTGGACCCGCAAAACAAGCACAATCTGGATAAGCTAAGTGCTGGCTCCTAGGGTTTAAATGAGGTTTTCAGATTTAAGCATTCACATGAAGCAATCAAGAAACTTGCATAAACTCTATTTACAAGCCTAAAATCTAAAAAGGAAAAAAAAATTGACATTTAATCTTGCATGCAGAAAATGACTCCTCCTTTCTTGCCCAAAAAATGCAACTTTCAGAAAAAACTATCTGTATTAAAAATATGCCCTTGTACATGGCAGAAATCTGGTTCTCCAAAACTAGAAAAAGTGGAAGAAAAAAAATTCAAAGCAGGTCCAGAATGGCCTCTTCCCCTCAGCTCTACAAATCTGTTTTAGAAGTTTCCAACCCCTCTTCCATTTTTCGATGGTGTATTTACACTTTTTGAAAAAATGCTTCGTTTTCCATTCCCTTGTTTGGTTGTTCGCTTCGTTTCTATTTGTTTTAACTTCTAAGTACACAATGTATTTTTAAACATTGATCATATGAATATTGTTGTCTTCAAATAACTTTGAAATCTCTTATGTCAATGCCAAAGAGCATGTAAACAAGTGACACTTGGGCAGTAGGGGCGTTACAAAATTAAACGTCATGATTCCTACGATAAGAAATGTTGGCCACCACTAAAGCATGTAGGACCTCGGAATAAATCCTTCCTTATCAAGGAAATATTTACATTTTGATGGTGCTAGGTGTGTTGTCATTTTAACATAATCACCTTATATAATAACTATCCTGCTCCACGGCACGGTAAAATTGCTGAAGTGATTGATAACCCCTGGTGTCATGTGAACATCTTTACCGTTACTATGATACTATGGATTCTCCTATAACTATTCACTATGTTTTTAGGCATCAACGTTCCATGATGTCCTGATCTAGAATCCCATGACAACATAACACGTCTACCATGAAAACGTAGGCCCCATTCACTACCATGGTTTTCAGCCATGATGTGTCTAAGGTGAGTGCTCCCTTATGTTGCAGACATCAGGTGTTGTGAGATCCCATATCACCGATAAGTTTGTGTCAGCTATGCGATGATATCCTCTAAATCCTGATCATCCTCGAACTGACAACAATTTCATCATTGCTGTAATTACACATGCATCGGCGTCTATCTCCATTTTTTGGTGCACCATATTAAGCTGCATTGGTGTTGCATTTTGAATGACACCATCACCGTTACACTTTCTACTGTACCATTGTATTCACAAAGCAAGCCTCATAAAATTTATGCCTTCGTTCTACCCAGATTATCTACTTTTACCCCATTATTGATCTATATTGTGCTATTCATCTGTGATCCATCGTAGGTAATGGAAATTTATCCTTACTTGTCTATCCGTGTGGCTCACAGTCCGGTAGAAGGTGGTCAGCTATGCTTGTATGGTTTATCATTTGCATATTCAGGTCCCTATCCGCAGGCTTCCCGTACTATCCAAACTCCAACCTCACTATTGTTTGCCCTTCCCTACCATGTGTCCTTCCTAACATCATCGAGCCTCCTCACTATAATTAAAATTGACATGTAAGCTCCCATCTTCCACGTTGCGTCCTCTAGCGTATCCACTATTCGCATCTTCTCATAGGAGGTCCATGCTTCTACCCCATAGGTGCAGTCTCCACGCTGACATGGTCCACATAACCTTCCCCCCACTCTTCGATGTCATGTGTCACGTTGTCCTAATCAGCGTTCCATCGTTAACCCATGTCTGTCCACATCATATGGATATTGTGTCATCGTTTTGGCCTCCCCTCACTCACATCTACGTGCTGCATTGTTCGGGTTTCATCGCTTAACCCCACACCTCCATATCCATGTCAGCACCTATCCTTATGGATGATCCGTGTCGGTTCCACATCATCGTTACTGGTGCTATTGCCGAATGTGCCACCAAAATCCATATCCAATGGATGTCCATGCCTACTCGCCCATCTGACATTGCATCCACTCATCCAACATTAGCTCCAATCTTCCTGGTAACCACCTCAATGCTGTCGTGTTTATGCATCGTCCACGATGATTCGTCAGTGTTCATAGGTCTCTATTAAAATTTGTGTCCCACGTGGGTATCCTTGCTATCCGTCTCATCGCCACCTGCAAGAAAGTAAACCCAAAATTAAACCATAGCACAAAGTATCATTAATTTATTAAAATATTTAAAATTTCAACACAAAACAATACACTCTAAACTAAACTCCTACCATCGGCACTTATAGTCAAAAGAATCCATTCCTTTCAAATGAAAAGAAAGCCATGTGGCTTCTTTTATATTTATAAATTTTCTTTTTACTATCCCTTTTATTTTTATTTTTATTTTTGTTTTTATATAATATAATATATATTATATTATATACTATATAATATATATTAGATTATATTCTTTTATTATTTTTTTTTATTTTAAATTTGTAATTTTTATTATTTATTTTTTTATTGTTTTCATTATCTGAACCACCCATGACAAGAAACACCAACACTCGACAATAAACTTGCTAAAAAAAAAAAAATGACGACAAAGTTGTCATAAACAAAAATGACGATAAAAGTTGTCGACAACAAAAATGATGACAAAAAGTCATCGACAACAATAAAAAAAACAAACGTCGACAATAAAATATTGTCGACAATAAAATATCGTCGACAAGAAAAAGTCGTCGACAAGAAAATGACGACAAAAGTCGTCAACAAGAAAAAGTTGTCGACAATAAAATATCATCGACAAGAAAAAGTCATCGACAATAAAAAATCATCGACAATAAAATATTATCGACAAGAACTGACAACAATTGCAAAACCCATGACGAAACGAAGGCATAGACCCTTAAAACAAGCGCAAACATCGAACTTTCAAAGCAAAAAGGTGGGTCCCCAATTTTTTGGGGTACGTTGTGGAGCGGCCACAACAAATGGCGACTCTGCTGGGAAATGCTCCTGAGCATTTCGGTGAGAACCCAACTTGAAAACCTTCAAAACTCAAACACAAGCATCAACAAATATCCAAAGAATGAAACTAGATGAGAAATACATGAAGCATTAGAATTATTCAGCATCAGCTCAATGTGTGCGGTGTGATTCATTCCTTATCGTTTGAAATTGATCAACATTCCATCATCTGTTTCACTTATGATTCATGCATATGAGAAGTTATGGATGATTCTTGTAGGATTTAATGTATGGTGAAGATGCTAGAGATATAACAACCTGCTTTGCAAAGGCTCAAACTTTCTAGTACCATGAACAAACATATTAAAACTGTCAAACCCTCTTAGGACCAAATATGTGTATACTTGAATTAATTTACTAGATCCCAAAGTTGGTTATGTGTCACTACCATCTTGAACCCATGTGCAAGTGTAAGTGAAATCAGAGCTTTGGGGAATAGGATTCCCAACCTAAGCGAGATGGGAATTTAACCCTATCCTTACTACTCCGATCTGGAGTTCATTACCTCATCTTGAACAAAATGATTTAACCTGTTATGGATGAAACTGTCGAGCTAGCCTATCCGTTTGAGCAGTCAGTGGTCTTGCTTTTAGACAAGACATGTTGCCACACATGAGCATACTCCACTGCCAATCAGGCGTCTATAGCCCCGATGGAGATTAACCCCATAATCTAGGATTTGGCTTTACTTTTGATTTCTTGAACCTTGGGGATGACTACCCATCCTTGCAAGGGACATGTAGTACGATCCTTCCAATCCAATATTAATGATGAAATGAAAGTAGAATGAAAAATATTTGCTTTGGAATTTCAAGTTCTTGAGTGTAGATCGTGCTTTTAATTTCTTAAAGCGTGATGGAGGCAAAATAGAAGCTTTGGGGAATCAGATTCTCAACCTAAGCGAGATGAGAATTAGACCCTATCCTTACTACTCCATGAAGGTCAAATCAGAGCTTTGGGGAGTTGGATCCTCAACCTAAGTTCGATGGGGATTTAACCCTATCCTTACTACTCTGATTTTAGGCTTTAAGCACTATGGGAGTGGTAAAAACCACTGTTTTAAGGATTATGTTGCATGATAGGACAGACACGAAATACTCCTTTCGCCTCACCTTTTCTTCCAAGTATGGTTTTGACCATTTTGCTCAAGATCCTCTTTAATATGTGTAGAACGTGTTTGGTTCAAGATAGTTCGGGCATCGGTTCCCAACCTTAGGATCCTTTTAATATATGTTATGTAATAACCCTAAGAGGATTCGACACCTTTTCAATGATTGTATTTGAAATGTAGATGCAATTGAGATGAAATGTATATGCAATGTGGAATGTAACATGAGATATGGATGAATGCATTGCTCTTTTTTGAAATGCGGATGGAGTATACCACCTACTTTGCCATAATTTGTAAAATTGACAACTTCATGCATCACAAGTTCCAAACGATATTCTTTAATGTGTTTGCGATACTCGTGGAGCTTTCTGTAATACAATTCCGATGTTTCATATTCTCTTAGTCTTAGTCAACATTCATAAGGACATAAGTTGACATCTCGCTTTTTTTTTTTTTTTCAAGACAAACCAAAAGTGTCCAAAGGACCAACACACAAAACTTAAAACCAAAATGAGATCCAATCCAAAACCAAAACACGAAAACCAAAAGTATATACAAATGTACAATATAATACAAGATGGTGCAAAGTTTGGATTATCATTTTCCCGGATCCCAAACCTGATTAGAATTCTTTAAAAGACATATGACGTGATACGCATACCAAGTTTTGTAGGAATCCAACAAAAACAAGATCAAACCAAACAAAGAAACAAACTTCAACTTGCCCCTCTCACCATACCAATTTGATTTAGTTTCATTAATAATCCTATGGTGGAGTTTCAAGTTTTCAAATTGATTAGACAATGATTGATATTCAATTCTTTTATGTCTATTCTTTAAGATGTCCATTCCGCACTTTGATTCATGGTGTAGAAATAAGCTTTCATTTTCATTCAATAAAGCCATAACATTAATAATATTTGAATCAAACCATTCATTAGGCAAACCTTCATTCGAATTTTGCATGGTGAAACCAAAAAGGTGAGATTTTACCTTTGGCATGTTTTCATTTAACCTTACTTGAAGAGGATTTGAAAATTCCTCTTTTCTCTCATGACATTCATCATCATGTAGCACTTGTTCTTTCTCCATGACTTGTTTATCAAAGGCACCAAACTTAGGTACCCAATTGAAAACATGTCCATCCCTTTCAAACCATAAGTCTTGTCTATCTAGGGGTGGGTTAACTAACACATTTCCATGATCAATCACTTGGGTTGTTTTGGGTAACGTGAGATTTTCAATTGGATCATCAATGATATCAAACCCAAATGATTTAGGTTTTGTAATTTTCTCATTTTGAAATGGCATAGTCATTGTAGCACAAGTAAGTGGATCAAGATTTTCAATTTCTTTTCCTTCAAAGGAATCTAAAGCAAATGACTCTCTTTCTTGATTCATGGTTGTAGAATCCTTATCATGTTCCAAAATTTGATGAGATTCGAATTCCTCTTCCAAAACTTTCTCAAATTGTACAGGATTTATAGTATCCTCATGTGAGGAAGCAATTGAGTTATCCTGCATATTAATTGACACAACAAGTTTATTAGAAGATTTAGATTGATAATATTCTTCCCATTTCTTCCATGAATCATAGTAATCATCTTCCAAGTTCAAGTTGTGATGCTCAAGTACTTCTTCTTCATCTTCTGATTCATCAACATGTTTCTCATCCAATTCATCTTCACCTTCCTTAGATGGTTCAGTTATTTCCAAAAGTGGGTTATCTCTTGAATTCAAATTGGTAAAGCTATCATAATCCAAATTTGTAACCCATGATTCAATTTTATCACAATTTGGAAGGTGTGGATCCTCTTGGTCATCACTTTCGAGAACATCATCCAAAGTGTCTTTCGAGAACAAGTGGTGAAATTCGATTATGTCTTCAACTTCATTTGTTGATTTTCTTTCAAATTCATTTTCAGCCACTTGTGATGGCTTAGGAGCTTCTATAATGGGATCAATTTTTGAATTCCGTGTCATATAGTTGCTCCAATCCTTTGCAAGTACATCTGACCAAATCATATCCACATAAGTTTGTTCATCCAAATCCTCCTTTTTGGGTAATGATTCTAGATATTTCTTTTCCAAAACAAGATGGTGATCATTTGATTCCAACTTCTTGTTACCCATCCATAGAATTTCTTCTCCAAAATCTTCATGCTCTTCAAGACATTTCGAATAGGTATTTACTTCAACGTAAGTCACCTCAAAATCTCTTGTATCACTTGAAGAAGCATAACATGAAACATCATTAAGATCGGCATTATGAATTTTCTTCCTAGGATGATTTGGATGCATACATTGATGTGCTCATTTTTGTGGTGGAACATGCCTACATACCTTCTTAACCACTTTCTTTTGCTCTTTTACTTTCGATACGAACTCTTTGGGTTGAGTGGTAGAAGTAGTAGGATTAGTTGGATTGATATCCATGGACAAAGCTTGAACATTTGTTGCAATGGTTCCATGAGTGACCACATGATTCTCTAATTGAGGCATAGTTGGATGGATGGAAGTACTTGTATAAGCACATGTGGGAGCATAAGTTGGTATGGTAGGATAAAGTTGATTGTAGGGAAAAACATTTGATATCAAATTTTGTTGTGCCCACGCTTGATTTACCATCGAGGCTTGATTGCAAGCCCCTAGTTGTCCTACCATAGTTGATTGCTCCATTCCATAACCTTGTGGCCTCAATTGTTGATCTACAATCATAGCTTCTGTGTAGGCCGATGCAAGATCAGTAACCAAGGGATTCATCCTAACAAATATGGCAAACAATGGATCCAATGCTCGAAAGTATATTTGAAGAGCACCACTTTCCTCAATAGTATAGGGAGAAATTAATCTCGCATAAAGCTTTCGAAACCTCAAGTTGAAACTTCTCACTGGCTCATTAGGTTCTCTTTTGCAAGAAGTAAATTGTTGATATATCGTGAGAGGATCAATGAGCAACCTAAATTGATTGATAAAATCATCTTTCAATTGAGTCCAAGATGTAATAGAACCAATGGGTAAATTGATGTACCAATCATATGCCACCTCATCTAGGGTTCCAGGAAACATTCTACATGCCACATCCTCATGTTCGACATTCCATCTAACTAGGATATCCACATAGGCTTGAATATGTTCCTCGGCTAATGTTGGACCATTGTGTTTAAATTTGGGCAAACATTTTTCTACGTTCTTGGGTAAATCATGAGAATCTCCACTAATGTTCAAAGGATTAACATGTATCCCATACCACGTTCCTGCAGTTGTAGCCATTAATGAAACTCAAAGAATAACTTCAAAACCAATTTGTTAGTCATGAATAAAAGAAGGAACCATGACAAAGCAATATTCTAAAAATGTAAATTAGTTTCTGATTCACCAGATCGCATATGCGCAAGTGAAGAGCATACTCCTAGTGTTGTAGGCTTTCTGATTCACAAGATCGCATTACACGCAAGTGAAGAGCATAATACCGACAACAAATACATTTTAGACAAAATAATTCCTTACAAATAAGCATGAAATGACTAGCAAATATCAAACATGTAACGTATGAATAATCATGTTAGCATCAACCAAGAGATGTATCCATTAAAATCAAATGAAAGTAATTGCATGGAGACAACCTCGTTAGTCAAGACCAAATTTTTTCAAAATCAAATCAAAACACATTATTCCTGTATGAACAATCAAAAGCGTTAGAACAATGCATAGCAATTCATGTCCTCCTTTTAACACTACAAGGTTGTATTGTTAAAAGAGGGCTAAAGATAATAATCAATAGGGCATGAAATATTCAAAATTTAAATCCCTATAGCATTTAAATCACACTGAAATAAACCCATTCGGCCCTCCTTCTAGCGCCAAAATGTTGAGTGGTATTTTCACCCAATTGTGAAAGTACACTCTCCCTTAGGATTTGGGTTCCAAATCCCCTCTTGCAAAGAAGTTAAACAAACAACTTCTCCAAGGTCTCCGCTATATTAGCATTTGCATATGTGTATTAGTAATCTCAAATAAAGATATTCAATTTAAATGCTTGGAACACCTTAGTGATTGCAAGTAACCGTAAACAAGGGGCAATGTTGGTTTATTTTACCATGAAACTTTAGTGATTGTTCATTGAACCAAAATAAAGCAAATGTGAGTTGGCCCTCATATGACCACGATGTAGTGCCTTAATTCCTTTTATCTTGAGGATTTTAAAGTAGATTTTATCTTCTTTATTAAGTCCAAATATGGCTTCTTATCATGAAGATGAAGATAGCTTTCAATGTGATCGATAAACTATCCCTCTTTGGTGAAATAGGTTTTCACAAAGAGGCAATAATTTATGGCCTTAAATTAAGGGCTTTAAATGTCACTTTAACTTATCCCTCTTAAATGAAATCAAATTTTCATTAAGATGAACAATTAAGTGCTTTGAAGAAATGACCTTCAATGTAATACTCAAATTACCCCTCTTTCGTAAAATTAGAATTTTTATGAAGAGAGGGCAATTTTAGGCTCAAAAAATGGAAATTTGTGAAATGCCATAAAACATAACTCCTTCAATGAAATTGGAATTTTCATGAAGGGAATGTCATCATAGGCTCATGAATGAAACATGAAACTGAAAAAATGAAATTCGGCCCAAAAATGGAAATTTTCTATTTTCGGATTTTTCAAAATCTGTAATAAAACAACAACTTCGATGAATTTTTAAAAATACTAAACAACTCCGAAAATGAAATTTCAAAGTGCGTATTGGAAGTATGAAGTATAACCTACGCAATGGTGAAATTGTTTTTGGATTTTGAATTTTTTTAATGTTTATTTTAATGCTTGAAAATTAAAAAAAAATTAAAATTTCTGGAAAAATAAAATGCAAGAAAAATGAAAATGAAATGCAGAAAATGAAACACATGATACATTCAGTTTGATGCTATCCTATTCCGACAAAACCGAAGATGTGAGGTTTTCATGCATGCAACCTAACCTATTGGACTTGCAAAACAAGCACAATCCGGATAAGCTAAGTGCTGGCTCCTAGGGTTTAAATGAGGTTTTCAGATTTAAGCATTCACATGAAGCAACCAAGAAACTTGCATAAACTCCATTTACAAGCCTAAAATCTGAAAAGGAAAAAAAAATAGACATTTAATCTTGCATGCAGAAAATGACTCCTCCTTTCTTGCCCATAAGATGCAACTTTTTGAAAAACTATCTGCATTAAAAATATGTCATTTTACAATAGCAGAAATTTGGTTCTCCAAAACCAGAAAAAGTGGAAGAAAAAAAATCCAAAGCAGGTCCAGAATGGCCTCTTGCCCTCAACTCTGCAACTCTGTTTTAGAAGTTTCCAACCCCTCTTCCATTTTTCGATGGTGTATTTACACTTTTTGAAAAATGCTTCATTTTCCATTCCCTTGTTTGGCTGTTCACTTCGTTTCTTTGTTTTAACTTCTAAGTACACAACGTATTTTTAAACATTGATCATATGAAGATTGTTGTCTTCAAATAACTTTAAAATCTCCTATGTCAATGCCAAAGAGCATGTAAACAAGTGACACTTGGGCAGTAGGGGCGTTACGAAATTAAACGTCATGATTCCTATGGTAAGAAACGTTGGCCACCATTAAAGCATGTAGGACCCCGGAATAAATCCTTCCTTATCAAGGAAATATTTATGTTTTGATGGTGCTAGGTGTGCTGTCATTTTAACATAATCACCTTATATAATAACTATCATGCTCCACCGCACAACAAAACTGCTGAAGTGATTGATAACCCCCGGTGCCATGTGAACATCTTAATAACCCCCGGTACCATGTGAACATATTTACCGTTACTGTGATAATATGGATTCTCCTATAACTATTCGCTGTGTTTTTAGGCGTCAACGTTCCACGCTGTCCTGATCTAGAATCCCATGATAGCATAACACGTCTACCATGAAAACGTAGACCCCATTCACTGCCATGGTTTTTGACCGTGATGTGTAAAGGTGAGTGCTCCCATATGTTGCGAACATCAGGTGTTGTGAGATCCCAGATCACCGATAAGTTTGCGTCAGCTCTGTGATGATATCATCTAAATCCTGCTCATCCTCGAACTGATGGCAATTTCATCATCGTTGTAATTACACATGCATCCACGTTTATATTCGTTGTTCGGTGCACCATATTAAGCTACGTCGGTTCTACGTTTCAAATGACACCATTGCCGTTACACTATCTGCTGTACCATTATCTTCACAAAGCAAGCCTCACAAAATTTATGCCTTCGTTCGACCTAAATTACCTACTTTTACCCCATTATTGATCTATATTGTGCTATTCATCCGTGATCCGTCGCAGGTAACGGAAATTTGTCCTGACTCGTCTATCCGCGTGGCTCACAGTCCGGTAGAAGGTGGTCAGCTATGCTTGCCTAGTTTATCATTTGCATCTTTAGGTCCCTATCCATAGGCTTCCCGTACAGTCCAAACTCCAACTTCGCTGTTGATCGCCCTTCCCTACCATGTGTCCTTCCTAAAATCATCGAGCCTCCTCACTATAATTAAAATTGACATGTAAGCTCCCATCTTCCATGTCGCGTCCTCTAGCGTATCCACTATTTGAATTTGCTCGTAGGAGGTCCATGCTTCTACCCCATAAGTGCGGTCTCCACGCTGACATGGTCCACGTAACCTTTACCCCCACTCTCTGGTGTCATGTGTCACGTTGTCCTAATCAGCGTTCCACTATGAACCCACGTCTATCCACGTCATATGGACGTTGTGTCATCATTTTGGCCTCCCCTCACTCGCATCTGCATGCTGCATTATTCAGGTTTCATCGCTTAACCCCACACCTCCATATCCATGTCAACACCTGTCCTTATGGACGATCCGTGTCAGTTCCATATCATCGTTACTGGTGCTATTGCCGAATGTGCCACCAAAATCCATATCCAATGGATGTCCACGCCTACTCGCACATCCGACATTGCATCCACTCGTCCAACATTAGCTCCAATATGCCTGGAAACCACCTCAGTGCTGTTGTGTTTATGCATCGTCCATGGTGATTCGTCGGTGTTCATAGGTCTTGGTTAAAATCTACGTCCCACGTGGGTATCCTTGTTGTCTGTCTCATCGCCACCTGCAAGAAAGTAAACCCAAAATTAAACCATAGCACAAAGTATCATTAATTTATTAAAATATTTAAAATTTCAACACAAAACAATACACTCTAAACTGAATTCCTACCATCGGCACTTATAGTGAAGAATCCATTCCTTTCAAATGAAAAGAAAGCCATGTGGCTTCTTTTATATTTATAAATTTTCTTTTTACTATCCCTTTTATTTTTATTTTTATTTTTGTTTTTATATAATATAATATATATTATATTATATACTATATAATATATATTAGATTATATTATTTTATTATATATTTTTATTTTAAATTTGTAATTTTTATTATTTATTTTTTTATTGTTTTCATTATCTAAACCACCCATGACAAGAAACACCAACACTCAACAATAAACTTGCTAAAAACAAAAAAAATGATGACAAAGTTGTCATAAAAAAAAATGACGATAAAAGTTGTCGACAACAAAAATGATGATAAAAAGTCGTTGATAACAATAAAAAAAAAACAAACGTCGACAATAAAATATTGTCGAAAATAAAATATCGTTGACAAGAAAAAGTCATCAACAAGAAAATGACAACAAAAGTCGTCAACAAGAAAAAAATTTCGACAATAAAATATCGTCGACAAGAAAAAGTCGTCGACTATAAAAAAATCATCGACAATAAAATATTATCAACAAGAACCGACAACAATTGCAAAACCCACGAAGAAACGAAGGCATAGAACCTTAAAACAAACTGCAAACATCAAAATTTCAAAGCAAAAATGTGGATCCCCAATTTTTGGGGTACATTGTGGAGCGGCCACAACACCTATAATCTATGAGCCCAGGCTTTCCAATTGACCCATATGTTTTCTACTGTGGTTTCATGCTTGAACCTACCTCTAAATGGCTACATCTTTCGCTCTTGCCAATTTTTTTGAAGCAAAAAAACCATCTCTTGGATTCCATATCTCTAATTAAATATCTACATGGTCGTACTTTTTCTCAGTACATCATTATTTTCTCTTTTAATGTTAACATCGCCACCTCTCAAGGATTGGCAATCCTCGATCATTTTTTGAGAAATAAATTTGATCTAGCCAAGACAAACTTTACAGTAAGTCTTATAGAGATAGTGTTAACACAACACTACTTGGAATTCAAAGGGAAAATATATAGGTAGATAAGAAGAACAACCATGAGAAGTAATTTTGTTGTGGTTTAGCTTGTTTATTTCTCTATCATCTAGAGGAACAACTATTTAATAATTTTGTGGAAAATATTTTATTTTGTAAAAGAACATTGATGGTGTCATTGGAGTTTGGCATATCCCTAAGGAGGATCTTAATGATTTTATTGCTAGCTATATTTTCTTCTATGAAAATATTAAAATTACTTCATTTATTTATGATTTTGAAGTAACACTTCTAGATACTATGTCTTTTAAGGGGTTTAATTTTGCTCAAATTGGAATTCTTTGCACCAAGTTATTTCAGAAGATGATGAATGCCTACCAATACATCTCTGCTTCCTCCCATCATCTAGTTCATCAAAAAAATGTCTTTATCATGAGTGAACTCAACATATTTCTAGTTAGATAAAGCTCTGTGGATGAATTTATTTCTATTAGAAATAAATTTTTTAACAGACTCAAAGTTAGGGGATATCTAATTAATTTTCTCTTATCTTTGTTTGAGAAAGTTAAATTTTATGATAGACCTTCACTTTTAGCCAGAGTTTTGGAGGAAGCAGCATGCAGAAATGGTACTAAAATCAAAATAATTCCTCTTATTTTGAAGTTGGGCAACTACAATTTTATTAGAGATCTTTGAATCTGTATATATATTATTTCTCCAATGTTTGAAAAATGGAGAAAAGATAGAGAGCTCAAGAACATTGCTCAAGGCATCATTTATTGGAGGAACCAAAAACCTCTTCAATCTTATCTTTGTAAAAATAAAATTGTTTGAGAGACTCTTTCCCACCTTATATTTTTTGCATTTTTTAATGTGTTTCTTCTCTTTTGTGGGTGGGTGTTTTTTTGGAGGTTGAGCTTGGGACTTCTCTTCTCTTTACCATCTTGTTCTATAAACCTGTGATTTGTAATAATGCTTGGGTATTTTTTTCCCACATGCATTACTCTTCAGCTCCCCCCTAAAGTTAGGTCTTTATAAAGAGAGGTTGTACATATTTGAAGTTCACTCCACTGATGAGACCTGTAGTTCAAAACGCATTCAGAGTTTTTTATATGTATCACTTCTTTTTTATGGAATAAAAATTCAATCAAATATTTTTTATTGCTTTCCTAAATCGTATATTTCTTTAAGTTTATAATACATCATTTTTTCCTTCTATTTTATAATACGTTTTTGCTACCAATATTATGCTCTTAACTTGCACATAATATGATCTCATGAACCAGAACACTTGCAACACTAGGAGTCTGCTCTTCAATTGCACATTTGTCATCTAGTGAATCAAAAACTAGTTTACTTTTTTAGAGTACTACTTCACTATGTTTCTTTTTTCAATAATGAGTTTATCCATTAATGGTGCATGTTGCTCTACCAATTATTGTCCCTTCAAATTTTGAATCCTCTCCCATAGTTCTTGATTGTCACCCTAGTTATCCTGTTTGTCTTACTCGTAAGCATCTACGGTAAGAGGATTCACAATAGCAAATTTGAGAGCTTGAATAATAGAACTTTAGCACAAATAAAATGGAAGATTTTTGTAGAGGTCTAATAGAAACAAATTTTTTTACTCAAAACAAAATATTTCCTTGTACACATAATAGAAGGACCTTCATAGATGGAATTAGTGCAATGCATGGTGTTCCTCTACAACCAAAGTCTTTAGAAAAGTTATTGTAAATAAGGTTCAAAGAATTCAATATTTTGAGGAGAAATGTAGAAAATGTCATTCTAGGATAGCCTAGCTTGAAGAGAATTTAGGAAAAGGTATTGCTCCCTATAGTCTACGAATGGAAAAACCATGTCTTCAACTTCTAGATGAAGTAATAATATATAGTTTTCTAATGAGTCGGAGGCACTCATAGAAATATTTCACTTGGAAATGGCTAAATTGTACATCTGTAATTTCAAAAACTATACAGATAAATTAGCTACTTAGACAAATGATTATATTCCCAATATTTTATTGCCTACAATTAAGGAAATTCTTGTAGATTATATAAATAAAAATAAGATAATTTCTCAAGAAACTGCTTTCAAATGGGAATCCTAAATTAAATATATTTTTGAGGGAAATATTGACGCTTGGAGAGTTTAAATGCAAATCCATAAGGATATGCAAGAGAAAGCCAAAGCTTCTTGAGAGAATGTTGCTTCAAAAGTACCAAAAGATAATATGTTAGAAGCTATAGAAAACATAGATGACTTGGTTAAGAGAGAAATCAAGAAGAAAATTGATTATATAGAAAAACTAATCATAGGTGCACAAAAGAAATTTCTGGCACAACACAACAAGAATAAAAGTCATAATAGAGGGCCAAACCAAAGAGCCTCCACTACACAGGAAAAGGCAATCACAACAATATCCACAACATAGAGATAAACAACAATGATAACCACAACAAAGAAAAAAACATACAAAACAACAACAACAATAGGGGTATAATTTAAAATTTTAGTATCCTTCTCCAAAATGACAAAATAGGAGGAGAAACATCCAGAATCACACTTCCTATTTCCAGTAGAAACTGCAATAGGACAATGGAAGAAATTTTTTCAACTCTGATTTTGAGAATCTGAGAAAGGGTTTTGCCCTATTTATTCAGAAGCAGCATGGGCAAGGGTTCTTCCATCGTCAAAATGACAACGAAAACCAAAAATAACCCCTTGGTCCACAATTTTTATCCCATAGGATTTTTGTCTCTAGTATTTTTATAGGAGTCCTATCTGGGCTATGGATGGTAAAATCACAAATCTTTTTATCCATAATTTTTTCTCCAAAAAACATACCCAAAATGAAATTGAGGCCCTCATCCTGGGTTTAAAGTTCCTCTTTGTTCCTCCTCCCATGGCCAAAGAGGTTCTAAAATAGGATTTTTGAACCTTTTGTATACATATTCATCTCGAATGGTTCTTTGGAATGAGAGGTGGCCCTCAAAAACTGCCTAAGCCCATTGATCCTTTTCGTGTTTCCAAACCAAGTTTTAATACCTCATAGTTTTATATGCCTTTGGAAGAAATTATTAGCATGGGTGAAATATTTCCCAATAACAAATTATCTACTACCAATCCCACCCGACAACGTGCCTTTCCTCCCCACATCTGGTCTGCCATTATTTTCCTTGCCAATGACAAATTCAATATCATTAGGCTCACAAATAAAAACTTGGGTGTTTGTATTTTTTCTATGGAATGGTACATTTTAGAAGGTTTTTTCTAAATTTCAGATCAAAATGTTTACTTTGAAGTGAACATAGTCCCCTGGTAGGATATTTTTTATGAACTCCAAGACTTGTTGATTGGGATTTTAGGAGGAATATACTTTTAGAAAACCATAGGAATTTATGTTGCAGGTAACACAACATAAAGAAGAAAATTGATTATCTAGAAAAACTAATCATAGGTGCACAAAAGAAATTTATGGCACAACACAACAAGAATAGAAGTCATAATAGAGGGCCAAACTAGAGAGCCTCCACTACACAGAAAAGGCAATCACAACAATATCCACAACATAGAAATAAACAACAATGATAACCACAACAAAGAAAAAAACATACAAAACAACAACAACAATAGGGGTATAATTTAAAATTTTAGTATCCTTCTCAAAAATGACAAAATATGGGGAGAAACATCCAGAATCACACTTCATATCTCCAGTAGAAATTGCAATAGGACAATGGAAGAAATTTTTTCAACTCTGATTTTGAGAATTCGAGAAAGGGTTTTGCCCTATTTATTCAGAAGCAACATGGGCAGGGGGTTCTTCCATCGTCAAAATGACGATGAAAACCAAAAATAACCACTTGGTCCACAATTTTTATCCCATAGGATTTTGGTCTCTAGTATTTTTATAGGAGTCCTATCTGGGCTATGGATGGTAAAATCACAAATCTTGTTATCCATAATTTTTCTCCCAAAAACTTACCCAAAATGAAATTGAGGCCCTCATCCTGGGTTTAAAGTTCCTCTTTGTTCCTACTCCCATGGTCAAAGAGGTTCTAAAATAGGAGTTTTGAACCTTTTGTATACATATTCATCTCGAATGGTTCTTTGGACTGAGAGGTGGCCCTCCAAAACTACTTAAGCCCATTGATCATTTTCGGGTTTCCAACCCAAGTTTTAATACCTCATAGTTTTATATGCCTTTGGAAGAAATTATTAGCATGGGTGAAATATTTCTCAATAACAAATTATCTGCTACCAATCCCACCCGATAATGTCCCTTTCCTCCCCACATCTGGTCTGCCATTATTTTCCTTGTCAATGACAAATTCACTGTCATTAGGCCCACAAATAAAAACTTGGGTGTTTGTATTTTTTCCATGGAATGGTACATTTTAGAAGGCTTTTTCCAAATTTCAGATCAAAATGTTTACTTTGAAGTGAACATAGTCCCCTGGTAGGATATTTTTTATGAACTCCAAGACTTGCTTGATTGGGCTTTGAGGAGGAATCTAATTTTAGAAAACCATAGGAATTTATGCTGCAGGTAACACCATACTTTGCTAGAGTATGTGTCTTTTACCTACTCCATAAAATCCACAATCCCAATATTTTCTGTTGATCCATTTGTTCCTATTACGGTTTCATGCTTGAACATACCTCTAAATGGCTTTATCATCTGTTCTTGCCAATTTTATTGAAGCAAAAATTGTATTTCTTATTTTCATATCTCTAATTAAATATCTATATGGTCATACATTTCCTTAGGATATCAATATTTTCTTTTTTGATGTTGAGAGCCTCTATCCCAACATTCCCACCTTGTAAGGATTGGCAGCCCTCTGTCATTTTTTGAGGAATGAATTTGATCTGGCCAAGGTGTATTTTGTTGTAAGGCTTGCAGATATGGTGTTAACACAACACTACTTGGAATTCAAAGGGAAAACATACAAGCAAATAAGAGGAACAACCATGGGAAGTAATTTTATTGTGGTTTATGCTTGTTTATTTCTTTGTTATCTAGAGGAACATGTATTTAATAATGTTGTGGAAGATATTTTATTTTATAAAAGATACATTGATGATGCCATTGGATTTTTGAATGGCCCTAATGAGGATATTAATAATTTTATTTCTGCCTATGGTTCCTTCTATGATAGTATTAAAATTATTTCATTTGTTTATGATTCTAAAGTAACACTTCCAGATACTGTGGTTTTTAAGGGGTATGATTTTGCTCAAAATGGAACTCTTTGCACCAGATTATTTCATAAGCCAATGAATGTCTACCAATACATCCATGCTTCCTTCCATCATCCAGTTAATCAAAAAATACCTTTATCATGAGTGAACTCAATAGAATTCTAGTTAGAGAAAGCTCCAAGGTTGGATTTAATTCTGTTAAAAATAATTTTTTTAACAAAATCAGAGCTAAGGGGATATCAAATTAATTTTCTCTTGCCTTTTTTTGAGAAAGTTAAATTTGATGATAGACCTTAACTTTTATCCAGACTTTTGGAGCAAGCAACTTTCAAACACAGGACTAAAATAAAAATAATTCCTCTTATTTTGAAGTTGGAAAAATATAATTTTGTCAAATATCTTCGAATCAACACATATATTATTTCTTAAATATTTAAAAAAAGGAGAAAATATAGAGAGCTAAAGCACATTTCTCGAGGCATCATTTGTTGGAGGAACCAAAAACCTCTTTGATATTATATTTGTAAAAATAAAATTGTTTGAGGGACTCTTTCCCATCTTGTATTTTCATATTTTTTAATGTTTTTCTTCTCTTTTATGGGTGGGTGTTTTTTTGGAGGGTTGAGCTTGGGACTTCTCATATTTTTACCATATTGTTCTATAAACCTATGGTTTGTAATAATGCTTGAGTGTTTTTATCCCATATGCATTACTCTTTAGGTCCCCCTAGATTTAGGTCTTTATAAAGAGGTTGTACCTCTTTGAAGCTTACTCTTCTGATGAGACTTGTAGGTCAAAACACATTCAAAGTTTTGTAGATTTATCACTTCTTTTTTATGGAAATAAAAATTCAACCAAATATTTTTTGTTCCTTTCCTAACTCGTATCTTTCTTTAAGTATACAATCCCTCATTTTTCTTTTTTTTTTCTAATACATTTTTGGTATCTGTATTATGCTCTTCACTTGCACGTAATATGATTTGGTGAACTAGAAAGCATGTAGGAATAGAGTATGATCTTCACTTGCACATCTGTGATCTGGTGAATCAAAAACTAGTTTACATTTTTAGAGTACTACTTTGCCATATTTTTTTCACTAACAAAAATATGTAATGCTCTCCAATGGAGGTCACAAGGCCTATTTATAATGAGATGTAACTCTTTGCCTTCAATATTCCTATGACACATCACTATTCTATTTTAAGTACTCATGTACATGTGGACTACATGCACATTTACATCATTACATATTTTAACACTTGTGCATTTATTTCATTGCTCTAATAAAGTACTTAACTCCTAATATACTCATAATCTAAATATGTACCCATGGTGGTACTTTAATAAGGAACCAAATAATGTAATATATTCCAACACTTACAGGTATTCTATGTGACATAGATGTGTATTTACAATTATGTAATATATAGATGTACATCATTTTGCTAAATATTCACCCAAATATTCACTTTTACTAGATAGTAAAAATTTATCACCCAATGTAACTCAAGGGTTAATACTTCCTACAAATAAGAGCCATGGGTTCAATTGAAAATATATTTTTTCTTGAGGAAGTTAGAGCTACAATTTATTAGACCCACATAATTCTCCCTTATTGAAGTTAATGAGAAAGTGATGAGACTTTTTGTTCTCAATTAGTAGCATTGCCCTCTTGGATTATTGAATGTGTGACAATTATGGAACTACCATTTTTTCCTCTTATAATTCCTTATTAATTTATTTTGTGTGTATGGAATTCTATTGTCATTATTCAATTTACTCACGAGTTTATTGATCACACACTCTCCTTGCTATGGTTATGATCATATGTACTTTTAATCTCTCATACCCTAAACTTCCAAATTTATTTTTCATGCATGTTATTTTTTGCATATACATTCTATATTTTAATTATTGCATTTAATTCCATGTAGTTAGATTAGTTAGATTTTTAGCAAGGATAGTGGGGAACAACTTTGGATCCAAAGGTTTGAATAGGTATTACCCCTTCCTTCCAATATTTTTGAAATAGAATTGTAGGTGCACGATAGCCTAGACATTTCTATAATTCAACATCACTTTTGGAATGCTAAATGGGATTAAGGACTTGAGCTACCATCCTAGTCCCAAAATAAACTTTAATATCACACATTTTTTATTCTTTATGTTCAATTTTGTAGGTACTTTATGAAGTGTGACTCCTTTATGAACTTCATAAATCTAAAATTGTTGCAAGACAAACAAGGGAAGCTCCCAATTGGTAGAGTTTCTTATTTTAGCTTCAATTTTGCATATTTTATAGGTAATATAACTTGACTAAATTTGGTATATTTTTCTCAAGCCCCCACTCAAGAAGTAATTTGGCAAAGTTAAATCTAGCAAGTCAATCCTTAGCCAATCCTCCTACAAGCATAACTTTGTCTCAAAGTCTACCTAGGTTCCAATATTTTATCTTTGTATGTAAGTGTTTAAAGAAACCCATGCTTATGAATACATGCTAGAAAATGCAATGATCGAGAAAATAATTTTAAATCATAAAATTAATTTTGTACGAAGAAATAAATATAAAAGGGAGAAAAAAGGAGCAAATCACCATATCGGTATATTAAGATGATGATATCAAAGAATACCCTACACTGAATCCCACTCCATTGAAAGGAAAAGGTGTAATGGCTAATCAAAGATGTCAAAATCTTGTGTCTTAAGAAATGGTCTTTTCTAGTTTCCCTTATAATTATACCTATGCTATTTCTAGTCAAACTTGGGCAATTATGGGACATACCATGACTCATACCAATTCTTTATATGGGATGTCATTGATTGATGTAAGCAATCCTTTGATAAACCAATTCATGGTATCTTCTAATAACTAAAACAATATAAGTCAACTCCTAGTCAATCCTCCTACAAGCATAGCTTTGTCTCAAAGTCTACCTAGGTCCCAAAATTTTGTCTTTGTAGGTAAGTATGTGAAGGAACCAAGGCTTATGAATACATGCTAAAAATGCATTGGTCATGGATCTAATTTTAATTGGAAAAATTAAATCTCACACCAACAAAGGAATACAAAAGGAAAAAGAAAGAACAAATTACCACATCAATACAATAAAATAATGAGATCAAAGAAGACTCTATGTTGAATCCCACTCCATCTAAAGGTAAATGTCGACTAATCAAACAAGTCAAAATCTTGTATTTCAAGAAATGGTTTTTTATAATTTTACTTACTATTATACTTTAACTATTTCTAGTCAAACCTAAACCATTATAAAACTCACCATGATTCACACTAATCCTTTATATAAAATGCCGTTATTTAATGCAAGCAATCCTTTGAACAACAAATTTATGATGTTTTCTCATAACTAGAACAATGTGAGTCAATCCTCCTAAAAGTATAACTTTGTCTCAAAGTCTACGTAAGTCTATTTAACAAATTAAGATGCCTAACCTAACAAATCCGTCATCTATATAGTCTACGTCAGTCTATTTAACAAATTAAAATGACTAACATAACAAATCCGTCATCTACATAGTCTATTCCACCCGGTGTATATTAACTTTTCAAATTTTTAACCATCTTTTTTTACAACAATATTACAGTGTATAATTATAAATAAATATTTTGCTTTTCCTTCAAATGCCTCTATACTCACCATATGCATCCCTACCTCAAGAACACTTAACATAACTCTATTCGATGTAATACGATCAACCTCCCCAAAACAATCTAGTGCGTCAAGTGCCAAGACCCCAAAATTAACTTCTAAATTAGACCCATCACGAACCTTTCCACTTGAAAGCCTTAACAAGTGTGGTAACATATACGTAACTAAAAGACGAATATAAAAATAAATATATATTTTTTCAAATGATCCGCCGTTACACACATACGTACAAGGGAAGTAGGTGGCGTGTTCACTGTGGACTTTGTTGTCTGCGATGTGTGCTATCCGCAGTATGTCTTGTTAGGCTTACTTTAATTTGGAATGCCGCTCATGCGTAACAACCGGCCTTACAGATAGAAGGGAATAGCTGAAGATTTTTTCGATACAAAGAAGAACAAGTAACTTTCTTTATTATCAGACATGGGTTCAAGTCGTTAAAGCTGACACTATAATCCTGAAAGGACACTATAATCCTCAAAGGTGGAAAATTTGTTGTAACATAAAGCTGTGAAAGTTGAGATTGAGATTTATTTTAGTTTAAACAATTAATGTATTGTTGTTTTTCAAAAAAATGAAACTTATAAAAGAAACAAAAAAAAACAATAAGTGCTCACAGAGGTCTCTGGATATCATTACTACTACGGAAAATGGATCATATTTGCACATCAACCCCACCATCAAAAGAAGTTTTTGGCAACAGTTTGGAAAAATCAATTGTCTTGAGGGTCCAGAGTTTGTTGAAGAAGATTTTGCATGTTATTGTGAGAGCCTCCACCGACATCGACTGAAGAAATTGCCTTCACTTTCAAGCCTTGCAATTTTGTCCGCATCTCTTTCCCATGCTCATCCTCAACGTTCATCAACTTCCCCACCAAATATATATTGTAAAGCCTGGTCAAATGTTCGAATGCCGTTAGGATATTATTATTGACGTGTCTGTTGCTATTAATGACGTCAAATGCTATTGCTATGCATGTCCCGTAACTTTTCCTTGTTTCTATTGCAATTGTTACTATGAATGGCCCTGTTGCTGTGACATGCTATGTATGTACGTGTGTTGTAGGAAACGGAAATTAACATTATAACTTTAATTAATTAAAATATTTTATTAAATTAATATAATAAGGAGCTGACCTCCACATGAACGTGGAAGATTAACAACCCAACTAAGGGGAAATCCCAACTGCATTATAATCACAACGTCAGATGAGAGACCATTTTCACCTTTCTGCCCAGATATTAGGGAAAAACTATATATAATTTTATTTAATTAAAATGTATTATTAAATTAATATATATTTTTTTATTATAAATTACATCAACAGTCATTTTAAAGGGTTTGAACATAAGATCATTTAAAAAACAATCATCATTTTTAACCACTAAAACCACTGCCTGACCTCACATATATATATTCATATTCCAAAAACCTATTATTAAATTAATATAATAAAAAGTTGACCTTCTATATATTCATATTCCAAGGAACTGGAAGATTAACAAGCCAAGCACATTATAATTTGTTTGAAGGCATCTCCTTTCACATCACAAAGTCGGATGACAGACCAATTTTACTCTTCTCCTCAAAACAGAAAAAACCTTTGCCAGATTTTTTAACAAAAAATTATTTCCTTTATTTAAAAAAAAAACATTTATAAGCAAAAACCTTTGCCAAAATTTTTAACAAAAAATTATTTTCTTTATTTATAAAAAAAATTTATAATTTTGTGACAGACCAATTTTACTCTTATCTTCAGAACAGAAAAAACCTTTTCCACATTTTTAACAAAAATTATTGTTTCTTTTATTTAAAAAAAAACATATAAAATTTTTAATTAATTAAAATATATTATTAAATTAATATAATAAAAAGTTGACCCACATAACATGCAGATTAACAAACCAACTATATTATAATTTGTTTGAACGCATCACCTTTCACAACACAATGTTAGGAAAGAAAAGTTTTAGGTTCAAATTTTGTGTGTATGGTCAATGGTAAAAGTAAAAGTAATAATCTGACCTAAATCGGTTAAGTATACGTCAAATTGATGACTATCTCCAAAATGTATATTTCTCAAAGAAATAAAAATTATAATAATAATACGATAATTTAATGCTAACTTGAAAGGTAGTTAAAAAAAAAAATTGCTAATGGGAGGACTGTTGCATAGGCGGCGCCAGATATTCAAATGCCTTCCATGGTTGCAGGTGTCTGTTTAAGGTAGATTAAAGCAGCAGCCTTGGCTAGACTTTAAAATTAGCGATGTCTTCAGGCATTGAATATCTAGACTACTCCAAAATGGCTGCACTTATATGAATTTATCCTATAAATAGTGGTTTTGTGAAAGAGAATATAAAAAAAAATATATCGATTCCAGGCAACGTGTTGAGGTGAAGCCGTTATCGTGGAAATTTGAAATGCTCTCGTGACTTCAAATCGGATTATTATTCATTTATCCTATAATGTGTTCTTGTGCCTCCTATCACATTTCATCCAATTAGTGTTGTGCCATTTAATTATATATGGACTATTATTCATTTATCTAATTTATCATCATTATCTGTATGGTTGGGTCATAAGATTAATGTGATACTTTACATAGAGCAAAGTGTATTGTTTAATTATCTTGATGGGTCATAAAGCTACATGGATCCTTTTGCACCATGTATCAATTTATAGAGATGCATCTTTCATAAATATTTGGTATAACGTATGATTGATTTGTATGTAATTACTTTTCTATACTTAATGGTAAATTAAGTTATCAAGTCTTTTAATTATTTATTATGAAAATGGGTATTTTAGTTTGAGATGATTTTTAGTAGAGAATCAAACTTGGTCAAAATTCAATATTATATGAATTGTACAATTTTCTTCTTTTTAACCACTTATTATCCTATCTTTTATTTGCCTTGTCAAATAATTTATTATCATAATAATAAATATATATATTTAAGCTATTATAGGAAGGGTCTCAATAAACTTAATACCGCTTTTTTCAATGAGTCTTACAAGAAATAGAGTAGATAAAGATGTAGGTGATGTTCTACAATTCCAAAAGGATTAGAATGTATCACAAGTCTTACAATAAACCATATAATATTTAAATATTATTGACCAATGATATCCTACATCTAGCATTCTTCTCACTATAAGATACCTAATAAACAAGATTCTCTTGTTCTTATCCAACCACTTCTTAATACCTTTCATCTATTCCTTCTTGATAAAAAACATATAGTTGTATAAGTAAATAGGGATAGCCGATCTAATTATTTTTTTTACAATTAACATTATACTCTCTAGAAACTTTATTTGATTCAAGTAATTCTAAGCATTTATGTAATTCTATGGGATGAATTCTACTACTAGAAATGCTACATGAGAAAACTTATTTTCTCAAATTCCTATTCAACAACTATATTTTCTCTCTAAAGAGCATCCTCATTAATAGGCTTCTTCCTTGGTTAATTAACAATGTTAGTTTTATATTTTATAAGTATGATACACATTTTGGTTCTTCCTAATGAATATGGATTATTAGGAATATGTTTAAGGATAGCATGGTTCATAATATTGGTGAGATTTTATCCAAAAAATTTTATTGCCAAAATAATTCTTCATATTTTTTTTCACAACTTTATAATTTTATTTTGCATTGCACATTTTCCTCAACCATCATATCAAATATACCTATGTAGGTTATAAATGACCTGATGCAATTTGGTTTCTTAAAAATTAGTGTAGTTATCAAGGTCAGCTTCAACTATTCAAAATTTTCTTATCTTCCTTGTCTCATAGGGAGTAAATTTATTTAGAATTTTATTAATGATTGTATTTTTAAGAAATTATTAACAATCTATCCATAAAAATTCCATATGATTAAAGAATGATTGTAGTTTGCTCTTTTTGGTGGAAAATGATAGTCCCTTACTTTTTGTAACCTTCTCTAGATTATTTGCAATCCTTTGCTAAGAGATTACATGTCCCAATAGGAAACATTTGGCAAATCGAAGCATGAAATTTTTATAATTATTTTACTTCATAAATAAGTCAAATACTTTCTTCGGAGAATGTAGACACGAAAAATTTACCCACTAAGGTGAGCAATTTTATCTAAATACCTTGTTTTCTCCTTGGAAAAGTAGGGTCATATTTGATCCAAAATTTCCCTACCAAATATTCTTCATAACCCCTAAATCTTATACCGTTAGATCAGGCTCAAAAATATATCTCCAATAGTATATAATATGACCCATTTTGACTCCATTTGACACTTCAAAATGCATTAAAATTGCATGGGGGTATAGCTAGTGTGAAATGACGGTCCACTTTCATGGGGTGCAATTTTGCATTTTAGGGTCTTAAGAAAACCTTAATTTTTAAAGTTGATATTTTGAAGGTCGACTGTGCTTAATTTTTTTCACCAATTCTTATTTCAAATACACTATATAAGGAGGGTTTGAAGTTCATTTCTCAAAAAATAAATAACAAAAATTATTGATTCAAGTTTTATTTTTATTAAGGTCTTCTTCTTCTTCTTTTGTAAGTAAGCTAACTCGCAAGTATGAAGTGTGATCTATTGAAGCTTTGTTCTCTACTGCATTGGATTGTTCATTGTTATTGCTCACTTTGGTGGATTTGTGTTGAAGCCCTAAGGAGAGATCAACTATTTTGGAGGTCTCTATCTTTCTGCTTGATTCCTCACTCTCTACCATGTGATTTCACTCTTATGCATGCATGTTTCTATTTTTTGTATTATGCATTAGTCATTTCACATTGATTTGAGGTTTTTTTCCTTACTTTTACGAAATCATGCCTAGGCCTCTACAAGACACAATTTCGTCTATGTGACATCACGATCGCCAGTTACAAGGTGTGATTTCATCCAAACTATTTTTGGGGATAAACCATTGTTCCAAACTTCATATTTGCATCATAGGTTGCATATAGGGCATAGTGTTACATTCTATTATATGGTTCCATCATTTTATTTTGCTATATTTTAATATGCTTGATTTCTTCTGAAGGTCAACTTTGGCTTCTATTTTCAAAGTTCAGCTAAAAGGACATAGAGGGCTTGACTATTGCACCTCGAAGAACTATTGCACAATGGCCTAAGAAATCCCCCTAACGTTTATTATATTTTTAAGTGTTTGCCAAGTTATATTGTAGGAACATAGATTTGTTGATATCATTGGATAAGGGATAAAATCAAGGACAAATCACTAGATAAGCTAAGTGTTCTAATTAATATTTAGGTTGTTTTTTGAGTGCCTTATATTTTTATTGTAAACTCTATATCTAATTTGGTATAAATATATTTAATTATTCTCTATGCATCTAAAGGATAAATAAAATATAGTGTGCACTCAGGGTTAATACTATTTATGCATCTCCTCTTGAGCCCTTGTTTAAATATTTTCTATCTTGAAAACCTAGGGTTAGAAAGCATTCAAAGAAATAATCATTCTAGGTTTATCCCTTGTCTTCTGACATTCTGCATTTCTGCATTGTCCTTTATATTTCATAGCATGGATATAGAAATTTCAAACATAGGTGATTATATTCAAAAGAATACATCAAACATTCCTAAAATTCTTGTGGACTTGGAGAGAGTCCTTAAATCCATTCTTGGTGAACCCTTCCCCATTTTTAGCATCGAGTGTAGAGAACAATGTATCCCCCATAGTTTTACTCAAGGCTTTCTCTTTGTTTACGGATATAGCCTTGATAATCATACATGGTAGGGTGGTTTTTCTCCTCTACATATTTGGTGAACCTGACGTGAACACCTCCTTTTATTTTAAAAACTTTAATCAAGATAATTAATTATGTGTGTTAGATCAGAAACATTAAATACATTAATCTTGAACATTTTTTTCTTGTTTTTTTTTTATTTTGGTTCCTTCCCACCCTATCTCTTTTATCTTCTCCTAATGGGTTTCAACCTTGGGAGTGAGCAAAGGGCTTTGATATTTTGATGATATTTTCCAAGAAAATGATCAAATTGATAGAGAAAATAAGAATCTAGAAGAAGAGAAAAATTAGGATATTGATAATAGCCTCGATCCTACTAAGGGGCCCAATTAGAACCTTACCTTTAAATATTTTGATCATGTTTTAGATTTTTATGGAATAACATAAGGAGGCTTTGCTTAAGGCTATGGAATAGAAAGCTCAACTCAAAAAAGGTGAGGCTCCTTTTGTAATGACCCAAAAACCAAGGTTATGCATTATGGCTATTTATAGCCAATTGGCTAAAATTAAGATTTTCAAATTTTGGAATTGGCTAATATTTGGAACCCTTGACCAAGGCCCATTAGCAAAAAAAAATTCTAGGTGCAATTTTTTTGGGGGGTTTGATTCGCCCCAATTTTATAATAATTTGACCATTTTAAGTTTAAATTTCTAACATTACCCCTAATAATAGTTAACCTTCTACATGCGTATGGACACTATTCACCTGGATTTTGAAACTGATTTGCCAAATTTTTATAAATACATTTTGGGGCTGACCCCTTACACATAACCCTACCAAAAAAATACAAATAGAAAAATACAAAAACAAATTTTTTTTTTTCACTAAGGAGAGAGGTACATGAACCCCTAAACCACTAGAAAAACCTTAAGTTACATTATCCTAAGCTTCCCTGGAAGTTACATCTCACAATTTTCCCTAGCACAAATCCATCTATGTAGGCGTATAATATGTTACTATGGATAAGTCCATCTATTTCATCATCGTTGATGAACTGGACTTATAACCTTTTGTTCATCGAAGGCGTACACACATCTCCATACCATACACAAATTATTTTGGGTACATATGCTACGAGTATTGCAAGTTAAGTTATCCATCTTGTATTCACGATGATTTATCTTAACTCATATGTAATCTCTTCCTACTTAGTCCTCTATATTCCTACGGGGGTCTAAATTACCCTAGGTCCTCCTATGTTCACCCTAAGGGGGTCTCAATTCCATTAGGTCACCTCTAAGTTCACCCTAGAACTCTACACTAGATTCCCTAACACCAAGAAATCAAATGATAATGCATCTATGCTACCACATCATAAAACAAACAAACAATAATAGAGAAAATGAAGCAAGATCAACTCTAACATAGAATATAATACATGACATAATCAAATACAAAAATACAATAAAATTGCTTTCAATAACTCAACAATGAATACTTCACTTGCATAATAACCATTCCTACCCAAAGGTATCACATAAACTGCATAAGGGATATCTCCTCACAATTCTAATCTATGGAACATAAGTAAATCAGTATAAGATGCCATACCTATTATTTGTTTCCCATTTTATTCCTTGCTTCTCCTTGCTTTCCTTTTGTTCTTTGAGGGTAGTAGGGGATCAAGATACTCATGGTTCAGGATAGGCATGTCTTTAAATATATCTATTTATCTACTATGCCAAATTGCAACTATACAATAATACATTAAGTCTCTAACCATCTAATGCATAATGGACATCATAAAATAAACGTTACTTTTATTTTCACCTCTCACAAATCCCCTTGGAGAGTCATCTAAACATGCTATCGTTTAGATTAGAGTCTAGCTTAATTTCATTTCACTCATGTTCCAAATAGTTAAAGTCCCATACCCTTAACCTTTAGATCAATCATTCCTTATTCCCTAAACCAAAGCCCCATAAATTTAGCTTAAATAATAAATCCACATCACATTCCATTTAAAAAATCCTAAGATAATCAACATTAATCCAAGGGTTCTTTTAATTAAACCTTTCACATATTTCCCTAAGATTCAAGGTTTCATTTCAATCAGAACCTAACATTTACATATCCCATATAAATCAAAGGTCCTAATATATGTTTCTCATATACACTAAAGGTCCATTTAATTAAACCCTAGTATATTTCAAACATATAAATAAAAGGTCCTATTATTTGCCTACCATACAAATCAAAGGTCCATTTAATTAAATCCTAACATATGATTCACATATAAATCAAAGTCTCATTTAATTAAATCCCAATGCATGTTTATATATAATCAAAGGTCCCTTAAATTAACTCCATATAAATCAAAGGTCCTAATATATATTCCCCACATATAGTCAAAGGTCCATTTAATTAAACCTAACATATGATTTACATATAAATCAAAGTTCCATTTAATTAAATCCCAATATAAATCAAAGGTCCTATTATATATATCCCACATAATCAAAGGTCCATTTAATTAAATCCTAACATAAGATTTACATATAAATCAAAGTCCCATTTAATTAAAATCCCAATGTATGTTTATATATAATTCAAGGTCTATTAAATTAAATCCATATAAATAAAAGGTCCATTTAATTAAATCCTAACATATGATTTCCATATAAATCAAATTTCCATTTAATTAAATTCCAATATATGTTTATATATAAGCAAAGGCCCTAATATATATATATATATAAAATCCAAGGTCTATTTACATATATCTCACATATAATCAAAGGTCCATTTAGCTAACCTAATATATGTTTTATATAAATAATCCAAGGTCCATTTACATAATCTAAAACTGTGCCTTAAAGCCTTTCACAGACCATGGCTGGTTTTTATTTTCTTTTATGTAGCACCCCTACAACCAGTGATACACCTTACAAGGTACACCAACCTCTATGGCCAACCTGGTTTCCCAACCTGCATTCCCTAACTCAGGGTTGCTTTTTGTTAAACACTACATTTTCTCCATGCAACTCCTGAGTAAACAGAGTATGAACAATTCTCTATACCTTGATCTCTGACTTGAGTGCTCTCCAATGGCATCAGGGGGTCTCTGACTCGGATAAAAATGGAGAGTGACCTCATAAAAGGCACACTTATCCAATGGTATGGAGGTTCCCTAAGGGAGTACAATGTACAACATTTTCCAATACAAGATGGCAACTCAAAATACCCCATGCTCTCCCTACGGTGCATAGTGCTCTACAAGAAATATTGACAACTTTAAAGACATAGTGCCTTTCTCTACAGAGCACAACACTCTCAACAAGCAATACTGTCAACTTTAAACACACAGTGCCTTTCTCTACAGAGCACAATACTCTCAACAAGCAAGACTAACAACTTTAAACACACAGTGCCTTTCTCTATAGAGCACATCATTCTCAACAAGCAATATTGGCAACTTTAAACACACAGCGCCTTTCTCTACAGAGCACAACGCTCTCAATAAGTAACATTTGAAAATTTAAACACATAGTGGCATTCTCTATGGAGCACATCGCTCTCAACAAGTGATACTGGCAACTTTAAACACACGATGTCTTCCGCTACATAGCACATTGCCCTCAAAAAGCAACACTAGCAACATTAAACACATAGTGCCTTTCTCTATAGAGCACAACGCTCTCAACAAGCAATAGTAGCAACTTTAAACGCATAGTGCCTTTCTCTATAGATCACACCACTCTCAACAAGCAACATTGGTAACTCTAAACACAATGCCTTTCTCTATAGAGCACAACACTCTCAACAAGAAACACTTACAACTCTAAACACATTGTACCTTTCTCTACAGAGCACAGTGCTCTCAACAAGCAATAATAGCAAATTTAAACACACAGTGCCTTTCTCTACATAGCACATCGCTCTCAACAAGAAACATTGGAAAATATAAATACACAGTGCATTTCTCTAAAGAGCACAATGCTCTAAAAAAAATATGGTGGTTTTAAAACACTCTGGGTTTTCCCATTGCGCACAATGCTCTAAAAAAATATGACAACTTAAATGTTTTACATTATCCTGCAACACACCACACTCTCAAGCTAAAATAATAGCTTAAACATTATACTTTAATAATGCCAACATAGAAGTCCGAGGTGTAGACCAATTGGTTCATCCAAACCCCATAAGAGGGGCGGAGGTCCAAGGTTCAAATCTCGAGCCTCGTCAAATTGAACGCTTGTCCCTTTCCTGGTGCTTTCAACAACGTAAAATGTTTAAAATGATTGTGGCATGGTGGTTATAGGGGCGGACTGCAGGAAGATCTATGTGGCGACTTCTAGGGCGGACATCATAGAATACTATGGCAGCCATAAAAATCTGGACAGCCTACCCAGATTCGTGGTGGCTATCGATTCCACCATGTAAATTAAAAAAAAAAAAAACAAAAATAAATAAATAAATAATGCCAACATAGATTAAAATAACCCAACCTGAGTTCTTTTGCTGAGATGTACGTCTGCAAATCTTGTTGTCTCCCTTCACCTCTAGTGCACTTATTATTTTCTCCCTGCTTCCTACTTATGTTGCCCTCCTTCCTTGTTGTTCTACCCTTCCTTTTGTCTCCTTCCTCCTTACGTCCATCCACCGTCCTCTCGAAACTAGTACCATCACCTTCCTTCAATGCTTGGACCCATCCCTTTCGCCTTACTCCCATGTTTTCCTCCTTTGGCAAGTTTTAGCATCACAACCCTTACCTTAGGTTGCACCATGTAGGGATGTGGGATCACGATATATATATATTTTTAAATCATAAAGATATTCATATTCTAATTTAAGATTGATAGTCTATTTTCTATAATATCTCCATTATCCTTCTATTAAATTGAAAGGTCCTCCTTTCAATTTTATTCATAATTAATTAATTTTTTTTAATGAATTTTCCCTTACCATTAAAATAATCATCTTTAATTAATCTCAAATGAATTATGTCCACCATTAATTAAAATATCTATTTTTAATTAATTAAAATGAAAACTCCTTAATTAATTACAAATGAAGTTTACCAATGAGCTCTAATGAGCTAATCATCATTTTTAAAACTCTATTAATTAATTTGAAATCATCTAAATTTAGCAATTAACTTAATTTATTCTCTTTCTCAAGAAGGATGTTTTATTTGCATTTTAAATACAATAATCAACCTCATACATCAATTATCATCTTGCAGTGGTTTCTATATAGGAGCTAAACAATAAAACTATTCAAGTTATGATGTAGTAGAAAGCAAACACATTTATAAAATTAACCTAAGAGGGATTATTTCCATCAATTCAATCACCCATCTTAGCCATAGATTTTACAATAGCTACTAGGCTATCAACTAAAGCTCTAGGTGATCGACTATTGATGATTATCCCTTCCATCAATGTATACCTATATTAAGGTATCTATCCATGTTACATTCGAGTACCTTAATCATCATTTCCCTTGATCTTTGGCACCCTCATTTTCTAGTGGGTAACTGTACCTATTCCACCTACGAGTGTACCTGATCCTACACACTTGGCAACATGTTAGTAATAACATGCCCTTATAAATCAACTAAACATCACATAGTTGGTTCAAATATTTAAACTAAGTATCACGACATCATCAGTCCATACATTATTTTCTTGAGTCTTAAATTCATCAAGGGAGGTTCATGACATCCTCCCCCACTAGGATTAAACATCATCCTCAATGTTTCTAGTTTTCCTTTTTGTGGTTTAGCAAAACAAAAAAATTATTACATCATATAATATTAAAAAAAAAAGGAAAAATATTCTGGCATAACCTTCAATTTCTCCCAAGTGGAATTCTTCTCAGATAACTGGTCCCACTAGACCTTACATTGATCGAGAGTCCAATTTCATAGAGATTTGGATCGAAACTCAAGAATATTCACCGAAAGTATTTCAATGGCATTCGAATTTACCATCTACAATTTAGAAATATTCCACACATTTTAGGATTAGCAACATATTTCCTAAGGATATGTGGAAGGTGTCATGGATTTTGGATAGATTAGGTGGTAATGCAAGTTGGTATGCACTGGACTAATATTTTATGTGATCTTAAAGGTCCCCACAAAATGTGGATCCAATTTCATGGATTTGATAGCACTTTTCTTTGGCTTAACCCTTAAGAACACTTTATCTCCTACATAATACTTTCTATGAGTCCTTTTTAGATCTGTATAACTCTTTTTCTATCTGCAACTTCCTTAAGCCTTTACCTAATTTCCTTTAGCTACCCGTCCATTACCCTGACCATATCTAGTCCAATCAAAACTCGATCCTCTAGGTTATCCCATGATAATAGTGTTATGCACTTTCTACCATACAAGGCATCGAAAGGTGCCATTCCTAGAGAGGAGTGATATCTTGTAGACACCAAAACAGCACCAATCCGATTATGTGACCGCAAACACTGATCGCTTTGACAAACACAACCCTCAGGGCAGCCCTCAAAGGTTAAACAGTGGTCTTAACCACTTTCATAGCAATTTTGTGAGGTCAAGGAGCAATTTGGCACACTTGGACACTTTGCCCAGCATTCGTCTCACCCAGGGACGAATTCAAAATAGAATCCGTCCCACCCCAGGACGAATTCTAAGCTTAACGGGCAAAAAGGCAAATGGTGCCAAGTGGCAGCCCAGAACAGTCAGCTAAGGGCTCCTACCTTGCACGCATGTGTAAGTGGACAGAGGGGCCGTTAGAGGACTGTTACAAGAAGCATTTATCAAAGTTCAAGTCAATTGAGGACTCCCCTCCCTCATGGGAAGACAAGATCGCCACATGGCGCCCATGGCCAACACTTGGCTTTTGTGCTTCCCTCCCAAAAGAGACCCCTTGGGTCTATAAAAGGTGGGACTTTTCTCACCCAAAACATGCAGGTGGAAGGAGTGTTCAAGCAACGAAGTGTCGCCGAATCGAAGACTCACTTGCATCCCCCTTTGTTCACCTTCCTACATCCATCAATCTCTTTTGCAAGGGAGGTTGTTGGGTGGCCTTTGGAAGCTCGAACCTTACTCAAATCCGACGCATGGACATCTGAACCTACCAATTCGCCGACCCCCCAATCCTAAAAGGTTTTGGGCCCATCCTTGGTGGATTGGCTCCAAAATCGAGGGCCAACGGTGGGAGGCCCACTTGGGCACCCCCGCACCCCCAAGTTCTAATTTCAGTTTTTGAGCACTTTAGATTATTTTTTAGATTGCATTCTCGTGTTACTAGGTCTCGATTAGTCTATAATTGCAATTTTGTAGCTTTTGGTCAGAGTTTAGGGTGTTTTGTATTGCTTTGTCGTTTCGCTAACTTGCAGGTGTCAAGGTCAAATTCCCGAGGGAGGAGGCCAAATTGGGAAAATCCGACCATCTGGGTCGTCCCAAAATGGCCCCAATTACCTAACCCCCCTATTTGCAGGAGTTTTGCAGGTCCCGGGATCCGACATTGGAGCAGCAGCAGGTCGATTTCTCCTATTCAGAAGAATTCGTCCCACCCAGGGACGAATTACAGTCAGAATTCGTCCTGCCCAGGGACGAATTCCAGTTTAAGGTGGATTGGCCAGCGCCTCGCTGCAGTGGCCTTCTGGTGACTTTTCTTACCTTCTCGTCGGGTTTTGAAGCAATTTGGATTCACCGTTTTCATGGTTTCTGGCAAATATTCGTATGCATATTTTGTTAGTTTTAGAGAGAGAATGCTTTTCATTTGCAGCAGGTGCTACTAACGTCTTGATCATTTCTTTGTTCGCAGGAGAAGCAGCAGAGGCGAAGAACCCATCAACATCAGCGACGGCATCATCTTAGCCCGCCCAGTGCAATCGTGGGCACGCGGAAGGAGGAACCATTCAACGATTGTAATCAAACCCTATTTGCACTCCTAGCCCCTGAAAAGGGAGGAGGCATTATTGTAACATAGATCGAAAGAAATTAATGAAAGGGCTATTTTTCTTTATCTGATTGCGTCTCTTACAACATGTCTCTTTTCCGTTTCATGTAATTCATATTTCTAGGACTTAGGCGTGCTTAACTTTGAATGCAATTGCACTTGGTGTTTCCTTTGACCGGAATCTCGTGCTTTCAGTGGCGATCACGGTGGGACCCTGTTCCCTGGTTTTTGAAATCACATAAACTGATCAAATTTTTGTGTTTGTGCTTGACAGGTACATCTTTTTTTGTTGCAGACTGCTATTCGTCTCTGACAGGGACGAATCCTTTTCTGCAATTCGTCTGACCCTGAGACGAATTCAAATTCGTCTCTGGGTGGGACGAATTCTGTTCTGCAATTCGTCTCCCAGAGGGACGAATTCCTGTCTGCGGATTTTCAGAGCAGAAATTCAGAGACAACAGGAGCAGGCAGAGAAGAGGTAGGGATTTTCATGATCTCTGTTATATTTTTCTGTTTCTGTTTCTGTTTCTGCTTCGTTAATTGTTTTCATTTAATCTTGCATTGCATTAGGAAAAGTCATGTATGCTAGTTTCATTTTGTTGGATAAAACGAATCCCACACACATCACGAGACAACTTTAAACCAAGGAGCTGGTCGTAAGACCCCAGCCCTTGATCAAGACCATTGGTGGATTTAATCACCGCCTTGGCTTGATTTGCATCCATTTCCCGATTGTCAACTGTTGTTAGGCGTAAATCCTGACGAAGATAGACCGAGCGTAGCTGGGGTGATTCCCATGCGCGCGAGGATAAGTTTTCTATGGTAGGTGTCATTAACAGGACAATCCCCCTTCCGTACCGCCTATGTACCACGTACCTTCTGCTCTCACGTACCTATAGTCTCCCTCTCGTAAGGGCGGGTATATAGAGAGGTTGGTATATCGGCCCGGTTGGTATATTGAAGGGGCGACCTTTTTGGAGTTATAAGAGCCTACATGATGCATTTAAACGTTCTACAAAATCTACAAAAACAAAACAAAACATCAAAATGCACTAAACCACTCTAGGGCACACCAAGAATCCTTAAAAGAGATAATCACGGTCTTGTGAATGTGTGTGTTTAATTCTGCTTAGAGTAGACAAAAAAAAAAGAAGAGAAAATCATAAAACGAGATAAAAACTTATTTAGATAGCATAGAAGCACCGCAATGGTGTACACCCGTAGTCAAGCCCAATCAAGGGCATAAGCTCCGAGAGGTACACAAAAAGCAGTGCACAAGTTGCCTTCACTTCAGTCCTGAGGATTTGGTTATACCGCCTTATCGGTCTAACCTACAAAAGAATCCAATTCAGAATCCTCGGTGGGGTATGCCTATTCAAAGCAGCCCCTTTCGGGAAGATGCCTTACATGTAGACCTTGACATAAATAGAGAATCACCTCTTGAAGGTAGGCATGAGTGGCCACCGCGCAATGAAGCGCTAAACAGGCACACTGTCCATTTAGAGGGGCAACATGGATATGGCGTCCCTTCTTTACCTATCATCAGAACAGAGAGACCAAATCCGGAGCGCAGGGCTCCTTACATAGGGCGACCTAACTCCGCCCATCCCATTTACACTCATGAAAGGGAGTATGAGGAAAACCATCACATTCCTCGAGAGCAACAAACAATGCGGGAACCTTGCATTTCCGCACCAGCAGGATATCATGATCACCCCTTGAGGCCAGAACCTCGAGCACATACCACTTACCTCGACAGAGGGAAGCGACCCATTGAAACCTTAGAGCATCAAAATCAAGGTAGACCCATAGGAGGAACATTTGAACCTCCTGAACAAAATAGGGTAGAACAAATTGATCCGACTGTCGCCAGATATACCACCCGTCAAGCCCAAATCATGCGGCTTAAACAAAGTCAGCAAGAGATAGAGTATCAATACCGCTTGGATAAAGAACGCATGCAACGCGAAGCGGATGAGTTACGCTATGAAATACCTGAGAGGGGGCCAACCCCTCGCATCCAAAGAGCTGAACAGTATGAGAGGCGTAATCCGTTGGCGCAAGACAGGTCTCCACGACCTCGTCAAGCTCGCCTCCAAGACCCCATAGATTCGAGAGGGAGGCAACTCCCCGAAACAATGATGGGTACCTTCAAGAAGAACTTGATCAGTGGTCATAGGTTTCGCCCCGGAGACTCCTCAAGAATTTTACGAGGAGTATGAACCGTAAGAGGAGTATATCGAAACTCCCCATCAAGGCAGGAAGGATGCCATTCGGCCACCCCTCCATAGGCCTCCAGTTTACCGTAACTTGCAACAAGAGCGAACAAGAGAGGAAGAAATAAAATCTTCCGATGCATACCAAGCGCTATTGGAGCGTTTAGAGTCGGTGGAGACAAAAGCTGCTGGGCATCAAAAACCCACATTACGTCTACTCCGCAATAATCCGGTGCATCCCTCAGTGCCTACACCTCTTTACCCCGAACACTTTAAGTTGCCTCAATTGGCAGTTTTTAAAGGTGAAGAGGACGCACAGGAACATGTTACACGGTTTCTAAGCCAATGCTTCGGCATTCAAGATAATGACGCGTTATTGCTTAGAACATTCATAACCACATTCGCAGGCCCCGCCTCGGATTGGTTCACACAGCTGCCCAAACACAACGATAAGCCAGCTTAGATCAGCCTAGTAGATGCGTTTCTTGAACGCTTCGCCTTCAACACAAGGAAGAAGGCATCACTTAGTGATCTTGCTAGCCTTAAACAATTTGAGGAGGAAACAATGGCAGCGTACGGGAACCGATGGAGAGCTTTGCTTTCTAAGTTACCCTACCGTCCTCCCATGTCGGACCTCACGCAAATGTTCGTGAAAAGTTGTTTAAAATCAATCTCTCGGTCTATTGTTGCTGCGACAATACGACAACTTAGAAGAAGCTTTGGCGCAAGCCATAGTCATAGAAGAGATTAAGATAGGCGAAGGCGCAATTGCCAAGCCTAAGAAGAAAGAGTGGAATAAAACCACTAAAACCGGGACAACGCAACCACAACATGCCGCAATCAACCAAGTTGCGATAAATGTCCCAGCGCCTGTGCAAGAAACGCAGCCTCAAAAGGCTAACTACTGTGCAGTGCCTCCCGCTTACGAAAGAGATAACAGGAGACAAGAACAGTATCAGCAGCGTCGCCCTAGGCGACAATTCACCCCGTATGCGGAGTCTAGGGACTCCTTATTTGACCGCTTGTCGCCGGCGAATCTAGTTACTCTGCCGTAAATCCAAATTTTTGACCCTAACGTTCCTAAGCCTAGGGGGTATAGGGAGGAATTGTATTGCAGATTTCATAGACGCAGAGGACATGACCTAAATGGGTGCTGGAAATTCAAAGAACTAGTCCAGGATTTGATCGACAATCGAACATTGGTCGTGGACAACCCCATCGCACCTAACAACCAACAAATGGGGGTATTCAAGGACCCCTTGCTTGCCCACGAGGCGCAGACAAAACCGCTCCAAATAAACGAGGTGCGACAAGATCTTCCCACACAAGGATTTGTGGGAATGATTAGCATTGTAACAAGGAACAGAAAATACCCAACAGTTGCCCCAGAGGTACCTGCGAGGGAAGTTCCATCGACATCGCAGCCTCAACAACGCCCAATGCAGCTACTCTCCGCCTAGACCCGAGGTCACGATACGAACCAAACTCACGCAGAGTTTGCGGACCACGTCGCCTAGGCTCGTCCATCTACGAGCTTATTCAACAATCAGCTCCACATAGAGAAGCTCTTATGGACATCTTAAAAGCCATTGAAGTACAACCCCACGAAGCTAATTCTTTCAACGCTTTCGTGGGACATGTGAAACAATGTACGGAGCCCGTCATCACATTCAAAGAAAATGAGGTCAAAACAATATCGAATGACATGCCGGATCCACCCCCGCACGTTATCGCGCGGGTCAACGGGATCCCGTACAAGAGAGTGCCGATAGATACCGGCTCGTCCAAGGAACATCATAACCACCGCTGCGTTAAAGCATTTAAAACCGCCACCTCTCACATCACAGCCTTCCACGTACACACCGCGAGCTTTTAACGATGCAATTTGCTCGACAGTCGGCACGGTTGTTCTGCCTATACAGTAGGACAAAAGTCAATACCCACACTGTGCCATGTGTTGGAAGGCGAAATGGCTTATAACATACTGCTAGGGCGGCCTTGGATCAGGGACATGAAGTGTGTCCCCTCGATCGCACACCAGATGCTTGAAGTATGCCTATGAAGGGCAAATACATGTAGTCCCAATGGACTTAGAGCCCTTCAAGTATTGCAATGCGGTACAATTCATACCTCAATCGACCCTACCATCAACGCATTTGGATTTTCAATTAAATCCATCTAAACAGGGTCCGATACCGCAGGCACCACTGGTGGCCAATAAGGCAAAATCCCAGCCAGGTGAGACGTCATCATTGGCTCCTTCATCATCAACGCCACCTATCGTGGCCCAACAGAAGGACAAGGGAAAGCAAATCATGGAGGAGGTTAAGCCTCTAGAAGAGGGGTTGCCCACGATCTCAGGAATATCAACAGAGGAAGCGCCCAACGCAACGGAAACCAAGATTCCCGAACAACCAAACATGGAATGGACTCGAGAAGGACTACCGCTTCCTCCTACCCAATCATCAACAATCACCGTTGAGATGGCCAAGACAGGCCCGGGAGAGTACATAGTGCAAAATGTTGTGGCAACCCCCACACTCGGAGTCAAGATAAGACATGGGAAGACCTCGCCTTCCCATTGGAACAATCGTCCCTCTAGGCTACCCACCGAACCAAACGAATTTTGTGTATGGGGGCCTTGATCATGGTTCTGAACCATGCGAACAAAAGGAAACAGATGAAGAACCTTTTGTCGAAAACATCAATTATCTGTCGAACCCAAAATTTGCCCTAAAATATCTCGAACAATGCAATTGGCATGGGTATGGGCTAGGCAGATACGAGCAAGGGATGCGGATCCTTTGTCAACCAAGATATCAGATGCCATACGACAAGTCGGGGGTAGGGTTCAACCATCCCCTGCCATTAGACATCTTGGTTGAAAACATGCAAGGCCTAGAAATAGGCAATAGGGGGGGATTGGCACAAGACCCGTACGCCAATCCAAACATAGAATACACATTGGGGGATTATCTCCCATGGTCTACAAACACCCCTGGTAACAACAATAATCCCTCTCCTTTGCTAGAGAGAGGTGAAAGTTCAGAGAGCAGTCCTCGAAAAGAACAACAACGGCTTCCAGATATTTTTTTGAAACTGTTCCCCTTAGAGGTTCCAGATGAAATAACACAGTCTCAAAAGAATCAGGTCCCTCCACTAAGAGTGGAACAACCGCAATGGGATCAGATTAATTCACTGGAACAAGAAGAATCCTCAATGTCGGAAGCAACAGATGCTGAAGAGGATGAGCAATTTTGGATCTATGAAAGCGATTCAGAAGACGAGACTGAGATGGACTATCTCAGACATGCGCGACGACATCACCGCGCTCTAACCCATGAAGATCTAATGGGACAAATGGGTATACGGTTGGGACATGAATGGCACTTAGACCCAACGAGGTGGGACCAAGTGCTAGGCCTATGGCTCCAAATTCAAGTTGAGCATCGTCCACCTCAAGATCCCATCAGACAACAAGTACCAAGGGAAGACCCCGCCTTCCTTTTCGCACATAGAGACGAATTTGCACCTAGAGAGGATCCATTCGTGCCTGCTCCCGTAGAGCCGCATCCAGAGTATAGGGAACATCTGAAAGAATCAAGTCGTCACACCCGTGGTTCTGGAGACCAAATTCATTCCATCCACATGATCTCCATTGATTTGACCACACCCATCCGCAATCCGACCGATCCATCACGGTCATTACATCTAAACATGGATGCCATTGACTGGGATCACGTCAACTCACCATTGTCACCATCAGAGTACTGGCCTTTCGATGAAATGCTTCATTTTACCCCAAGGACAACTCAAGATATTTTTCAAGCTGAAGAGGGACCCGAGGTCCCCAACGCAGATCTTAACTCAGCTGATGATATCCATTTAATCCCAACTCCACATCAGTTGGAGGACGGATCTCACATGTCAGTCGAAGAGACGACTGACGTAGACATCGGCATAGATCCAATGAATCCACGGATTCTCAAGCTCGGGGTAAGCCTTTCCCCCGAAGAGCAAGCCGATTACATTGCCCTTCTTAAAGAAAAGAAGGAGGTTTTTGCATGGTCATACAAAGATATGCCAGGACTAGACCCGCACCTAGTCATGCACAATTTAACGCTTGATCCGAAAATCAAGCCGTAAAGCAAAAACTAAGAAAGATGCACCCAACAATGGCCTTGATGGTCAAAGACGAATTACAAAAGTCGTTGGATGCACAATTTGTCATCTGCATGGATTATCCGCCATGGTTGTCCAACATGGTTCCCGTCAAGAAGCCCGATGGGAGGATTCGCATATGCACCGACTTTCGAGACCTAAACAAAGCGAGTCCTAAGGATGATTTCCCCTTGCCAAGCATCGACGCATTGGTAGACGCTACAGCAGGTCACGAAATGCTCTCCCTAATGGACGGTTTCTCAGGATACAATCAAATTCGTATCAATCCTGAAGACCAACTCAAAACGGCATTCACAACGCCTTGGGGGACATTTTGTTATAAGGTCATGCCTTTTGGCCTTAAAAATGCCGGCGCTACATACCAACGTGCTATGACGTATATCTTCCACGATTACATGCACAAAACTTTGGAAGATTACATGGATGATTTGTTAGCCAAGTCTAAATTGCGCTCATATCATCTCGGTGACTTAAGCAAGATCCTCGATCGCCTCATAGAGCATAAGGTCAATCGAATCCCAAGAAGTGCGTGTTCGGCGTCACATCCTGGAAAACTCTTGGGTTTTATAGTCTCCAAAAGAGGCATCGAAGTGGACCCAAACAAAGTCAAGGCAATCCTTGAAATGGCTCCCCCAACCACTATCAAGCAACTTCATAAGTCTGCAAGGAAAGGTCGCGTCGATTAAACGCTTCATAGCGCAATTATCTGACAAATGCCGACCAATGAACAAATTATTGCACAAAGGGGTCACATTTCATTGGGATGACGAGTGCCAGTCAGCCTTTGACGAAATCAAACAATACTTGGCTTCGCCGCCAGTATTGGCACCGCCTAGACCAGGTGTGCCGTTCTACTTATACATCTCAGCTATCGAGGTGGCACCGGGCGCAATGCTAGCCCGTAAGAATGAACTTCACAAAGAATAGTGCTACTTACTATCTTAGCCGCACCCCGGTCGGGCTACGTAACTTAACTATGCATACGTTGAGAAACTCGCTTGGCGCTGGTGTTTGCCACCAAAAGGCTACGCCACTACATGCCGAGCAACACGACGTATGTTGTGTCTAAGGAGAATCCATTGCGATACATGATGAGTCGTACTTATCATAGTAGCCGCACGGCGAAATGGATCATGTTGTTGACGGAATTTGACATTGAGTTTATTGGACAAAAATCTATAAAAGGACAAGTCATAGCCGATCAACTAGCAGAGGCTCCTCTTGAAGACGATCAGCCTCTGGTCATAGAACTACCCGATGATGAGGTCTTCCATGTCTCATAATCGCCAGATTCTGAAGAGCCTGAGTCTCAGTGCCGACATAACCTTATTTTTTGATGGTTCTAAATGCGAGCAAGGTGGTGGCGCAGGAATTGTATTCTTCACACCGCAGGGCGCTCCAATCCCCCTGTCATTTAAATTAAACTTCCAAGGCACCAACAACAATGCAGTAATATGAAGCCTTGCTCCTAGGTCTTCGGACAAAGAATCGCCATGAACATCAAAAGATCGAACATCTTTGGCGATTCACTGTTAATCGTCAATCAAGTCAAAGGGGTATATCAATGCAAATGCCCAGTTTTGAAGGCCTATAAAGCCCTCGTGGATAAATTCCTGGCAAAATTTGAGTGGTATGACATCGAGGCACTCCCTCGATCATCGAATCATTTTGCGGACACAATGGCCTCCTTGGGGTCACTAATCCCGCAAGACCTTTCCGGTGATATAACAACCATTCAGGTCAAAACCTTATCGCAACCCGCGATGGAGCGCGCAAGCTCATACTTGACGCCAGGAATCCACATGATCCAGATCGAACCATCTTCGGATAAGTTCTTTCGAATCCGAGACTATTTGAAACACGCCAACTGGGGGTCTTTGTTCTCCCCCATTCCCATTAATAGCAACACAACGCTATTTTTACAAGTTCTATCCCAATCAACATTTGTTAGGGAAGAACTCCAAAAGGGATTGGTTGTTCAAACTGTCGAGGTATCTGATCAACAGGATTGGTATTTACCCATAAGAGATTACCTCAAGTTAGGTAATCTACCCTTTGGATTGACGCAAGCCGCAAAACGAACATTCAAACAGAAAGCGGCAAAATATGTCTTGATAGGAGACATTTTGTATCGTCGCAGCTACGACGGAATTCTTCTTCGTTGCTTGGACCAACAAGAGTCCACTTGGGCAGTCACCCAAGCGCATGACGGTACATGTGGCGGCCACTTTAGTGGTATGGCCATTGCAAAGCGCATTCTTCGCATGGGCTATTATTGGCCATCTTTAGAGCGAGATTGCTGCGCATATGTCAAGAGGTGTGTGAAATGTCAACATCATGCCAATCTGATGCACGCACCTTCCCAGGCCCTACAGACAGTCCAGTCTTCTTGGCCATTTTCGTAGTGGGGCCTCGATCTAATTGGAAAGATCTCCCCTGCATCGTCAGGCCGTCACACGTTTATCATAACGGCCATATAATATTTTACCAAATGGGTGGAAGCAATTCCGTTAACCTCTACGATAGGACTCCCGCATTGCGGAGTTCATTTTGCATTACATCATATGTCATTTTGGTATTCCATCCAAAATAATCTCGGATAATGGGCCATCATTCAAGAACAAAGACGTGCGTGCTTTAACCACAAAGTACAAAATTCAGCACAGCTTTTCAACACCCTATTATCCGCAAGCAAATGGGCAAGCAGAGGCGTCAAACAAAATGCTAGTCGCCATCCTTAAAAAGACCGTCGCAGACAATCATAAGGATTGGCACATACAAATCCCACTTGCCCTTTGGGCCTATCGCACTAGCATTCAGACGCCCACAGGGGCAACTCCGTTTTCACTAGTGTATGGCCCGTGAGGCGTAATGCCTCTCGAGTTGGAAATTCCTTCCCTCCGCATATCAATGCAGGAATTCATCGATGATGACACTGCACGGCAGGCCCGGTTAGACCAGCTTACGTTGCTTGATGAAAGACGCGTTAATGCTCTCGAGCACTTACGTATCTATCAAGAGCGGCTTAAGAGAGCTTACAACATGAAAGTTCACCTAAGAGACTTTCGGGTTGGTGATCTGGTTCTGAAGGAAAACCAACAAAACTCTAATTTGCCGTCCCATATGAGGGACAAATTCGCGGCAAATTGGTTAGGTCCGTATGTCATTGATAGCAAAATAGGACCAGGAACGTACAGGCTAGCTTCTCTTGACGGTATCAAGGAAACAGAACCCTTGAATATCAGTCATTTACGACCATTTCATATCTAAGACAGCCATGTACCAAAAAAAAAAAAAAATTCAACAAAAACAAACAAACAAAAAGCTCCAAGGATTATCGCAATCTCTTGGTCACCCAAAAAGCTCCAAGGATTATCGCAACTCTTGGTCACCCAAAAAGCTCCAAGGATTATCGCAATCTCTTGGTCAACCCAAAAAGCTCCAAGGATTATCGCAATCTCTTGGTCACCCAAAAAGCTCCAAGGATTATCGCAATCTCTTGGTCAACCAAAAAAGCTCCAAGGATTATCGCAATCTCTTGGTCAACCCAAAAAGCTCCAAGGATTATCGCAATCTCTTGGTCAACCCAAAAAGCTCCAAGGATTATCGCAATCTCTTGGTCACCCAAAAAGCTCCAAGGATTATCGCAATCTCTTGGTCACCCAAAAAGCTCCAAGGATTATCGCAATCTCTTGGTCAACCCAAAAAGCTCCAAGGATTATCGCAATCTCTTGGTCAAACAAATCAATAAATTCAACAAAAACAAAACAACAAAAATCAACAAAATCAACAAAGATTTGCATCTCAATTCTAGGCATACTCGAATTCATCAAAATCAACAAAAACACCATGCATAAATCTTACCACACTACAGTCAGTGGTCTGGGAATGTACTAGGAGTTTCAGTAATTCAGTCATCATTTTCCTCTTTAGCCATGTAGTGTACCAAGTCGAACGGATTTTATAAAGGTAGAGTCATACTTGAAATACACCTTGTTACGTAACATCCCAACACAAATCAAAACACTAAAATTCCCAAAATTGTGTGAACGAAAGACGAAACCTGCAAAATAATCTAGGTCACCACAAGCGAAACGGTTATCTTGCTCATCCCCCGTGCGAATGACCCCTAGAATGCTGAGAGTTGGCAAAAGGACAAGCTTCCTCCCTACCCAATTCCCTAAGAATCCCTAAAGTTCTCAATAGTTGCAAAACACAAAAATTTGCAAAAATGTCAAAACTCAAAAATTTGACAAACTATAGTGCACACATCAAAAGGCACAAACAATAGTGATTTTCATCACTCCATATCCCAAATCCCTTGCTCAAAAGAAAAATCAATCAAAATAAACAGTGATCTTATCACTACAAAAGAGCAAGTATCCCAATACAATTGAAAAAAAGAAGGGAGTTGACCTTGAATCCCCGGAACTCTCAAAGATTCTCGTAGGTCATAAGGCAAGCTTCAATACCAACTCGGTAATGTAAGTAAACCTCCCGCATGACGATATATCTCGTCACATTAACTTGTGTACGTATCAATGTTTGCATGTGGATGAGCTAGCTTATGGCATCCTGGATTACAACGCAGATTAATCTTAGTACATATAACAAAGGAATTCGTGGAGCTAATTAGGTGATCCTCAATACAGGTTCGGTTGAAAGCCCATCTGGCACTGGCGGTATCCTAACAAATACCACTAAATGAACTCAATTGCACACACAGGGATGTGAAATAGCTCGGTCAAAAACAAGTTTGATTCATACCTTGTTCAAAAGTCTTGTAAGATAAAGTACAGTCATGGATAGTGAGTTAAAACTGTCTGAATCTCAGAAAATCTTACACTCATCCCAAAACCATCTGCGCTACTTATCATCCTTATGATACCATCGTAAAATACAAAAACAACAAAGAAAAACCAGATAAATAAAAATAGCATTCATCCATTTTGCATATCACATAGACATCTAAAACACAATTCAATTCATCTGCATCCATCAAATAAATAAACATGCATAACAAAAATCAATCACATCATCACATGTACAAATCCAAAAATAAAACCGGTATATATATATATATCGTCAAAAAAGATGCCCGCAGGCTACAAAAACAGGTCCTCAGACCCCGCAATCATATCCAAAACCCAACCTAAGGCGTCGGCCACCATGATCACGCAGGATCAGTGCGATGGGAACTACCCCCCGTGGTGTGGGTCCTACGGGACCCCGCAGGGCGGCTACCGCTAGCCCCCGCATCATGCCTACTACCACCCCCTCATCCAACCGCTCGCGGCGAGATGATGCTCGACTCGCTCGCAGACTATCCCTCGTCCGTCGAGAAGACCTCCTGATAGAAGGCTCAGGGAGCCGCCCGCCAAGGCGGATGACCTCCCTCTCCAAGTCTATCCGGTATAGACACCACTCTGCCTCCCGCCGATGATAGATAGACAATGCATCATCGCGCTGCGCCAAAACGCTATCCCGCTCTGCCAACTGAGCCCGTAGAAGATCCCTCTCTAGATCCCGCATCCGTAGCAGCCTCCGTAAGCCGCGCAACCTCATCGCCTACATCCGACCCCACCCCCTCCGTATCCGCTCGGATGCATAGGACTCCCGGGGACGTAGCTCGCCCGTGCTCCAACCGCTCCTCCACATCCCCGCATGTCCGGCCGCTCCGGAACACCCAAGTCCACATCCTCATCTCCCACATCCGCCATGTCTGCATCATCCAACGGCCCTCCCCAATCACCCCCTGTCGCCTCAGCATCCTCCACTGCCGCCTCCGCACCTCCCAGAGGACCCTCACCTCTCCAACGCCGCAAAACCCACCACGAGTCATACTCAGTGGTAGTACCTACGTCATCCACATCCAACACCTCAATAACAGCATCCGACTCCTCGCCCAATGGCACGAGGACAGGTGGCTCCAGATCCCTCTCATCTCCCCGACGCCGATAGCCTACGGGTTCACCAGGCAACCCCTGGCGCACCCCAAACTGTCGTGTAACCCGACGGTACGGAAAGAACTCATGCTCCGTCCCGTGCCGCCCAGTCAACCATCGCTCCCTCCGCACCCGTCGGAGCCACTCTCCAGCCTCAGGCCAGCCTGGATAGTCCCGATAGGGACGCCAAAACACCTCCCCTGGAGTGAGCCACGAAAAGGCATCAATGTAGTGCTCAACTGCACCTGCCCATCGTCGACTTCCGCCTCGCTCCGCGACCGTCACCACAAAGCTACATAACCAATCTCATCATCCTCCATCGCCACCCGAGTCGTCCACGGTAACCCGGTAGGCCTCTCAACAGCTATGTGCTGCCAACCCCAGCACTGCAACAAAAAGCCGCAACTGACACCCTTCCGCTGTCGACAGCGGACCCCGTACAGCTCTCCGTAAAGCTGCGCCAACAAAGTCTGTCCCCATCTCAGATCAACGGTGCCTCTACCGGGCACTCTGCCAACTGCCACACCAAATCCAGCAGGTTCCACGGGAACCTCGCGCCTGACGAATCAGGGAGAAGAATGTTAGAAATGAGGCCCATCAGGAATGCGTGCCTCACTCCTAACACCCCCCTCTCCTTCCACCAGCCAACCAAAATCCCGCCAGCCTCGGCAATCCACCTCGACTGTCTCCACTGGGTCTGCTACACCCAGCCTCCCCCCATGCCCAAAACATCTCGTGAGTATAGCAATCCGCTGATCGAACGGAGATGTCCTAATAGGCAGACCATCTATCGGAATCCGAAGCAACCGATAGACGTCCTCAAGAGTCACAGTCATCTCCCCTATCGGGAGATGGAAAGTATTGGTCCTCGGATCCCAAAGCTTGATCAGGGCCGTCAGATAGGCCTGATCCGAAACCACAGGCTCCAGTCGAGCCACCTGCTTGAGCCCAAGGGCATCAAGCCATTCCCGACCGTCATCAATCAAGGCCAACCGCGCCTCAGAAAGGCAAGCAGGTACACGGTACCGGCTCCTAACAACCTGCAAGCAAAAAAAAATAATAATAAATAAAATGAAAAAGATAAAATTTTCAATTCTAGGGTTTCTAACCTTAGTTGTTAAACAAAAAACATCACAAAAAATCTTAAAATTTTGAAAAGCGCAACACAAAAACAATGCATTCAGTTAAAGCAAAATAAGCCCTAGGGTCACTTACAGGACTCGCCTCGGCTCCGCCGCTGGAACCGCTTTGTGCACTCATGATGGCAGAGAGAATTCCAATAGCGCTTCGCTTCGCAGAATTACCTCCTCCTCCCAGAGCTCCAAAATCGCAAGAAAAAAATGACACAAATGAGCCCAAAATCAAGTTTTGGCCCTTAAATAGGCCTTTTGCACTGGAATTCATCCTTGACTGGGACGAGCGCTCTGATTAGCGCTCGTCCCACCCAGGGACGAATTCTCCAGCTGGAATTCGTCCCACCCAGGGACGAATTCAGGCCAGCACAAAAAAAAATCAAGAAAAATGACTAAAAATGCACTAAAAACAGATAATAAAATCGCCTGACAGGATTGCAAATGCAACTGACAACATGGGCATACAAAATCGACATCGGGGTCACAAATTATCAATATCCTACTCCCTAAGAAGGCTACCATAGCCGGACCGCTCCAGGGGAAGACATATTTTGAAAATTTAATCCCAAAATGATGTCACAAAAAACAACAAAACAACAAAAAATGCAACACAAAACAAGCAATAAACATTGCTGTACACAAGTGCTCTTGCACTTAACCTCTTGGCATAGCAAAATTGATGTCGTTCTATAATTTACAAAAAAAAAAAATTTTTTTGGATAGAAAATGATGTCGGGGTTTGCATTGTCACTATCCTACTCCCGAAGAAGGCTAACATAGCCGGACCGCTCCACAGGAGGACGGATTGCCGACAATTCAATCACCAAATGGTGTCACAAAAACAACAAAAACAATACAAAATTCAACAAAAACACAACAAAAACATTGCCGGGCATAAGTGCTCATGCACTTAACCTCTAGGCAAAGAAAATCGATGTCGAGGTCCAAATTATCGCTCTCCTAGTTCCCCAAGAAGGCTATCATAGCCGGACCGCTCCACGGGAAATAGGTTTTCGACGATTTCACCTCATTATGACATCACCAAAAGGGTTAACACCCACCAAAAATAGGTCCATATGTTGGAAAAATTGCACACGCTTAACGGTAAACCCTCTAAAGGCAAACCTTGCACAAGTCATCTTGGGTCAAGCGACTCGTCGCTTCTCTCACGAAGGTCATTCCCTCATCGATTCGTCGCTTGAGGGGGTAGTCACACTTAGTCACCAATCAACAATCACACACCCAATTAAGGAAAACGACATGCATTCAAAGAATCATTGACAAAGACAATCACGCTCCCGCTTGGGGCAGTAAACAAGCAACAATCAAATCAATCAAACACTTGGCATTTCGTGAATCATGAACACAAGGTTCCCCCGAGGATAAAAATGCCCTTCACTTGTTCATGACTGATCAATGTCTAAGTTCAAGTCACACCTCACCAAAACAGAGTTAATACTTGAAATCAAATTCCTTAGCTCGTCGAAGCAAGGATTCAAGAATGCATGCCCTTTCCATACTTGGGGCATCAAAAGTTGGTTAGGTTACCAAGAAACCCTAATCATTAGTGCTTTGGTTATCTATTTTTGCTCAAAGATCGCGTCACCCGCAGCGCTTCCCAAAAAGGGGCATCCGTAGACACCAAAACAGCACCAATCCGATTATGTGACCGCAAACACCGATCGCTTTGATAAACACAGCTTCCTGGGCAGCCCTCGGAGGTTAAACAGTGGTCTTAACCACTTTCATAGCAATTTTGTAAGGTCAAGGAGCAATTTGGCACACTTGGACACTTTGCCCAATATTCGTCTCACCCAGGGACGAATTCAAAATAGAATCCGTCCCACCCCAGGATGAATTCTGAATCCGTCCCTGGGTGGGACGAATTCTAAGCTTAACGGGCAAAAAGGCAAATGGTGCCAAGTGGCAGCCCGTAACAGTCAGTTAAGGGCTCCTACCTTGCACGCATGTGTAAGTGGACAGAGGGGCCGTTAGAGGACTGTTACAAGAAGCATTTATCAAAGTTCAAGTCAATGAAGGACTCCCTCCCTCATGGGAAGACAAGACTGCCACATGGCGCCCATGGCCAACACTTGGCTTTTGTGCTTCCCTCCCAAAAGAGACCCCTTGGGTCTATAAAAGGTGGGACTTTTCTCACCCAAAACATGCAGGTGGAAGGAGTGTTCAAGCAACGAAGTGCCGCCGAATCGAAGACTCACTTGCATCCCCCTTTGTTCACCTTCCTACATCCATCAATCTCTTTTGCAAGGGAGGTTGTTGGGTGGCCTTTGGAAGCTCGAACCTTACTCAAATCCGACGCATGGACATCTGAACCTACCAATTCGCCGACCCCCAATCCTAAAAGGTTTTGGGCCCATCCTTGGTGGATTGGCTCCAAAATCGAGGGCCAACGGTGGGAGGCCCACTTGGGCACCCCCGCACCCCCAAGTTCTAATTTCAGTTTTTGAGCACTTTAGATTATTTTTTAGATTGCATTCTGTGTTACTAGGTCTGATTAGTCTATAATTGCAATTTTGTAGCTTTTGGTCATAGTTTAGGGTGTTTTGTATTGCTTTATCGTTTCGCTAACTTGCAGGTGTCAAGGTCAAATTCCCGAGGGAGGAGGCCAAATTGGGAAAATCCGACCATCTGGGTCGTCCCAAAATGGCCCCAATTACCTAACCCCCCTGTTTGCAGGAGTTTTGCAGGTCCCGGGATCCGACATTGGAGCAGCAGCAAGTCGATTTCTCCTATTCAGAAGAATTCGTCCCACCCAGGGACGAATTACAGTCAGAATTCGTCCTGCCCAGGGACGAATTCCAGTTTAAGGTGGATTGGCCAGCTGCCTCAGTGGCAGTGGCCTTCTGGTAACTTTTCTTACCTTCTGTCAGATTTTGAAGCAATTTGGATTCACTGTTTTCATGGTTTCAGGCAAATATTCGTATGCATATTTTGTTAGTTTTAGAGAGAGAATGCTTTTCATTTGCAGCAGGTGCTACTAACGTCTTGATCATTTCTTTGTTTGCAGGAGAAGCAGCAGAGGCGAAGAACCCATCAACATCAGCGGCGGCATCATCTTAGCCCGCCCAGTGCAATCGTGGGCACGCGGAAGGAGGAACCATTCAGCGATTGTAATCAAACCCTATTTGCGCTCCTAGCCCCTGAAAAGGGAGGAGGCATTATTGTAATAGAGATCGAAAGAAATTAATGAAAGGGCTGTTTTTCTTTATCTTGATTGCGTCTCTTACAACATGTCTCTTTTCCGTTTCATGTAATTTATATTTCTAGGACTTAGGCGTGCTTAATTTTGAATGCAATTGCACTTGGTGTTTCCTTTGACCGGAATCTTGTGCTTTCAACGGGTAGTCACACTTAGTCACCAATCAACAATCACACACCCAATTAAGGAAAACGACATGCATTCAAAGAATCATTGACAAAGACAATCACGCTCCCGCTGGGGCGTAAACAAGCAACAATCAAATCAATCAAACACTTGGCATTTTGTGAATCATGAATACAAGGTTCCCCCGTGGATAAAACGCCCTTCACTTGTTCATGACTGATCAATGTCCAAGTTCAAGTCACACCTCACCAAAACAGGTTAATACTTGAAATCAAATTCCTTAGCTCGTCAGAAGCAAGGATTCAAGAATGCATGCCCTTTCCATACTTGGGGCATCAAAAGTTGGTTAGGTTACCAAGAAACCCTAATCATTAGTGCTTTGGTTATCTATTTTTGCTCAAGATCGCATCACCCGTAGCGCTTCCCAAAAAGGGGCATCTGTAGACACCAAAACAGCACCAATCCGATTATGTGACTGCAAACACTGATCGCTTTGACAAACACAGCCCCCGGGGCAGCCCTCAGAGGTTAAACAGTGGTCTTAACCACTTTCATAGCAATTTTGTAAGGTCAAGGAGCAATTTGGCACACTTGGACACTTTGCCCAGTATTCGTCTCACCCCGGGACGAATTCAAAATAGAATCCGTCCCACCCCAGGACGAATTCTGAATCCGTCCCTGGGTGGGACGAATTCTAAGCTTAACGGGCAAAAAGGCAAATGGTGCCAAGTGGCAGCCCACAACGATCGGTTAAGGGCTCCTACCTTGCACGCATGTGTAAGTGGACGAGAGGGGCCGTTAGAGGACTCGTTACAAGAAGCATTTATCAAAGTTCAAGTCAATGAAGGACTCCCCTCCCTCATGGGAAGACAAGACCGCCACATGGCGCCCATGGCCAACACTTGGCTTTTGTGCTTCCCTCCCAAAAGAGACCCCTTGGGTCTATAAAAGGTGGGACTTTTCTCACCCAAAACATGCGAGGTGGAAGGAGTGTTCAAGCAACGAAGTGCTGCCGAATCGAAGACTCACTTGCATCCCCCTTTGTTCACCTTCCTACATCCATCAATCTCTTTTGCAAGGGAGGTTGTTGGGTGGCCTTTGGAAGCTCGAACCTTACTCAAATCCGACGCATGGACATCTGAACCTACCAATTCGCCGACCCCCCAATCCTAAAAGGTTTTGGGCCCATCCTTGGTGGATTGGCTCCAAAATCGAGGGCCAACGGTGGGAGGCCCACTTGGGCACCCCCGCACCCCCAAGTCCTAATTTCAGTTTTTGAGCACTTTAGATTATTTTTTAGATTGCATTCTGTGTTACTAGGTCTGATTAGTCTATAATTGCAATTTTGTAGCTTTTGGTCATAGTTTAGGGTGTTTTGTATTGCTTTGTCGTTTCGCTAACTTGCAGGTGTCAAGGTCAAATTCCCGAGGGAGGAGGCCAAATTGGGAAAATCCGACCATCTGGGTCATCCCAAAATGGCCCCAATTACCTAACCCCCCTGTTTGCAGGAGTTTTGCAGGTCCCGAGATCCGACATTGGAGCAGCAGCAGGTCGATTTCTCCTATTCAAAAGAATTCGTCCCACCCAGGGACGAATTACAGTCAGAATTCGTCCTGCCCAGGGACGAATTCCAGTTTAAGGTGGATTGGCCAGCTGCCTCAGTGGCAGTGGCCTTCTGGTGACTTTTCTTACCTTCTGTCAGATTTTGAAGCAATTTGGATTCACTGTTTTCATGGTTTCAGGCAAATATTCGTATGCATATTTTGTTAGTTTTAGAGAGAGAATGCTTTTCATTTGCAGCAGGTGCTACTAACGTCTTGATCATTTCTTTGTTCGCAGGAGAAGCAGCAGAGGCGAAGAACCCATCAACATCAGCGGCGGCATCATCTTAGCCCGCCCATTGCAATCGTGGGCACGCGGAAGGAGGAACCATTCAACGATTGTAATCAAACCCTATTTGCGCTCCTAGCCCCCGAAAAGGGAGGAGGCATTATTGTAACAGAGATCGAAAGAAATTAATGAAAGGGCTGTTTTTCTTTATCTGATTGCGTCTCTTACAACATGTCTCTTTTTCGTTTCATGCAATTTACATTTCTAGGACTTAGGCGTGCTTAATTTTGAATGCAATTGCACTTGGTGTTTCCTTTGACCGGAATCTCGTGCTTTCACTATCCATTATTGTAGGAAAATTCTACCAAATGTAGATGGTCTTCCCACTGAGATTTTTGAATTATGCATTACATGCGGAGCATGTATTCTAAAACTTGGTTTACTCACTTTGTTTGTCCATTATTCTCAATATGATATGCTAAAATCATATTCAATTTTGTACCAACTACACTATGAAGAGATTTCCAAAATTTAGAAGCGAATTTGGAGTCTCTATTTGATATGATTACCTCTAGAAACCCATGCAATCAGAATACCTCTTTGATGAATCTACTAGCTACTACCTGAGCATCATCCTTGGTATTTCTTGGTATGAAGTGGATAACCTTAGTCAACTTGTCAACCACTACAAAGATGACATCATGTTGGTATCAAGTCTTGGGTAATACCACAATAAAATACATGGATATGACCTATCATTTTTGCATAAGTATGTCATGCAGATGAAGTTTTCCTATAGGATTCTAGCGTTCTACCTTAATCTTCTGATATTCGAGGCATCGAGCAATAAAATATGTGATATCATTATTCATTCCCACCCAAAAGAAAACTCTTTTCATATTTTCTCACATTTTGGCTCTTCCTGGATGAGCATATAAGGATATCTATGAGGTTCTCGCATGATTAAGTTCCTAAAATCATCCATATTTAGTATAATGACCCTTCCCTTATCACACATAAGGTCATATTTCACACTGAAATCCTTATTTTCTTTAGTATCTTTGTCCATATTGATCTGAATCCCTTGGAAATACTCATCCTAATATTACTTCTATCTCACTTTGTCCATCAAATCCATGTGAGCTCTAGTGATGGTTGTTACGTATCTTCTTATACTTAAAGCATCAACCACTTTATTCTCATTTCATTTTATGTACTCAATATAAAAATCATACTCGACAAGAAATTCTATCCATATTCTCTGCCTTGTATTAAGTATTGGTTGGGTGAATATATATTGTAGACTCTGATGGTCTGTTTTTAGTTCAAAGGGCCTTCCCACTAAGTAGTGGCACCAAAAATTTACAGTGTGCACCATTGCATCCAGCTACAAATTATGCATCGCATAATTAACTTCATTCTTTTAAAGTTTCCTTGAAGTATATGCCACTATTGAATCCTCTTGTGAGATTACTATTGGAACAAAATCTGCCTTCGGTTAATAGTGTTGCGCCTTAGACTTTGCCAACATTGAATATACAGATCTTGCTTGATATCATCTGTCTAGTCTCCAGAGAATGCTGGTTCCTTTGAGTTTTTTAGAGAAAAGGGGAACAAGAGATAAGGGAAATATAGCCTAAGCTAGAACTTTTCTCACGATACAAATTAGACAACAGAAAACATTGATGATGCAGTTTAGACAACAACAAAGATATAACTCTTCTTTATAGAAAACATGAATTCTTGAATGTGACTTTTAGATGTTCGTCTAAAAGCATGTAAATATATTTTAATATTCAACTCTAGAAACAAGATTTATACGTGCACAGTCCACATTTCAGAACAGATACATTATAAAACTTAGAATGAATAAAAGTTAAAACACCAAGAACATACACTTGCAAAGAAGTTTCGGAAGCTAGAAGAAAAAATCTTTTATTGCTTGTAATCCAGTACATGTACATCAAGCTTGTAAAATTCCAAGAGCCGATCTTTTTTCATGGTCGAATCACTCCTATTTATACCCTAAAAATAGTATCTTCTACTACGTACATTTAATTTCTTCAATCAATTACAAGTAATTGTCTACAGTTTCTAATAATATACAATGGATTTCCCCTAGATTGGATAGATTTACTTCTGGCTAATTTTATATGAGCTTGTTATTCTGCAATCATCCACCAGACCTTCCAGGCTATAATCAACAGACCATTCTTCAGAAATCAGCACGTGATGTTAATGCATGTCCCTAGTTGCCAAAAATATACTCTATTCCTTTATAGCTGGCATGTCGCAAAATCATGACATTCTTTCCTTGCTTTGCTCTTTTGCCAACTCCAGCCACAAAAATGAGACATGTCATGAAATTGTGACATTTGTCTCTTGTTTTGCTCTTCTACCGCTTCCAGCCATGAAAATGAGACATGTCGTGAAATCATGACATTCGTCTCTTACATTGCTCTTTTGCTGCCTCCTGTCATGAAAATGAGACATGTCGCGAAATCATGACATCCGTCTCTTGCTTTGCTCTTCTGCCCACGAAAAGGCAACATGTCACGATATCGCGACACTTCTGCCTCTTTGTTCTCCTTTGTTGCTCTTAGCTGCGAAAAGGCAACATGTCACGATATCGTCATAGTTTTTCCTCCTTGTGCTTTCTCTTCTTTTTTGGCCATGAAAATGCGACATGTCACGATATCATGACACTTTTGCCTCCTTATGCTTTCTCTTCTCTTTTGGCCGCAAAAATGCAACATGTCTCGATGTCGTGACACTTTTTCTTTCTTGTTCTTTCTCTTCTCTTTTGCCATGAAAATACAACATGTCACGATATCGTGACACTTTTTCCTTCTTGCTCTTTCTCTTCTCTTTAGCCACAAAAATACAACATGTTGCGATATCACGACACTTTTTCCTTCTTGCTCTTTCTCTTCTCTTTAGCCGCAAAAATACAACATGTCGCAATATCACGACACTTTTTCCTTCTTGCTCTTTCTCTTCTCTTTAGCCACGAAAATACAACATGTCGCGATATTGCGACACTTTTTCCTCCTTGCTCCTTTTTGTTGCTCTTAGCCGCAAAAATGCAACATGTCATGATATCGTGACACTTTTCCCCCCTTGCTCTTTCTATTCTCCTTAGCCGCGAAAATACAACATGTCGTGATATCGCGACACTTTTTCCTCCTTGCTCATTTTTGTTGCTCTTAGCCACGAAAATGCAACATGTCATGATATCGTGACATTTTTACCCCTTGCTCCATTCTTTTGCTCTTAGCCACGAAAATACAACATGTCACGATAGCGCGACACTTTTTCCCCCTTGCTCTTTCTCTTTGCTTTGAACCATGAAAATGCAACATGTCGCGATATCGTGACACTTTTTCCCCCTTGCTCTTTCTCTTCTCCTTAGCCGTGAAAATACAACATGTCGCGATATCGCGAAACTTTTTCCTCCTTGCTCCTTTTTGTTGCTCTTAGCCGCGAAAATGCAACATGTCGCGATATCGTGACACTTTTACCCTTTGCTCCCTTTTGTTGCTCTTAGCCACAAAAATACAACATGTCACGATATCGTGACACTTTTTCCCCCTTGCTCTTTCTCTTTGCTTTGAACTACGAAAATGCAACATGTCGCGACTCTTTTTCCTCCTTGTTCTTTCCCTTTGCTTTAGACTTTGAAAATGCAACATGTCATGATATCACGACACTTTTTCCTCCTTGCGATGTTTTTATTTTTCTTTGATCTTTAGCATATGGGCCACTTTGATCTTCTTGGAAAATATGCAAAAAGGTGCATCAACTATTTTTCTGTAGTTAGTCATTTTTTTACTAACATTCTTTGCGCCTTCTGAGGGAATTTTTGCTCACAAAAATAGAGACCAGGCCTTCATCCATTGGGAAACGGAGTCACCAGCATAGCTGTGAAAAGTAAAATTTTGAGTGGAAAAACAAAGATAAAAGAAAAAGGATGCATTCTTGCTCACCCTTTTTAGATTTTCAATATTGGCCATGGTGTACTGTGACTCGGTCCCTTGAGAAGTTGTAACTCTAGCTGCTAGGATGTCAATTCTAGGGAGAAATGGAATGGGAGCAACTACGGACCCAATATTTAGCGGACTATGAGAAGATGCTGCCATTTCTGGGAGAACAAGGTAATTTTTTGGCAAGGACATTATATTTTTGTCGATTTTTAGAAAAGGAAGGAGAATTACAATGGGAATCAGTAGGAGAATGAGAAGAAGAAAGTGAAGAAAGTATACCTATTTTCCGTTGGGCTGGTTGTTGGTGTCCTTCTTCTCCTTCATGTTCACTGACGGTAATTTCTTTACTTTGTGTTTTTTTTGCATCAAGATTTTCATTCAGTTGTATGGGCTGGTTCACCTTCCTGAGTCTCTTTCCCTGAGTCGTCCTCTGTATCTTGAGGCTCTTGATCACTAGATGACGTTGCATAATACTCTTGTTTTTTCCTCCTATCTGCCATCATTTTTAGGTGATCATGCGGTAGCCCCAGATTTTTGAAAATTCAAATTTTTCCCTCTAGATTTTTTTTCAAAATATCAGACCTCGATAGTCCGCAAAAAATGATTCTTATTAGGCTGTAAAAAGGGAAATATTTACAAAACTCCAAACTTATAATATACTGTAAATATAATGGTGATCTATAGCTTTTATTGGAAATACAATTTTAGGTGAAAACCATTCACCGTAATGGGTAGACCCCATCCATATTTATCTTCATTTCTCACCCAAACTTGATTGTATCCAGAGAAGCCGTCTAACAGAGAAAACCTTTCTGCTTCTGCCACAGTATGAAGGATTGGGTCAATCTGGGGTAAAGGATAGTGATCCTTTAAAGAGGCTCTGTTAAAATTTTTGAAATCGACGCATAGTCATATTTCTCCATTTTTCTTGCAAACTGGAACTAAATTTGCCACCCAGGTAGAGTGCTTGATTGGGTATATTATCTTAGCCTGTAGGAGTTTTAACAACTCCTATTTCATTAAGGCTTCAAATTTAGGATTCACAGGCCTCTACATCTGCCTAAAAGGTTTAGCTCCTTCCTCTAGTTCGATGGTATGTTGAATAACCTCTTTCCTGTACACTTTCAGATCACTATAAGTCTAGGCTATTATATCTGGATATTCTCTACATAACTATTTTATTTTTTCTAGTTCTACCACTGTACAATCAGTCCCTACTTTGATCATTTTACCTGGTTCTAGTTCTATTTCCTTATAACAACATTCATCTACCTTGATATTTTGACCTACAGCTTTGTTGCTATTATCAAAAAGGCTCTCCAGGGTGATCAATCTCCTGGGGATATGATTTTTTTTCAATTGAATAAGGCTCTCTTCGTGAAAGCACGAGATTCTGGGCGAAGGAAACACTAATTGCGATGCATTCAAAATCAAATACGCTTAAGTCCTAGAAATGTAAAATGCATGAAATGAAAGAGACGCATTGAAATGAGATACAAGCAAATGGAGAAAACACAGCCCTTTCATTAAATTCTCTTGATCTCTGTTACAAATACGCCTCCTCCCTTTTCAGGGGCTAGGAGCGTTAAAAGAATTTGATTACAATCGGACTTAATGTTCCTCTTTCCGCGTGCCCACACTTGAGATGGGCGGGCCAAGATGATGCCGCCGCTGATGTTGATGAGTCCTTAACCTCTGCTGCTCCTCCTACGAACAAAGAAACAACAAAGATGTCAGTAGCACCTGCTGCAAATAAAAAGTGTTTGTTCTCTAAAATCGCCAAAAGATGCATGTAAACATTTGTATGAAACAATGGGTAAAGTGAGTCCAAATGGCCTGAAAACCTGACAGAGGACAGAAAACATCACCAGAGGGCCACTGCCATCGAGACAGTCGACCAATCTGCCTTCAACTGGAATTCGTCCCTGGGCAGGACGAATTCTGACTGCTATTCGTCCCTGGGTGGGACGAATTCTTCTGTGTTGGAAAAGCCGACCTGATGCTGCTCCAATGTCGAATCCCGAGACCTCCAAAACACCTGCAAACAGAGGGGTTATGTAATTGGGGCCATTTTGGGATGACCCAGATGGTCGGATTCTCCCAATTTGGCCTCTATCCTCGAGAATTTGATATCGCCACCTGCAAGTTAGTGAAACAACAAAGCGACACAAAGCGTGATAAAATCTGATCAAAATGTTATGAAATTGAAGCTATGAGTTAACCAGACAGAATAACACAATATGCAACCTGAAACAATAATCTAGAATGCTTTTGAAATAAAACTTAGAAAGTGCGGGGGTGCCCAAGTGGGCCTCCCACCGTTGGCACTTGATCTTGGCGCCAATCCACTAGGGATGGGCCCAAAACCTCTTAGGATTGGGATGTCTGCAAATTGGTGGTGTAAGGTGGTCAAATGTTGGATTTGGGTTGGATCCACGCTTCCAAAAGCCACCCAATAACCTCCCTTGCAAAAGAGATTAGTGGATGTGAGAAGGTGAATCAAAAGGATGCAAATGGGTATTCAATTGGACAGCACTTCGTTGCTTGAAATCGCCTCCAATCCTTCTTTTTTGGGTGAGAAAAGTCCCACCTTTTATAGACCCATGGGGTCTCTTTTGAGAGGGAAGCATAAGCGCCATGTGTTGGTCATAGGTGCCATGTGGCGGTTATGTCTTCCCATGAGGGAGGGGAGTCCTCCATGACTTGGGCTTTCATAATCGCCCTTGTGACGAGTCCTCTAACGGCCTATCTATCCACCCACACACGCGTGCGAGGCAGGAGTCATCAAATAACTGTCCTGGGCTGCCACTTGGCACCATTCTTCTTTTTGCCCGTTAAACTCAGAATTCGTCCCTGCCAGAGACGATTTCAGAATTCGTCCCTGGGTGAGACGAATCCCAGTTAGTATTCGTCCCTGGGTGAGACGAATACTGAGCAAAGTGTCTAAATGTGCCAAATTGCTTCTTGACCTTACAAAATTGCTATGAAAGTGGTTAGGACCACTGTTTGACCTCTGAGGGCTGCCCTGGGGGCTGTGTTTGTCAAAGCGATCAGTGTTTGCAGTCACATAATCGGATTGGTGCTGTTTTGGTGTCTACAGATGCCCCTTTTTGGGATGCGTTGTGCATAGCGCAGCGCCGAGCAAAAATAGATAACCAAAGCACTAATGATTAGGGTTTCTTGGTAACCTAACCAACTTTTGATGCCCCAAGCATGGAAAGGGCATGCATTCTTGAATCCTTGCTTCTGACGAGCTAAGGAGTTTGATTTCAAGTGTTAACCTGTTTTGGTGAGGTGTGACTTGAGCTTGGACATTGATCAGTCATGATTAGGCAAAGGGCGCAACCTTTTATCCTCAGGGGAACCTTGTGTTCATGATTCACGAAATGCCAAGTGTTTGATTGATTTGATTGTTGCTTGTTTACTGCCCCAAGCAGGAGCGTAATTGTCTTTGTCAATGATTCTTTGAATGCATGTCGTTTTCCTTAATTGGGTGTGTGATTGTTGATTGGTGACTAAGTGTGACTACCCCCTCAAGCGACGAATCGATGAGGGAATGACCTTCATGAGAAAAGCGACGAGTCGCTTGACCCAAGATGACTTGTGCAAGGGTGCCTTTAGAGTGTTTACCGTTTAGCATGTGCAATTTTTCCAACATTTGGACCTATTTTTGGTGGGTGTTAACCCTTTTGGTGATGTCGTAATGGGGTGAAATTATCGAAAATCCATCTTCCCGTGGAGCGGTCCGGCTATGGTAGCCTTCTTGGGGAAGTAGGAGAATGAGAATTTGAACCCCGACATCGAATTTATTTGCCTAGAGGTTAAGTGCAAGAGCACTTATGTCCGGCAATGCTTATTGCTGTGTTTTTGTGTTGCGTTTATTTGTTGTTTTTGTTGTTTTTTTTTTGTGACACCATTTGGGGATTAAATTATCGAAAATCCGTCTTCCCGTGGAGCGGTCCGGCTATGGTAGCCTTCTTAGGGAGTAGGATTGTGATAATTTGTGACTCCCAACATTTATTTTGTATGCCCTGGATGTCAGTGCAGCAGCACTCTTATCGGGCATAGTTATTGTCTGTTTTTAGTGCATTTTTGATCATTTTTTGATGTTTTTGAAGTGCTGGTCTGAATTCGTCCCTGGGTGGGACGAATTCCAGCTGTAGAATTCGTCCCTGGGTGGGACGAGTGCTAACCTGAGCGCTCGTCCCAGTCAAGGATGAATTCCAGCTCAAAAGGCCTATTTAAGGGCCAAAACTTGCATTTGGGCTCATTTGTGTCATTTTTTTCTTGCGATTTTGGAGCTCTGGGAGGAGGAGGTAATTCTGCGAAGCGAAGCGCTGCTGGAATTCTCTCTGCCATCATGAGTGCACAAACTGGTTCGAGCGGCGGAGCCGAAGCGAAACCTGTAAGTGTCTTCTAGAGCTTATTTTTGTTTAAATTTGCACTTGTTTTATTTAATTGTTTTTTTTGTGATGTTGTTTTTCAAAATGTGTTTTAAAACTTAAACTCGAAACTGGATTGAAGACACTAAGACTTATTGTACAATTAAACGTAGTTAAACCTAGGCAAAGAATTTTTCTTACGACTAAACCCTAGGTTAACGGAACGTAAACCCTAAGACGTATATTTTTTTGTGTTTTTGAATTTCTTTTTATTCTGTTTTTGAATTAATCAGTTAAGATTAGAAATCTTGGAACTGAAGGTTTGTTTTTGTTTTGTTTATTTGATTTTTTGCTTTTTTTATTGTTGTACAGTTCTTTTCCATGATTTTTAATTTTTTTTTGTTGAATTGTTTTCTTTTGCAGGTTAGGAGCCGGTACCGTGTACCTACCGCCTTTACTGAGGCGCGGGGTGCACTGACTGATGATGATTGGGAATGGCTTGATGCCCTTGGGCTCAAGCAGGTGTCTCGACTGGAGCCTGTGGTCCCGGATCAGGCCTATCTGACGGCCTTGATCAAACTTTGGGATCCACGGACCAACACGTTCCATCTTCCGATAGGGGAGATGACTGTAACTTTGGAGGATGTCTATCGGTTGCTTCGGATTTCGATAGATGGACTGCCTATTAGGACATCGCCGCGTGATCAGCGGACTGCTGTACTTACGAGATGCTTTGGGCATGGGGAGCGGCTGGGTGTAGCGAACCCAGTGGAGACAGTCGAGGTGGACTGCCAGGCTGGCGGGATTTTTGTTGGCTGGTGGCAGGAGAGGGGGGTGTTAGGAGTGAGGCACGCATTCTTGATGGGCCTCATTTCTAACATGCTTCTACCTGATTCGTCAGGCGCGAGGTTCCCGTGGAACCTGCTGGATTTGGTATGGCAGTTGGTAGAGTGCCCGATAGAGGCACCGCTGATTTTGAGGTGGGGACAGACATTGTTGGCACAGCTCTACGGGGAGCTGTATGGGGTCCGCTGTCGGCAGCGAAAGGGGGTCAGCTGTAGCTATCTGCTGCAGTGCTGGGGTTGGCAGCACATAGCAGTGGAGAGGCCGACCGGGTTACCGTGGATGACTCGGGCGGCGATGGATGACACGGAGATAGGCTATGCAGTTTTGTGGCGGCGGTCTGCGGAGCAGGGGCAGAGTCGACGATGGGAAGATGTTGTAGAGCACTATACTGATGCCTTCTCTCGGCTCACTCCAGGGGAGGTGGTTTGGCATCCTTATCGGGACTGTCCAGCCTGGCCGGAGGCTGGAGAGTGGCTCCGACGGGTACGCAGGGAGCGGTGGTTGATCGGGCGGCACGGGACCGAGCATGAGTTCTTTTCATACAGCCGGGTTACACGACAGTTTGGGGTGCGCCAGGCGTTGCCTGGTGAACCCGTGGTCTATCGACGACGGGGAGATGAGAGGGATCTAGATCCACCGGTCACCGCGCCATTGGGCGAGGAGTCAGATGTAGTGATCGATGTCCCAGACGTAGATGACGTTGGGACTACCACTGAGTATGACTCGTGGTGGGTGCTACGGCGATGGAGAGGGGAGGGGCCACTAGGAGGCGCAGAGGCGGCAGTGGAGGGTGCTGAGGCAGCAGGTGATGATTGGGGAGGTCCGTTGGATGATGCGGACATGGTGGATGTGGGGAATGAGGATGTTGATTTTGGTGCTCCGGATCAGCCGGACATGCAGGATGTGGAGGAGCAGTGGGAGCCAGAGCAGGCTGCTGTTCCAGAGGGTCCTGTTCGTCAGGCAGATACAGAGGAGATGGAGCCTGAGGTATGCGCTGAGATTGCACGACTGACAGAGCTACTGCGGATACGGGATCTGGAGCTGGGGGACGCGCTACGGGAGAGGGATCTTTTGCGGGCCCAGCTAGCAGAGCGGGATAGGGTTCTGGCACAGCGTGATGATGCAGTGTCGTACTATCATCGATGGGAGGCAGAGTGGTGTAGGCACCGGATAGACTTGGAGAGGGAGGTCATCCGCCTTGGTGGGCGGCTACCTGAGCCCTCGGTCAGTGGATCTTCATGGCGGACGAGGGATAGTGCGACTGAGCAGTCAGCATCATCTCGTCGTCGACGATTAGATGAGGGAGGCGGTAGCAGGCATGATGCGGGGGCTGGCAGTAGCCGCCCTACAGGGTCCCATAGGACCCACACCATGGGGGGTAGTTCCCGTCGCACCGATCCTGCGTGATCATGGTGGTCGACGCCTTAGGTTGGGTTTTTGGATATGATTGCTGGGTCTGAGGACCAGTTTTGTAGCCTTCGGGCATTTTTTTGACGATATATATATATATATATACCGATTTTATTTTGTTTATGTACATGTGATGATCTGATGTTTATTCATGATGGCTAATGACTATGCATGTTTATTTATTTTGATGAATGCTTATGCAAATGATGAATGCAAATGTTTTTGATTTTTATGTGATATGCGAAATGAAATGGATGAATGAAATTTGTGATGTTTGGCTATGGCACCATAGACAGTTAGGATTCTGTTTATTTTGTTTTTGGACGATTGCTATGGTAAATGACTTGGTATGTATATATGTGGTTTTCTCTTTTTGTATTTTTGGATGGTATTGCAAAGATGAAAAGTAGCGCAGTTGGTTTAGAAATGTAGCTAAGGTTTTCTGAGACTCAGACATTTTAACTCACTAGCCACGACTGTACTTTGTCTTACAAGACTTTTGAACAAGGTATGAATCAGACTTGTTTTTGACCCAGCTATTTCACATCCCCGTGTGTGCGATTGAGTTCATTTATGTGGTATTCATCAGGATACCGCCAGTGCCGAATGGGCTTTCAACCGAACTTGTACTGAGGATCACCTAATTAGCTCCACTAACTCCTTTGTTGTATTTAGTTAGATTAATCTGCGGTGTTATCCAAGATGCCATAAGCTAGCTCATCCACATGCAAACATTGATCTGTACGCAAGTTAATGTGACAGATATATCGTCATGCGAGAGGTTTACCGCCAGTTATCGATAGGCTATCAACCAAATCGGTACTGTGGCTTGCCTTATGACCTTTTAGAATGTTGAGAGTTCCAGGGATTCAAGTTCCACTCCCTTCTTTTCTTCAATTGTATTGGGATACTTGCTCGTTTGTAGTGATAAGATCACTGTTTATTTTGATTTGTTTTTCTTTTGAGCAAGGGATTGGGGATATGGAGTGATGAAAATCACTATCGTTTGTGCCGTTTGATGTGTGCACTCGTAGGATGTCAAATATTTGATTTTTGACGTTTTGCAAATTTTTTGATGTTTTGCAATTATTGAGAACTAGGGATTCTTAGGGAATTGGGTAGGGAGGATGCTTGTCCTTTTGCCAACTCTCAGCATTCTTGGGGTCATTCGCACAAGGGGATGAGCAAGATAACCGTTTCGCTTTTGGTGACTTGGATTACTGTGCAGGTTTCATCTTTCGTTCACACAACTTAGGAATTGTTTTATGTGTTTTAATTTGTGTTGGGATGTTACGTAACAAGGCGTATTTCAAGTGTAACTCTACCTTCGTAAAATCTGTCTGACTCGGTACATGACGTAGCTAAAAAGAAAAATGATGACTGAATCACGAAAACTCTTGATACATTAAAAGACCACTGACTCTAGTGTGGTAAAAGCAATGCATGGTGTTTTTGTTGTTTTTGTAAAATGGAACAGTGTGGAGCAAGATGGACTTAGTAGGGCAATTACAGCCTATGGTGCCTTTGACCTATACGACCACAAATATGCAATGTATGGATGCAATGCTTAATGCAGCTACATATTTTTGTATTTTTGATGGATCGATTTTTTGTGAATATGAATATGAGGTGCGAGAAGAGCTCTCGATTGATGAATTTGAGTATGCCTAGATATGAGATGCAAATTTTGGTTGTTTTTGATTATTTTTTATTTTGACCAAGTGATTGTGGACATCCTTGGAGCATTTTTGTGACCAAGTGATTGCGATAATCCTTGGAGCTTTTTGGTTGACCAAGTGATTGCGATAATCCTTGGAGCTTTTTGGGTTGACCAAGTGATTGCGATAATCCTTGGAGCTTTTGGGGTTGACCAAGTGATTGCGATAATCCTTGGAGCTTTTGGGGTTTGACCAAGTGATTGCGATAATCCTTGGAGCTTTTTGGTTTTGACCAAGTGATTGCGATAATCCTTGGAGCTTTTTGGTTTGACCAAGTGATTGCGATAATCCTTGGAGCTTTTTGGTTTGACCAAGTGATTGCGATAATCCTTGGAGCTTTTTGGTTTTGACCAAGTGATTGCGATAATCCTTGGAGCTTTTGGGATATGGCTCTCTTAGATATAAAATGGTCGCAAATGACTGATATTCAAGGGTTCTGTTTCCTTGATACCATCAAGAGAAGCTAGCCGGTACGTCCCGGGTCCTATTTTGCTATCAATGACATATGGACCTAACCAATTTGCCGCGAACTTGTCCCTTAGGTGGGACGGCAAATTAGAGTTCTGTTGGTTTTCCTTCAAAACCAAATCACCAACCCGAAAGTCCCTTAGGTGAACTTTCATGTTGTAAGCTTTCTTAAGCCGCTCTTGGTAGATACGTAAGTGCTCGAGAGCATTAACGCGTCGTTCGTCAAGCAACGTAAGTTGGTCTAACCGAGCTCGCCGTGCAGTGTCATCATCGATGAATTCCTGCATTGATATGCGGAGGGAAGGAATTTCCAACTCGAGAGGCATTATTGCCTCTGAGCCATACACGAGCAAAAACGGAGTTGCCCCAGTTGGCGTCCGAATGCTAGTGCGATAAGCCCAAAGGGCAAGTGGGATTTGTATGTGCCAATCCTTGTGACTGTCTACGACCATCTTTTTAAGGATGGCGACTAGCATTTTGTTTGACGCCTCTGCTTGCCCATTTGCTTGCGGATAATAGGGTGTTGAAAAGTTGTGCTGAATTTTGTACTTTGTGGTCAAAGCACGCACGTCTTTGTTCTTGAATGATGGCCCATTATCCGAGATTATTTTGGATGGAATACCAAAATGACATATGATGTTATGCAAGATGAACTCCACAATGCGGGGTCCTTTCGTTGAGGTTAACGGAATTGCTTCCACCCATTTAGTAAAATACTCTGTGGCCGTTATGATAAACGTGTGATGGCCTGATGATGCAAGGGAGATCTTTCCAATTAGATCGAGGCCCCATTGCAAAAATGGCCAAGCAGACTGGATTGTTTGCAAGGCTTGGGAAGGTACGTGCATCAAATTGGCATGATGTTGACATTTCACGCACTTCTTGACATATTCGCAACAATCTCGCTCTAAAGATGGCCAATAATAGCCCATGCGAAGAATGCGCTTTGCGATGGCCATACCACTAAAGTGGCCACCACATGTACCGTCGTGCGCTTGGGCGACTGCCCAAGTGGACTCTTGCTGGTCCAAACAACGAAGAAGAATTCCGTCATAGCTACGATGATACAAAATGTCTCCTATCAAGACATACTTAGCCGCTTTCTGCTTGAATGTTCGTTTTGCGGTGTGCGTCAATCCAAAGGGAAGATTACCTAACTTGAGGTAGTCTCTAATGGGTAAATACCAGTCCTGTTGATCAGAAACCTCGATAGTATGAACAGCCAATCCCTTTTGAAGTTCTTCCCTAACAAATGCTGAATGGGATAGAACTTGTAAGAATAGCGTTGTGTTGCTATTAGTGGGAGTGGGGGAAAACAAGGACCCCCAGTTGGCACGTTTCAGACGATCTCGGATTCGAAAGAACTTATCCGAGGATGGTTCAATCTGGATCATGTGGATTCCTGGCGTCAAGTCTGAGCTTGCGCGCTCTATCACGGATTGCGATAAGGTTTTGACTTGAATAGTTGTCATATCACCGGAAAGGTCTTGCGGGATTAGTGACCCCAAGGAGGCCATTGTGTCCGCAAAATGATTCGATGATCGAGGGAGTGCCTCGATGTCATACCACTCAAGTTTTGCCAAGAATTTGTCCACGAGGGCTTTATAGGCCTTCAGAACTGGGCATTTGCATTGATATACCCCTTTGACTTGATTGACTATTAACAGCGAATCACCAAAGATGTTCAATCGTTTGATTTTCATGGCGATTGTTGTCTGAAGACCTAGGAGCAAGGCTTCATATTCTGCATTATTGTTGGTGCACTGGAAGTTTAATTTAAATGACAGGGGCATTGGAGCACCCTGCGGTGTGAAGAATACAATTCCCGTGCCACCACCTTGCTCGCATTTAGAACCATCGAAGAATAGGGTTATGTCGGCCTGTGACTCAGGCTCATCAGAATCTGGCGATTCTGAGACATGGAAGACCCCATCATCGGGTAGTTCTATGACCAGAGGCTGATCGTCTTCAAGAGGAGCCTCTGCTAGTTGATCGGCTATGACTTGTCCTTTGATAGATTTTTTCCCAATAAACTCAATGTCAAATTCCGTCAACAACATGATCCATTTCGCCATGCGACTACTATGATAAGTACGACTCATCATGTATCGCAATGGATTCTCCTTAGACACAACATACGTAGTGTTGCTCAGCATGTAGTGGCGTAGCTTTTTGGTAGCAAACACCATCGCCAAGCAGAGTTTCTCAACGTATGCATAGTTAAGTTCGTAACTGACCGAGGTGCGGCTAAGATAGTAAGTAGCCTGTTCTTTGTGAAGTTCATTCTTTTGGGCTAGCATGGCACCCAGTGCCACCTCAATAGCTGAGATGTATAAGTAGAATGGCACTCCTGGTCTAGGTGGTGCCAATACGGCGGCGAAGCCAAGTATTGTTTGATTTCGTCAAAGGCTGACTGGCACTCGTCATCCCAGTGAAATGTAACTCCCTTGTGCAATAATTTGTTCATGGGTCGGCATTTGTCAGATAATTGCGCTATGAAGCGTTTAATCGACGCGACCTTTCCTTGCAGACTTCTGAGCTGCTTGATGGTAGTTGGGGGAGCCATTTCAAGGATTGCCTTGACTTTCTTTGGGTCCACTTCGATGCCTCGTTTTGAGACTATAAAACCCAAGAGTTTTCCAGATGTGACGCCAAATACGCACTTCTTGGGATTCAGATTGACCTTATGCTCTATGAGGCGATCGAGGATCTTGCTTAAGTCACCGAGATGATCTGAGCGCAAAAGAGACTTGGCTAACAAATCATCCATGTAATCTTCCAAAGTTTTGTGCATGTAATCGTGGAAGATATATGTCATGGCACGTTGGTAGGTAGCGCCAGCATTTTTAAGGCCAAAAGGCATGACCTTATAACAAAATGTCCCCCAAGGCATTGTGAACGCCGTTTTAAGTTGGTCTTCAGGATTGATACGAATTTGATTGTATCCTGAGAAGCCATCCATTAGGGAGAGCATTTCATGACCTGCTGTAGCGTCTACTAGCGCGTCGATGCTTGGCAAGGGGAAATCATCCTTAGGACTCGCTTTGTTTAGGTCTCGAAAATCGGTGCATATGCGAATCCTCCCATCGGGCTTCTTGACGGGAACCATGTTGGACAACCATGGCGGATAATCCATGCAGATGACAAACTGTGCATCCAACAACTTTTGCAATTCATCTTTGACCATCAAGGCCACTGTTGGGTGCATATTTCGTAGTTTTTGCTTTACGGGCTTGATTGTCGGATCAAGCGTTAAATTATGCGTGACTAGTTGTGGGTCTAGTCCCGGCATGTCTCTGTATGACCATGCAAAAACCTCCTTCTTCGCTTTGAGAAGGGCAATGTAGTCGGCTTGCTCTTCGGGGGAAAGACTTACCCCCAGTTTGATAATCTGTGGATTCTTTGGATCTGTGCCGATATCTACGTCAGTCGTCTCCTCGACTGACATGTGGGAGGGGGGGGGGGGGGGGGGGGGGGATAAAGGTGAATTGACGCGATCCCGATCGATGGCATTTATGTCTAGATGCAATGACCGTGTTGGATCGGCCGGATTGCGGATGGGTGCGGTTAAGTCAATGGAGATCATGTGGATGGAATGATTTTGGTCTCCATTACCGCGGGTGTTATAGCTCGAACATTCTGGATGCTTCCTATGCTCCGGATCTGGTTCTGTAGGGACGGGTATGAACGGATCAGCCCTATGTGCTGATAGGAAGACGGGGTCTTCCCTTGGTACTGATGTCATGATAGGATCTCGAGGTGGACGATGCTCATCGTGAATTTGGAGCCATGGATCCAACACTAGGTCCCACCCCGCTGGGTCTACCCACCATTCATGCCCTAATCGTATGCCCATCTGTCCCATTAGATCTTCATGAGTTAAAGGGCGGTGATGTCGTCGCGCATGTCTGAGATAGTCCATCTCAGTCTCATCTTCTGAATCACTTTCGAAGACCCAAAAATGTTCATTCTCTTCAGCAACTGTTACTTGCGACGTTGAGGACTCTCCTTGTTCCAGTAAGTTAATCTGGTCCCATTGCGGTTGTTCCACTCTTGGTGGAGGGACCTGATTCTTTTGACACTGTACTGATTCAACTGGAACCTCTAAGGGGAATAGCTTCAAAAAGATGTCCGAAAGCCGTTGATGTTCTCTTTGAGGATTAATGTCTGAACTTTCGCCTCTCTCTAGCAAAGGAGAGGGATTACTGTTGTTGCCAAGGGTGTTTGTTGACCATGGGAGGTAGTCTCCCAATGTATATTCTGTATTTGGATTGGCATAAGGATCTAATGCCAATCCCCCCTTGTTGCCTATTTCTAGGCCTTGCATATTTTTGACCAAGATGTCTAAGGGCAGGGGGTGGTTGAACCCTACTCCTGACTTATCATATGGCATCTGATATCTTGGTTGGCAAAGGACCCGCATCCCTTGCTCATATCTGCCTAGCCCGTATCCATGCCAATTGCATTGGCCGAGATATTTTAGGGCAAAGTCTGGGTTTGACAGATAGTTGATGTTTTCAACAAAAGGCTCTTCGTCTGCTTCCTTTTGTTTGCATGGTTCAAGACCATGATCAAGGCCCCCATACACAAAATTTGTCCGGTTTGGTGGGTAGCCTAGAGGAACAATTGTCCCTATGGGAAGGCGAGGTCTTCCCATGTCTTGTACTGACTCCAATGTGGGGGTTTGCCACAACATTTTGCACTAAATACTCCCCCAGGCCCGTATTGGCCATTTCGACAGTGATTGTTGATGATTGGGTGGGAGGAAATGGGAGTCCTTCCTGAGTCCATTCCATGTTCGGTATTTTAGGAGTCTCCGCTTCTGCTGTGTGAGGTGTTTCTTCTGTTGATACCGTTGAAATTGTGGGCAACCCTTCTTCTAAGGGCTGAGCCTCTTCCATGATCTGTTTTCCCTTGTCCTTCTGTTTGGCCATGACAGGTGGCTTTGATGATGAAGGAGCAGATGATGAAGGCTCACCTGGCTGGGATTTTGTTGTTTTGGTCACCAGTGGTGCCTGCGGTATTGGACCCTATTTAGATGGATTTAGCTGGAAATCCAAATGCGTTGAGGGGAGGGTCGATTGAGGCAGGAATTGTACCGCATTGCAATACTTGAAGGGCTCTAAGTCCATTGGGACTACATGTATTTCTCCTTCAAAAGCATACTTTAAGCATTGGTGAGCGATCGAAGGGACACACTTCATGTCCCTGATCCAAGGCCGCCCTAGCAGTATATTATAAGCCATCTCGCCTTCCAACACATGGCACAATGTAGGTATTGTCTTTTGTCCTACCTGGATAGGCAGAACAACTATGTCGATTGTCGAGCATATTGCATCGTTGAAAGCTCGCAGTGTGTACGTGGAGGCTGTGATGTGAGAGGCTGGCAACTTCAAATGTTTTAAGGCTGCAGTGGTAATGATGTTACTGGACGAGCCAGTATCTACCAACACTCTCTTGTACGAAATCCCGTTGACCCGCGCGATAACGTGCAGGGGTGGATCTGCCATGTCATTCGATATTGTTTTGACCTCATCTTCTCTGAATGTGATGACCGGCTCCGTACATTGTTTCACATGTCCCACGAAGTTGTTGAAAGAATTTGCTTCGTGAGGCTGTAATTCGATGGCTTTTAAAATGTCCATAAGAGCTTCCCTATGGGGTGCTGATTGTTGAATAAGCTCGTAAATGGACAGCCTAGCCGATGTGGTCCACAAACTCTGCGTGAGTTTGGTCCGTATCGTGACCTCGGGTCTAGGCGGAGGCAACTGCGTTGGGCGTTGTTGAGGCTGCGATGTTGTCGGAACTTCCCTCGTAGCTACCTCGGGGGCAACTGCTGGGTACCTTTTGTTCCTTGTCACTATACTAATCATTCCCACAAATCCTTGCATGGGAAGATTCTGTCGCACCTCGTTAATCCGGAGAGGTTTTGCCCGTGCTTCGTGGGCGAGGCAAAGGGTCCTTGAATACCCCCATTTGTTGATTATTTGGCGCTATGGGGTTGTCCACGGCCAATGTTCTATTGTCGATCAAATCTTGGATTAATTCTTTGAATTTCCAGCATCCATTCAAGTCGTGTCCTCTGCGCCTATGGAATCTACAATACAATTCCTCTCTGTATCCCCTAGGCTTAGGAGCGTTAGGGTCTATAGTTTGGATTTTTGGCAGAGTGACCAAATTTGCCGCTGACAAGCGGTCAAATAGGGAGTCCCTGGACTCCGTGTAAGGGGTGAATTGTCGCCTAGGGCGACGCTACTAATTCTGCTCCTGTCTTCTATTATCTCTTTCGTAACCAGGAGGCACTGCCTGGTAATTAGCCTTTTGGGGCTGCATTTCTTGCACAGGCGCGGGAACATTTATCGCAACTTGGTTAACCGCAGCATGTTGTGGTTGCGTTGTCCCGGTTTTAGTGGTTTTATTCCACTCTTTCTTTTTAGGCTTGGCGATTGCGCCTTCGCCTATTTTGATCTCTTCTATAACTCTGGCTTGCGCCAAAGCTTCTTCTAAGTTGGCGTATTGTTGCAGCTGCAATAGCCCGAGAGATCGATTTCAAGCAACTTTTTGTGAACATCTGTGTGAGATCAGACATAGGGGGACGGTAAGGTAACTTAGAAAGCAAAGCTCTCCATCGATTCCCGTATGCTGCCATTGTTTCTTCCTCAAATTGCCTGAGGCTAGCCAGATCACTTAGTGATGCCTTCTTCCTTGTGTTGAAGGCAAAGCATTCAAGAAACGCATCTACTAATTGATCTAGGTTGCTTATACTGTGTTTGGGTAATTGTGTGAACCAATCCGAGGCAGGGCCTACGAATGTGGTTATGAATGTTCTAAGCAACAATGCGTCATTATCTTGGATGCCGAAGCATTGGCTTAGAAATCTTGTAACATGTTCTTGTGCGTCCTCTTCACCTTTAAAAACTGCCAATTGAGGCAACTTGAAGTGTTCGGGGTAAAGAGGTGTAGGCACTGAGGGATGCACCGGATGACTGCGGAGTTGACGTAATGTGGGTTTTTGATGCCCAGCGGCTTTTGTTTCCACAGACTCTAAACGCTCTAATAGCGCTTGGTATGCATCGGAAGATTTTATTTCTTCCTCTCTTGTTTGCTCCCGTTGTAAGTTATGGAAGACTGGAGGCCTATGAAGGGGTGGCCGAATGGCAGCCCTCCTGCCTTGATGGGGAGTTTCAACATATTCTACGTCTGGTTCATACTCCTCGTAAAATTCTTGAGGAGTCTCTGGGCGAAGCCTATGACCCTGATTGAATCCCTGCTGAAGGTACCTATCATTGTTTCGGGGAGTGGCCTCCCTCTCGGGTCTATAAGGTCTCGGAGGCAAAGCTTGACGAGGTCGAGGAGACCTGTCCTGCACCAACGGATTATGCCTCTCATATTGTTTGGCTCTTTGGGTGCGAGGGGTTGGCCCCCTCTCAGGTAGTTCATAGCGTAACTCATCCGCTTCGCGTTGCATGCGCTCTCTATCCAAGCGGTGTCGATACTCTATCTCCTGATGACTTTGTTTAAGCCGCATGATTTGGGCTTGACGGGTGGCATGTCTGGCGACTATCGGGTCAATTTGGTCTACCCTATTTTGCTCAGGAGGCTTAAGTGTTTCTCCTATGTGTTTGCCTCGATTTTGATGATCTAAAATTTCAATGGGTCGCTTCCCTCTGTCGAGGTAGGCGGCATGTACTCGAGGCTCTGGCCTCAGTGGGTGATCATGATATCCAGCTGGTGCGGAAGTGCAAGGTTCCCGCGTTGTATGTTGTTGTCCTTGAGGAATGCGATGATCTTCCTCGTGCTCCCTCTCATGGGTGTGAAAGGGGCGGGCGGAGTTAGCTCGCCCTGTGTAAGGAGCCCTACGCTCTGGATTTTGTCTCTCTGTTCTGATGGGAGGTAAAGAAGGGACGCCATATCCACGTTGTCCCTCCAAATGGACAGTGTGCCTCTCTAGCGCTTCATCGCGCTGTGGCCACTCATGTCTAACCTCAGAAGGTGATTCTCTATTTACATCGAGGTCTACATGTAAAGCGTCTTCCCGAAAGGGGCTGCTTTGAATGGGCATACCCCACCGAGGATTCTGAATTGGATTCTTTTGTAGGCCAGACCGATAAGGCGGTATGACCAAGTCCTCAAGACTGAAGCGAAGGCGACTTGTGCCTGCTTCTTGTGTACCTTCCGGAGCTTCTGCCCTTGATTGGGCTTGGCTACGGGTGTACACCATTGCGGTGCTTCTCTACTATCTAAACAGATTTTTATCTCGTTTATGATGATTTTTCTTTTTGTCTACACTAAGCAGAAATGAACACACGCATACACAAACCGTGATTATCTCTTTTAAGGATTAATAGTGTGTCCTAAAGCTGGTTTAGTGCATTTTGATGTTTTGTTTTGTTTTTGTAGGTTTTGAAGAACGTTCAAATGCATTATGACGGCTCATATAACTCCCAAAATGGTAGCCCCTTCAATATACCAACCAGGCCGATATACCAACCTCTCTATATACCCGCCCTTACGAGAGGGAGACTATAGGTACGTGAGAGAAGAAGGTACATGGTACGTAGGCGGTACGGAAGGGGGATTGTCCTGTTAATGGCACCTACCATAGAAGACTTATCCTCGCACGCATGGGAATCACCCCAGCGACACTCGATCAGCTTTCGTCAGGATTTACGCCTAACAACAGTTGACAATCGAGGAAATGGATGCAAAGCTAAGCCAAGGTGGTGATGAACCCACCGTTGGTCTTGCTCAAGGGCTGGGGTCTTACGACCAGCTCCTTGGTTTAAAATTGTTGCGTGATGTGTGTGTGATTCATTTTATTTAGCAAAAATGAAACAAGCATAAATGACTTTCCCTAAGCAATGCAGGATAAAATGAAAACAATCAAAGAAATAGAAACAAAAATAGAAAAATTTAACAGAGATTATAAAAATCCCTACCTCTTCTCTGCCTGGACCGATTGCTTCTGAATTTCTGCTCTGAAAATTTGCAGACAAAAATTCGTCCCTCGGTGAGACGAATTACAGAACAGAATTCGTCCCTCCTAGAGACGAATTTGAATTCGTCTCAGGGTCAGACGAATTTCAGTAAAGCAATTCATCACGAGTCAAAGACGAATAACAGTCTGCAACAAAAAAATGTACCTGTCAAGCACAAAACACAAAAATTTGATCAGTTTCTGTGATCTTAAAAATAGGGGACAGAGTCCCACCGTGATCGCCACTGAAAGCACGAGATTTCGGGCGAAGGAAACACTAATTGCGATGCATTCAAAATCAAATACGCTTAAGTCCTAGAAATGTAGAATGCATGAAATGAAAGAGACGCATTGAAATGAGATACAAGCAAATGGAGAAAACACAGCCCTTTCATTAAATTCTCTTGATCTCTGTTACAAATATGCCTCCTCCCTTTTCAGGGGCTAGGAGCGTTAAAAGAATTTGATTACAATCGAGACTTAAGGTTCCTCTTTCCGCGTGCCCACACTTGAGATGGGCGGGCCAAGATGATGCCGCCGCTGATGTTGATGAGTCCTTAGCTTCTGCTGCTCCTCCTGCGAACAAAGAAACAACAAAGATGTCAGTAGCACCTGCTGCAAATAAAAAGTGTTTGTTCTCTAAAATCGCCAAAAGATGCATGTAAACATTTGTATGAAACAGTGGGTAAAGTGAGTCCAAATGGCCTGAAAACTTGACAGAGGACAGAAAACATCACCAGAGGGCCACTGCCATCGAGACAGTCGGCCAATCTGCCTTCAACTGGAATTCGTCCCTGGGCAGGACGAATTCTGACTGCTATTCGTCCCTGGGTGGGACGAATTCTTCTGTGTTGGAAAAGCCGACCTGATGCTGCTCCAATGTCGAATCTCGAGACCTCCAAAACACCTGCAAACAGAGGGGTTATGTAATTGGGGCCATTTTGGGACGACCCAGATGGTCGGATTCTCCCAATTTGGCCTCTATCCTCGGGAATTTGATATCGCCACCTGCAAGTTAGTGAAACAACAAAGCGACACAAAGCATGATAAAATCTGATCAAAATGTTATGAAATTGAAGCTATGAGTTAACCAAATAGAATAACACGAGATGCAACCTGAAACAATAATCTAGAATGCTTTTGGAATAAAACTTAGAAAGTGCGGGGGTGCCCAAGTGGGCCTCCCACCGTTGGCACTTGATCTTGGCGCCAATCCACTAGGGATGGGCCCAAAACCTCTTAGGATTGGGATGTCTGAGAATTGGTGGTGTAAGGTGGTCAAATGTTGGATTTGGGTTGGATCCACGCTTCCAAAAGCCACCCAATAACCTCCCTTGCAAAAGAGATTAGTGGATGTGAGAAGGTGAATCAAAAGGATGCAAATGGGTATTCAATTGGACAACACTTCGTTGCTTGAAATCGCCTCCAATCTCCTTTTTTTTTGGGTGAGAAAAGTCCCACCTTTTATAGACCCATGGGGTCTCTTTTGAGAGGGAAGCATAAGTGCCATGTGTTGGTCATAGGTGCCATGTGGCGGTTATGTCTTCCCATGAGGGAGGGGAGTCCTCCATGACTTGGGCTTTCATAACTGCCCTTGTGACAGTCCTCTAACGGCCTATCTATCCACCCACACACGCGTGCGAGGCGAGAGTCATCAAGCGAGCTGTCCTGGGCTGCCACTTGGCACCATTCTTCTTTTTGCCCGTTAAACTTGGAATTCGTCCCTGGGTGAGACGATTTCAGAATTCGTCCCTGGGTGAGACGAATCCCAGTTAGTATTCGTCCCTGGGTGAGACGAATATTGAGCAAAGTGTCTAAATGTACCAAATTGCCTCTTGACCTTACAAAATTGCTATGAAAGTGGTTAGGACCACTGTTTGACCTCTGAGGGCTGCCCTGGGGGCTGTGTTTGTCAAAGCGATCAGTGTTTGCAGTCACATAATCGGATTGGTGTTGTTTTGGTGTCTACGCTTCGTCCTCTTCTTGTAACACTCTATATGTAGAGCAATTCATCTCATGAATCAAAAAATCTAGGATCTCCTCATCGTTCTCAAATACCTGCCAATTGTTAGGCACATAAGTCCTATATATAAGTCTAACTGTTTTAGACTTCTGAATAACATTCCTAACTGGGCAAAAATTTGATCCTACTGATGCTAACAAATCTGCATGTGTGTTCTTCTCTATGGAAATAGATTTTATGTTTAGTGCTTCAAAATTTTCCAATAGATCCAACACTTTGTTTTTGTAAGCTCTTAGGTAATGTTGCTTACAAATGCATTTGCCAGTAACCTGTTTAACGATCAGCTTTGAATCCCCATAGATCAACAACTATTTTGCACCCAAATTTTTAGCTTTCCTGATTCCCAAACACAAGGCTTCATATTTAGCTGCGTTATTGGTGCAACTCCATGTCAACCTATATGAAAAGAATTTTTCTTTTCCAATAGGCAAAATCAGAATGATTCCAGATCCTGCCCCATTTTTGCACCTTGACCCATCAAAGTACAATTTCCATAACTGGTTGGTCGAATCATTTGTTTTAGGGACAGCAACAGGGAGCTTTTTTGGTTTCTCAATGGAATAGATTCCCATTTCTGTCTCTATAATAGCATTGAAGTCTTTCATTGAAAACTAATCCCTAGATTGGAGTTCCTCCAGGGTTTCTTCCATTAAATCAATATTTTCCAATTCCTCAGACATCATGTTGACGGTGGCTGTTTCCTCCAGTATTTCTACATGGAAAGTAAATGGTTTTTCATTGTAGATCTTGACTCTTTTAACTTTGAAAGGTACCTCCAAATGTGAATAATATAGTTATAGATAACCTCCCAGTTTGGCTGTGAACTCTTTGGACAAACACATACCGAAATATGGTTCTAAGTCTACAACGACTACTTCTTGTATGATGACTGCTTCTGGCATTATATGGAGTTGAATAGGGATATCTTTGATCACCCCAATAGTTTTTACTGGAGTACCATCTAATTGCAACACACCAGGTTGAATTTGAGTATATTCCATCCCCATTATGTCACATACGGCTTTCAGCATCATCGTAGTTGCGGCCCCTGAATCAATCATGCAATTATGAACTATCCACCCCTCCATTTGCAAAGATAAATAGAATGGGGGCGGTCTATTTTTTCTAGAGGTTGACACAACATTTGCTTGTATAACATTTGAGGAAGAGGTATTATTCTTTAAATTTAAAGATTCTTGGAGGAGGTCAATCTGACCAAGAATTTGCAGTGCATCATACATGCTCATTTTGGAAGGGGTCATCTTCATTTCTTCTGTAATGTTGAACGAAAGAGTTGCAGCTGGGGATACTTCTTCTCCATTCCACTAGTCGATGCATCATATCTGTCTCTATAGACCTACGTAGCTTTTGTTCTTTGTATTTTTGTTAATGAAGGAAATCTGAGTCTTTCCTTCACTTGCTCTTGAGTCTCGCTCTCTTTTCTAGGTGTAGTCACAGAAGTCTGAGGAGGGTCAGAACATATTTCCTCATTGGACTGGTTCTTCTGAGGAATTGCCCTAGGGGTAGGAGGAAAACCTAGTGGTTGGAGTTCCTTAGGGTCAACTTGTAATGACTTTTTTTTCGATCTTGTCAGGACCAATACTTGCTCCACTGATGGTATTGCCAAATTGTGGTGCACCTCTCTGATTATGTTCACCCATCCCTTTCTGGTTTCCTTGGATATTTAATTAATAACCGCTTGCACATGATGTTGATGAATCATGCATGAATCTTCTCCATGAGGATCGTTGCAAGTGGTACACCAGTAATCAGAATTAGCGGGTTCTCTATTATCTCCTATCTCATTTGCATACACCACATTTTTTCTCTCTTGTACCCTTCCACTTGTCGAAGCACCTTACTTCTGTATCTGTGGAAATATTCTTGCTTGGATGTTCTGTTCCACCTCTCTTTTTCATGGATGCCATTTCATTTGACAATGTCTTCATTGTATCAATTATGGTCATGTATTGATCATTGAGGGGAGCTGATGCAAGAGGTGTAGCTGGTAATGCAAGGAATGTAGGAGGTGCGGCTATAGATGGGAGAGTCTGTGTTAATGGGAGTACAAGGAGTTTAGAAATTGACACTTGGGAAAGCTCTGGTACAATTGGCAATAGACTCTTTGATGGATATCTTTTTGTAGCGATGAGATCAGCTTCGCCCTTTGCTGCCTCTACATAGATCCCAGGAAAAGTGGTTACACAGGATTGCCTTATTATCATACTGATATATGAATCAAAAACCCTTAAATAATAGCATATAGCTTGTTCTTTTGTGGGATTTAGGCCTTGCGGTACTCTATCCCAAGTTTTGGTAAATATAATGTTGAAATATTGGATTTCTTCTTGTGGATGCCTCTCAATGATAGTGAATTGATTCAGCAATGTGAAAGGATCTGATGTATATTAAATTCATCGACCAGACGGTCGGCCAGTACTACTCAAGAAGTAATGGATCCAACGGGAAGCGCTCTATACCAATAGAGCATCTTTCCTTTCAAATATATAATCAACAATCTGACCATTACATCTTCTAGAGTGATGTTGTAAATAGATTCTAGCGATGATACATCTAAACAGTGCTCATCTACTATTTTGCCTATTTCGTCAAAGGTCGGTAATACTTTTAGTGCATCTTGTGGAATTTGGTGGTGTGTTCCCAAGTTCAAAGGGCCAGTTTGATTCCACACAAGATGCACTAGGGCAGGGGCAGATGCCATGATTGCTAAAGGAGATACAAACGCTATGGGATTGCTTGCAGATGCTCCTATAGCGGGTGTTAAAGAGGTGATAATTGTGCCAGGAAGATTTGATCGTGTAGCTAGCATAGCGTGTGCTTTTAGGCTTCCTAGATGTAGTTCAAAGAACTGGAGGTTCTTTAGAGTTTCTAGCTCGGGATCTAGTTATCATATGGCTATATAACCAGAAGTTTTTTAGACAAGGTCTTTCTTTTATGGTCTAAATTGCAACGGAGTTGCCAGGTGGTTTTTTCTTGAGATTTAAAAAAAAAAGGCTCTTAAGGTAAAACACCAAAACTTATACAATATTTTGGGATTGCTGGTCCTACCGGGTGTGCCAAAAACTATTGGAACAAAATCTGCCTTCGGTTAATAGTGTTGCGCCTTAGACTTTGCCAACATTAAATAGACAGATCTTGCTTGAGATCATCTGTCTAGTCTCCAGAGAAGGCTGGTTCCTTTGAGTTTTTTAGAGAAAATGGGAACAAGAGATAACGGAAATATAGCCTAAGCTAGAAATTTTCTCACGGTACAGATTAGACAACAACAGACATTGATGATGAAGTTTAGACAATAACAAACATTGATGATGAAGTTTAGACAACACGAATTCCTGAGTGTGACTTTTAGATGTTTGTCTAAAAGCATGTAAATATTTTTTAATGTTCAACTCTAGAAACAAGATTTATACATGCACAGTATAGATTTTAGAATAGATACATTATAAAACTTAGAATGAATAAAAGTTAAAACACCAGGAACATACACTTGCACATAGAAGTTTCAGAAACTAGAAGAAGAAATATTTTATTGCTTATAATCCAATACATGTACATCAAGCTTGTAAACATCCAAGATCCAACCTTTTTTCATGGTCGATTCACTCCTATTTATACCCTAAAAAGAGTATCTTCTACTATGTACATTTAATTTCTTCAATCAATTACAAGTAATTGTCTGCAGTTTCTAATAATATACAACGAATTTCGCACAGATTGGATAGATTTCCTTATGGCTAATTTTAGATGAGCCTATTATTCTGCAATCATCTAGTGGACCTGCCAGGTTATAATCAACAGACCATTCTTCAAAAATTAGCACCTAATGTCAGTGCATGTCCCCAGTTGCCAAAAATATACTCTATTCCTTTATAGCTGACGTGTCGCGAAATCATGACATTCTTTCCTTGCTTTGCTCTTTTGCCGCATCTAGCCGCAAAAATGAGACATGTCACAAAATTGCGATATTCATCTCTTGTTTTGCTCTTTTGTCGCTTCCAGCCACGAAAATGAGACATGTCGCAAAATCGTGACATTCGTCTCTTACTTTGCTCTTTGTTGCCTCCCATCGCAAAAATGAGACATGTCACAAAATCACGATGTCCATCTCTGGATTTGCTCTTCTTCCGCTTCCAGCCATGAAAAGGAGACATGTCATGAAATCGTGACATTCGTCTCTTACTTTGCTCTTTTGCTGCCTCCCATCGCAAAAATGAGACATGTCACGAAATCATGACGTACGTCTCTTGCTTTGCTCTTCTGCCCGCGAAAAGGCAACATGTCTTGATATCATGACACTTCTGCCTCTTTTTTCTTCTTTGTTGCTCTTAGCCATGAAAAGGCAACATGTCACGATACCATGACACTTTTTCCTCCTTATGTTTTCTCTTCTCTTTTGGCCGCAAAAATGCAACATGTCACGATATCACGACACTTTTTCCTCCTTGTGCTTTCTCTTCTCTTTTGGCCGTGAAAATGCGACATGTCGCGATATCGCGACACTTTCTCTTTCTTGTTCTTTCTCTTCTCTTTTGCCATGAAAATACAACATGTCGCGATATCGCAACACTTTTTCCTTCTTGCTCTTTCTCTTCTCTTTTGTCATGAAAATACAACATGTCGCAATATCGCAACACTTTTTCCTTCTTGCTCTTTCTCTTCTCTTTAGCCACAAAAATACAACATGTTGTGATATTGTGACAATTTTTCCTTCTTGCTCTTTCTCTTCTCTTTAGCCACGAAAATACAACATGTCGCGATATTGCGACACTTTTTCCTCCTTGCTCCTTTTTGTTGCTCTTAGCCGTAAAAATGCAACATGTCACGATATTGCGACACTTTTTCTCCCTTTATCTTTCTCTTCTCCTTAGCTACGAAAATACAACATGTCACGATATCGCGACACTTTTTCCTCCTTTCTCCTTTTGGTTGCTCTTAGCCGCAAAAATGCAACATGTCACGATATCATGACACTTTTGCCCCTTGCTCCCTTTTTTTGCTCTTAGCCGTGAAAATATAACATGTCGCAATATCGTGACACTTTTTCCCCCTTGCTCTTTCTCTTTGCTTTGAATCGTGAAAATGCAACATGTCGTGATATTACGACACTTTTTCCCTCTTGCTCTTTCTCTTCTCCTTAGCCGCAAAAATATAACATGTCATGATATTGCAACACTTTTTCCTCCTTGCTCCTTTTTGTTACTCTTAGCCGCAAAAATGTAACATGTCACAATATCACGACACTTTTGACCTTTGCTCCCTTTTGTTGCTCTTAGCTGCAAAAATACAACATGTCACGATATCGCGACACTTTTTCTCCCTTGCTCTTTCTCTTTACTTTGAACTACGAAAATGCAACATGTTGCGATATCGTGACACTTTTTCCTCCTTGCTCTTTCCGTTTTCTTTAGACTGCGAAAATGCAACATGTCGTGATATCGCGACACTTTTTCCTCCTTGCATTGTTTTGCGTTTTCTTTGATCTTTAGCATATGGGCCACTTTGGTCTTCTTGGAAAATATGCAAAAATGTGCATCAACTATTTTTTTGTAGTTAGTCATTTTTTGACTAACAATTACCCCACCCAACCCATCTATTTATGCATTTGTGCACACTAAAAAGTCCCCTTGAGGATCGAGAACCATTAGTACTGGTGCAGTATTAAGCTTATGCTTTAATAGTTCAAAGGCAGTTTCACACTTATTTGACCACTTGAATTCCTTTCCTTTCTTCTAAAGGTTTGTTATGGGTCCAAAAATCTTAGAGTTGTCCTTTATATAATGTCTATAATATCCTGTTAACCCCATGAAACTTTGTACTTCAGTAATATTAGTCAGGGGTGGCCAATTCAAGATAGCCTCTATATTTTTTGGATCCACAACAATACCTTTTGCTGATATAACGTGTTCGAGGTATCTTACCTCTAGAACATAGAATTCACTCTTAGCTAGATTTCCATAAAGTCGATTCTCTCTCAACAATTCCAACATGATCCTAAGATACTTATTGTGCTCTTTTTTATCTCAAGAGTATATAAGGATATCATCCAGGAATCCTAGAACAAATTGGTCCAAATATCTGCAAAACACACTATTCATTAGGTTCATGAAAGTAGCTGGGGCATTAGTCAGTCCAAAGGGTAGAACTGTAAACTTATAATACCCATACCTAGTATTAAATATTGTTTTGTGAGTATCTTTCTCACGAATTCTCAACTGGTGATACTATAACCTCAGATCAATTTTGGTAAACACCTTGGCATATTTTAGTTGATTGAATAAATATTCGATCCTAGGTAAATAATATCAATTCTTGATTGTAGCCTTATTTAGCATTATGTAATCAATACACAATCTTAGTGAACCATCCTTCTTTTTCACAAATAGAATCAATGCACCCCATGATGACACATTATCAAACCCTTCTTTAGTAATATTTGCAATTAAACCTTCAATTCATGAATTTAAGTGGGATTCATTCTATACGGGGATATATGAATAGGTTCAGTTCCCGTCATAAGCTAAATTGTAAAATTGAATTCCCATACATGAGGTAATTCAGGTAGGTCCTCTAGAAATATGTCCTAAAAATCCTATAGTATTGGATGTCGTCCTAGTATTTCTCCTTCCTCTTGGTCTCTCACCTCATTGAGTTTTACCACATACACTATTCCTCCTCTCTTGAGGGTATTTTTCACTTGCATAGCAGATAACATTTGAGGCTCAAAATCCTCTTGATCGCTATGAACTCTAAGTATTTCTATGCCTTTCTCTGAATACTCAATCCAATGGTATTGGAAATTGACTAAGGCTTTATGATTCTGTAGCCAATCCATCCCAAGAATCACATCAAAGGCATGTAGGGGAGCTATGTATAAACAATAATTTGTAGTCCCATCAGATAGAGTAACTTCTACCATAGGGTAACATTGGTTTACTGAGTAGGTTTTCCTAGAACTGTACTTCACCTTCCACCCTTGAGCCAAATACCCAAGCCTTTCTGACATAGTCATTACTAGACTAGAAAAAATAAAACTATCATTGGATCCACTATCTATTAAAATGTTTACTTTCTTATTGAAAACCTTACCTTTGACAAGTAATGGCATGGCTTGTACTTCTAGCTTCTACTTCCCAGTTGTGGCATAGATCAGACATTTCAGTTCCTTCCCCTTTGCATCCACTGAGCTAGTCCTTGCTCGATATGGACACTGATTATAGTAATGAGGTCCTCGATAATTATAGCACCCTTACTTAGGTCCTTGCTATTTCTTAGAATTCTCATTCCCATTATTAGATGATGTAGTTGGATTATGCGACTTTTGTGGCTGAGGTTTCATAATACTGGGCTTGTTATCCTTCTTTCGAAAGTTCTTCTTGAACTTATTCTGATTCCCATAGGGTTTCTTCTCAAGATTTTGGGGCTTCTTGGTTTTTTGCTCTTGCTCAACCTTCCATTTTACAAACCCATTACTATTCCTCTTATTAATTTCTTGTCGTGCTTGCTCAGGTAGAGCATCATACTTATAACAGAAGTGTGACTCTACTTTCTTTGCTAGATCATATACCTTTTACAATGATTTGGACTCCTGCATCTCCACATCGTGCCTTAACCTAGATTCCAGTCTAGTGATGAACTTATGAACTCCTATTTTCTCATTATAAATGGGAACATATTTGAATAGTCTTACTAGCTTCTTATAGTACACTTCCACTATGTTGGTCCCTTATCTAAGACTAGCAAATTCTTCAAAAAAAATTGGGCATATAAATGCTCCGTTAGAAATATCTTTTTGAATATGATTATAAATTCTTCCTATTGAGTATTAATGGGTTCAATCTTAGTTTCCTCATAGTGGGTTTCCCACCATTCCAAAGTAGCTCCTTCTAGGTTAATCATAGCCCATAATGTTCAGGTTCTATATGAGTAACCTTTTAACATAAAATGAACCTTTGCCTCTCTCAGCCATGCTTCCATTGCATCCCCATGACCTTCTCCATCAAAATTTGATATAATGATGTTTTTCATGTCCCTATCTATTTTATTTTTTTGCTAAGGCTTTGGCTTATACTCATTCTATAGTTAATCCACCGTCTAGGCCAACCTCTAAGACTTGAACTTACAAATTCTAATTTGTAGTTGTTTCAAGAAACTACCTTATCTGATCCTATATAGTAGCGACTGTAGCGGTGAGGTCTTCCACCTTCCTATTTGGGTTGGTTGGTTCCTCATATTTGTTTTCTTCTTCCACCTCACTTTTTCAAGTTTACCTAGGTGTAGGTCTCCCTCTTCTAGTCTTAGGTGGCATCTTAACCTGATTTCATCCAAGCAAGGGGATTAGATTATAGTTTCATCTTAAGTTGTATCTCTAATCAAGCCATAATATAGAGTTCTCTTTTTATATGCATCATAAACCTAAATAGGGAAATACCCTAGGTTGGGATGCATCATTGATACCAAAGCCCATACTAAAGCATCCTAACACTCCATGCTCCCTTGGGATAATTCTTGTTAGATTCTAGCAATCAGGGTATCATAGATAATTCTATATTTAGCCTATGCCATAAGCGAGCCTTCATTGGATGCATCTAATTTCCCTTTAGCATATATATAAGCTCTATACCCTCATACCTAGAGCTCTGATACTAAATGTAATGACCCAAAAATAGACAAATAGAAAAATACAAAAATAGAAAAGATTTTTTCACTAAGCTGAGAGGTACATGAACCCTTCATGAACCCCTAATCCACTAGAAAAACCCTAATTTTCATTCTTCTAAGTTTTCCTAAAAGTTATATCTCACAAATTACCTTAGCACAAATCCATCTATGTAGGAATATAATATGTTACTGCGGATAAGTCCATCTGTTTCATCATCATTAATGAACTAGACTTATCACCCTCCATCCATAGAAGGTGTACACGCATCTTCATACCATACACAAATTCTTGTGTAGGTATGCTACAAATACTGCAAGTTAAGCTATCCATCTCATTTCCACGATGAGATATCTTAATTCAAATGTAATATCTTCCTACTTAGTCCTCTATCTCCTTAAGGGGGTCTTAATTCCTTTAGGTCCTCCTATGTTCACCCTAATGGGGTCTCAATTCCCTTAGGTCCTCCTATGTTCACCCTAAGGGGTCTCAATTCCCTTAGGTCACCTTTGAGTTCACCTTAGAACTCTACACTATATTCCCTAACACCAAGCAATCAAATGATAATGCATCTATGCTACCACATCATAAAACAAACAAAAAATAATAGAGAAAATGAAGCAAGATCAAATCTAACATAGAATCTAATACATGGCATAATCAAATACAAAAATATAGTAAAATTGCTTTCAATAACTCAAAAACAAATACTTCACTTGCATAATAACCATTCCTACCCAAAGGTATCACATCAACTACATAAGGGATATCTCCCCATAATTCTAATCTATGGAACATAAGTAAATTAGTATAATATGTCATTCCTATTCTTTTTTCCCATTCAATTCCTTGCTTCCCTTTTGTTCTTTTAGGGTAGTAGGGGATCAGGATACTCATGGTTTAGGATAGGCAGAGCTTTAAATGCATCTATTTATATACTATGTCAAATTGCAACTATACAATAATCAATTAAGTCTCTAACCATCTAATGCATAATGGACATCATAAAAAAAACCTTAATTTTATTTTCACCTCTTACAAATTCCCTTGGAGAGTAATCCAAACATGCTATCACTTAGATTAGAGTCTAACTTAATTTCATTTCATTCATGTTCCAAAGCATTAAAGTCCCATACCCTTAACCTTTAGATCAATCATTATTTATTCCCTAAACCAAAGCCCCATAAATTTAGATTAAAGAATAAATCCACATCACATTCCATTTAAAAAATCCTAAGATAATCAACATTAATCCAAGGGTTCTTTTAATTTAAACTTTCACATCTTTCCTTAAGATTCAAATTTTCATTTCAATCACAACCTAACATTTACATGTCCCATATAAATCAAAGGTCCTATTATTTACCTACCATACAAATCAAAAGTCCATTTAATTAAATCCTAACATATGATTTACATATAAATCAAAGTCTCATTTAATTAAATCCCAATGCATGTTTATATATAATCAAAGGTCCCTTAAATTAACTCCATATAAATCAAAGGTCCTAATATATATTCCCCACATATAGTCAAAGGTCCATTTAATTAAACCTAATATATAATTTACATATAAATCAAAGTTCCATTTAATTAAATCCTAACATAATATTTACATATAAATCAAAGTCCCATTTAATTAAAATCCCAATGTATGTTTATATATAATTCAAGGTCCATTAAATTAAATCCATATAAATCAAAGGTCCTAATATATATTCCTCACATATAATCAAAGGTCCTATTCAGTGGTGGTTTTTTCAAATGCAAAACCACACTCATAGTTAGGATTTATTAGCAAATCCTCTCTTGCACAAAAATAAAGTTTCTTCAAGGTTCCTTTTATTCTAATGTGTGCATGTATGCTTGTCAAATGATTGCATGAAATACCTTAAGGTTCTGCAAAATAAATATGATATGCTATTATTGTTCATTTTAAACAACTTTTATCCATTTTATATAGAAGATCAAATCTACTTCTAAAAAGTAAATCTGAAAATGGTGCAGAGATTCTTTGTATAATGCTCCAAACATGGAGATGAGATAGTTTTGAATGACTAGCTATATAGCTCAAATAGCCTTTGATGTACCTTAGAAATGACTATCTTTACTGAAATTGATTTTTAGAAAGAGAGTTCATGGAGGGCCTGAAATGTTCTATAAATTACCCTCTTCACTGAAATTATATTTTTCATGAAAAGAGATTATTTATTTGCTTTTTTATTTAATGGCTTATGAACTGCTAAATAATAGTGAAATTATGTAAAACTGAGGCTACAATATTCCTTTTAAATATTGCAAACTTTAAATAATTTTGGAATTTCGAAAATGCTCCCAAAACAAAGCTGAAACTGAACTTATTCTTTGAATCTATTTTAGTTTTTTTATGTTTTTATAATTTTTTATTTTATTTTTAAAACATTAAAAAAAATATTAAAAAATAAAGTTAGACAGAAAATAAAATAAAATTGCAACTAAAATGAGATAAACGAAAACAAATGTGTTGCAACTCAAATATCACCATAAACCCTGCACACATCTATATCCTAACATAAAAACCCGACTCATATTCATGCTGTCTAGCCTAAAATGGGGTGCAATCTTCTAAGAGAAGATGCAATATATTAAAGAAATCACAAACAGATTAACCATTATGATGCATAAAACCTGCATAAAATTTAATATATTGGAACAAGGTATATATTCAATAAGCTCAAAACATGCAAGATACAAACTTCGGAAAATGCATTAATGGTGACATTACAGTGCAACTGGTGAAAGAGAACTCCCTAAAAAACAGACCCAGTGCACACAGTTTTCCTACTCCAATCCTGCTCCAAAAGTTTTCCCGTCCTTTTTCATTCGATTGGCTTTTTAAACTTTTCCATCTTCCTTTCCTAAACTTCTTCGAAACGTTTTCTTCTGGTACATTTTGAAACGCCTTCTCCCTCTTTTTCTTTCACGCTCTTATCCTTTTCTACTTTTATCTCAGGCATGCGATTCTCCTTTTGGTAATGTCTTGTTTTGAAATTATAACACCTTTCTCATGACAGGCCCTCCCTTTGTTATGAAATGTTTGCTCTTATTTCATAACGCTTTATGGTTATAGCGTTTTCCCCTCAGACATGGTGCCAATCCGCACGTCAAGCTAGGCATTTGCTTTATACCTAATGTCTATACCACGTGGTGCTCCATAACCACCATATGATTTTAATTCCCCTTTGGACTCAATGATCTTACAACCCACGTGGCCGTTCATGGCAGTCTATGGTCCACCATGGTCCTCCACGTATACCATCCAATGCACTTGAAATCCATCGGTCATGCCTATTTTGCTGCCGAATCATCACCTGTTCGTCGTTATATCTGTCGCACACCGCGGAAGCTATCTCCATTTGGTAACATAAGGTGAAGTGTATAATAATCAGAGTTACACTATACGTAACCCGGTCAGCGATTTATCTTCGAAACACAATAAGGCCACCCCGCAGCCTTGTCACCAATATTTGTCAGCCAGCTCGTCAGCGATAACTGCTAAGTCTGCATCTCTCCTTTGCTGCAGGTGATGCTCCGGTGCTCCTGTTGAAATCCGCCAAGTCATCCTAGCCAATTTAGACCATATCACCGCCGGTAATTTTTCCATACTGTGGATCGCTGCCTAAAACTAGCGCTCCTTTCTCTGTCGAATTTCTTGACATTCTGGCTACTGCGACTCCTCCGGCGCTATCATCGTATAGCCATCGTCAAAGAAATCTATGTTATACGCCGTGTAGACCTGGCGAGAGGACTCATTCTAGCTGTCATACGCCGTGTAGTTTCATTCATGCCCGCTGCCAACTTTCTATATCTCAGCCGACTCCATCACCGTTTACATTGCTGCCGGGTCTTTGATTTGCGGTTTGAGTGCGATTAAGGAAATTTCTGAAAGTGTAGCTGTCATGTTCCAATTCATCAAGGATAATATACCACAAATCTCGCTACTGCCCCCTCTTCATTGTCATCCGCTTATCTGGATGTCCCATCAGCAATATCTACGTTCACATGATACTTGCATGGTCGCCAGCGATAACCTACATGGCAAGTGGTTCGTCCGGTATCATGTCTAGTGTCCACATCATCGCCTGCATGGCCCTCTGTGTCTCGGCTACGTTGGTTATACATGCCCGCTTCTGATTGGGCTTTCGTGGCAGCACAGCTCGTCATCCGGCCCCTAGTTCGCGTCGGTTGATGGATGTCCAAGTTAATCACGACCGCCATGCCATCTTCACTTCACCCTCGCGCGTCGGTTTGACTACAAGCTGCATACCTGCATAAACAAAAGTGGCGAACCTTTAGTGACTTACTACATTGGATAAGCCAAGATATAAAGCCCTTTACATGATATAAAATAATATATGTATATTATTTTATATTTATTTATATATATATTTTATTTTACTTATATATATATTATCTATCGATATAAAAATAGATTTTTATGTTTTATTATTTTTAATTTTATTTTCATAATTATAATAAACATACATATACGCATATATTTATTATAATAATTTATTATTTATTTATTATTATTATTATTATTATTATTTTTTAAAGTGATCAAATAACTAACTGCAAAGGTTTTACTTATTAAAACATATTAAAGGAAAACTTAAGAGTAACCAAAATAATCAAAATCAATTAACTTAAAGCATTAGCAAACTACAACATTAAATATTTTGAGAAAATCGAAAAGGGCAAACATCAAAAATGAACTTTGACACCTACAAAGCGCAATCCTTGGATAAGAGCTCATCAAAAAGGCCACTCAAGGACACCCGAAAATACCAAAACCAAAATTTTAAAGGTTGGTTCCCAACAAATTGGGGATAGTTATGGAAGGGCCACAAGAGGTCCATTTAATTAAATCCTAACATATGATTTACATATAAATCAAAGTTCCATTTAATTAAATCCCAATATATGTTTATATATAAGCAAAGGTCCTAATATATGTTATATATATAATCCAAGGTCCATTTACATATATCTCACATATAATCAAAGGTCCATTTAGCTAACCTAATATATGTTTTATATAAATAATCCAAGGTCCATTTACATAATCTAAAACTGTGCCTTAAAGCCTTTCACAGACCATGGTTGGTTTTTATTTTCTTTTATGTAGCACCCCTACAACCAGCGATATGCCTTACAAGGCACACCAACCTCTATGGCCAACCTGGTTTCCCAACCTGCATTCCCTAACTCAGGGTTGCTTTCTACTAGACACTACATTTTCTCCACGTAGCTCCCGGGTAAACAGAGTATGAACAACTCTCTCTACCTCTATCTCTGACTCGAGTGCTCTCCAATGGCGTCAGGGGGTCTCTGACTCGGATAAAAATGTAGAGTGGCCTCATCAAAGGCACACTTCTCCCATGGTATGGAGGTTCCCTAAGTGAGTACAACGTACAACGCTTTCCAATCCAAGATGGCAACTCAAAATACCCTATGCTCTCCCTACAGTGCACAACGCTCTACAAGCAATGCTGGAAACTTTAAACACACGATGCCTTTCTCTACAGAGCACAACACTCTCAACAAGCAACATTGGCAACTTTAAACACACAGTTCCTTTCTCTATAGAGCACAATGCTCTCAACAAGCAACATTGGTAACTTTAAACACACAGTGCCTTTCTCTACAGAGCACAATGCTCTCAATAAGTAATACTGATAACTTTAAACACATAGGGCTTTTCTCTACAGAGCACAACGCTATCAACAAGCAACACTGGAAACTTTAAACACACGGTGTCTTTCTCTACAGAGCACAATGCTCTCAACAAGCAATATTGGCAACTTTAAACACACGGTGTCTTCCTCTACAGAGCATAGTGCTCTCGACAAGCAACACTGGAAACTTTAAACACATAGTGCCTTTATCTATAGAGCACAACACTCTCAACAAGCAATACTGGCAACTTTAAACACATAGTGCCTTTCTCTACAGAGCACAAAGCTCTCAACAAGAAGCACTGGCAACTCTAAACACACGGTACCTTTCTCTATAGAGCACAACACTCTCAACAAGCTGTTGGCAATTTTGGGTACTTTGGGTACATTGCCTTTGCTCAAATGTATAAGTTGTCATTGATGTCAAAAGGCATTTTTGTGTTGATATCAAAAGAGTGTGATGTCAAGAATATCTTGAGAAGCTTCATTATGTTAAAGGGTTTTTATTAAAACCATGGTGACAAGGCTAAAGGTTTTTCTTAAAACCATTTGGACTCATTAAGGGTTTTTATTAAAACCAAGCTTAACTTAATGCAAAGGTCCATGTTTATTATTAATAATTAAATTAACTCAAACCTTTGTCAAAGGTCCAAGTTTAATTTATTATTAATAAAATAATAATTATTATTATTTTAATTATTATTAAAGGGTCTTTCAACCCTTAAGCGACGGAAGAAACAAGAATTCTTTCGCCGATATGTTGCCATCGTTGGAGGAGCGCCGACGTCAAACAGTTAAGGAAAAATGGCTATATAAGTTGGCATGATTTTCAAAAGTGAGCACCTCCGATTAATGTTGATATCTACGATTTGTGGCTACTCTGTTTTAGTTCGATTTGCGCTTGGCATCTACGATTTGCAGTTGCTCTATTTCGTTCGATTTGCGCTTGGCGTCTGCGATTTGCATTTGCTCTGTTTCGTTCGATTTGCGCTTGGCGTCTACGATTTGCATTTGCTCTGTTTCGTTCGATTTGCGCTTGGCGTCTGCGATTTGCATTTGTTCTATTTCCTTCGAACAGCGCTTGGTGTCTTCGAGTTGAGCTTGCTCTGTGTTTTCGAATCTCCGATTGACGTCTTTGAAATCGTGCTTATTTTGTGTCTTGGAGACTGTGCTCGGCAAACTCGGATTTGAGCTTGGGCTGCATCCTTACCTTTTTGCTTGACGGCAGTGGATTGTTTGCATGCGGTTTGTGGAAGACGTTTACGTTTTCCAGATTCTTGGCGTCAAAGGAAGATAAAAGAGAGGGCAGCGGTGTATTACTTCGTTGGGCACTTGTGACCCAACGGCGGTGGCGTTTAAGCGAAAGCGCTAGAAGGCAGAGGTGCCGCGTTCGATTCTCTTTGTTGGATTTTCTTTTGGTCGCGGTGTGCATAGGATGGTGGTCGTGAATGCGCGGGAGGTATAAGGTTAAGGTATCATATTTGTTTTTGACATTGTTTATTGATGTTTAATGTTTATGTGGAGTAATAAGGTGTAAAGAGGTTTTACTTTGTATGTTATTGTACTTTGGTGGTTTTTACTAAGTTGGAGAAATAAGGTGTTATATTTGGATCTTTATTATTGTGTATTATTGTATAGTTGCTAACTCTAATTGGTGGCAAATTGAGAGTTAGTGTTGTGACAGATTTTGAGTTCTCCTTCTTCATCAAAGTAAAGGTATGGGCAACTTCTTCCATGTATGTTGTTTATGGTATATTTTCTGAAATTGAGTTTGGAGTGAAAAGGTTGTCTACTAGGTATTTTTGTGTAAATCTTATTTTCTGGATATTGAAGATTGGTTATGCATTAAAGTCATTGATGAATTTTTGGGTGAATGCATAGTTCTGGTTGAGTAAGAGGAAGCATTTTTGCACTAGGGTTTATGTTAGTAAGTCTTGCTACTTGCATTGAGATGATGAAACCCTAGTTGTTGGTAAAAAGAATATAAGTATCATTGTTATATGAGATATTGCATGTTTGGCAATTGTTGGGTTGTGTTTCATATTCTTGAGAAAAGCATACTACATCTATCTTATTCTTTTGAGATTGAGATTGAGTTGAGATTGAGATTGGGAGTTAAGTATAGAACATATTGGGTCTCTAACAATTCTCTTTATGTTTCTATGAGATTTGAGATTGAGATTGGGAGTTAAGTATAGAACATATTGGGTCTCTAACAATTCTCTTTATGTTTCTATGAGATTTGAGATTGAGATTGGGAGTTAAGTATAGAACATATTGAGTCTCTAACAATTCTCTTTATGCTTCTATGAGGTTTATGAATCACATTGGGTCTCTAACAATTCTCTTTGTGGGTTCATGCTAAGCAAGTTTTTCTTGGTGAGCTTGCTTGAGGTTTTGGACAGGTTCCAGTGGGGACTTGTGAGCAGGTTTTGGACAGGTTCTAGTGGGGACTTGTGAGCAGGTTGTGGACAGGTTCTAGTGGGGACTTGTGAGCAGATTTGGACAGGTCCTAGCAGAGGACTTGTGAGCTGAGTTTTTGAGAGTTCTATCAGAGAACTTGAGGACAGAGGTACATTGGTTCTTTGAGAAGAACTTGAGGACAGATTTGGCAAGTCTTTGAGAAGGCTTGTGTGCAGAGGATTGATTTGTTCAAAGAGTTGGACAGATCCGACAGACAGAGGAAGACTTGTACTAGACCGACTGACTGTGTTTGGTACAGGTAGCTGAGCTGCTGTGGACGTGATCATAGAAGGCGGAGGTCTCTTAGGCTAAGCATTGAGGACAGGAGGTCTTCGGTGGAAAGGAGTTCCACGTGCTTGGCAAGAGGTAGAGGCAGTTGATCTTCTGAGGGATCATTTCCAGAGCAGAGGGGAAGGTATCTCCTTTGAGCAGAGGCTCATAAATTCAGATTGGGGGAAGGTGTCTCCTTTGGGCCGAGGCTCATAAACATTGTAATTGGGAAGGTTTCCCAAAGAACTTTGAGATAACTTTTAGAGAAAAGTTTTGTGGACGTAGCCTGGGCATTCTGGGTGAACCACGTTAAAATTGGTGTCACTTTGTGGATGATATTGTGCATTGTTTTGATATTGCTTTGGGTATATTGCTTTACTATTTTGAAGTATAAAGGAAAAAGTAAAAAGAGGTCTTATACTTGTTCACCCCCCTCTCAGTATAAGCTTGTGTTCTTCAATTGGTATCAGAGCAGGTGCCTTCGAAAAGTTTAACAACTTGAAGGAAAAGCTAGTAAAGAACACAATGGATCATTCAAGTGGCAATGCAGCACCTATTCTTGATGGGTCAGATTTTGGTCTTTGGAGTGCAAGGATGAAGGTTCATCTAATGGCACTTGGGAATGAGGTTTGGGAAGTGATTGAAGATGAGTACACTATTCCTAAACTTGGTCCTAATACTAAAGAAGAAAGGCTCCTACATCACAACAATTCAAAAGCAATGAATGCAATCCTGAAAGGCTTATAGAAAGCAGATCTCACCAAAGTGATTCACTGCAAGACAGCTAGTGAAATGTGGAATCAGTTGAAGGTGGTTCATACAGGTGATACAAATGTCAGAAAGGCCAAGTTGAGACACTTCAAAGGTATGTTTGAACAACTCAAGATGAATGATGATGAAAATATTAGTGACTACATGCTTCGTATGGATGAGGTTGTTAACTCCATGAAAGACTTAGGTCTTGAGCTTGCTGAAAATGATGTTTGTGATAAGATTTTAAGATCTCTTCCTAATAGATTTAGTGAAAATATTTCTGCTATTGAGGAAGCTAAAGATCTGGATAAGTTGAAAAAGGATGAGCTCCATAGTATACTTGCAGCATTTGAGTTGAGAACTCAAGTGAAAGTTGATGTCAAGAAGGAGGCAGCTTTCAAGGCTACCAAGAAATCCAAAGGTAAACAGTTTCAAGAGAGTGATGAGTCTTCTAGTGATGAAGAGGCATATTACAGCAAGAAAGGCAAGTTCTCTAGAAAGCACAAAAATATGAAAAACGTAAGATGTTTCAATTGTGGAAAGTTTGGTCATTATGCTACTGATTGTACTGTTGCCAAGGATGAAAGTGATGAAGATAAACAGGACTGTAAGAGCAAGGATTCTGAAAAGCACAAGCATCATAGGAAAAACAAATATGAGCACAACAATCAAGGAAAGAGGTATTCTCACAAACACAAGAAGAGTTTCTACCTAGACAAAGCAAGTAAGTGTTCTAGTAGTGATAGTGAAAGTTCTTCAAGTGATAATGAAAATGAGATGTTGTTCATATCTGAAAAGGAGGAAGAACCAAAACATAGATTCATTATCATGAAATGTCTTAGATGTGGAAATTTTGGTCACCTTGAGGATGATTGCACAAATAATGATTTGGTTTCTAGTATGTATGAGGATGCTTCAGAAAACTATAAGGAAGATGCATGTATGGTTTTTGAAAAGGGTAGCACCTCTAGTGATAAGAAATCTAAAAAATGCTTTGATGATTCTAAAAGCAAACATATAGAGGAAGGTGAAGTAGATCTTAAAGGTGAACTTATTAGTGCTCTTAGTGCTTTGAAAAAGGAAAGAAAGAAGAATGCTAGACTCAAGGATAAGTTGGATGAATGTTGTATGGAGAGAGATGATCTTATAGAAAGTCTTGACTTCTCTATAGCTAAGACACAAGAACTCAAGGATGAGTTAGAGTCTAAGGTTCTTGAGTATAGTGAGTTAGAACAGAAAATGGCTTCTTTGAAAGAGGAAACTAAAGGGTACAAGGATAAGCTTCACAGGTTTCAAGATAGCTCCAAAAAGGTTAAGTCTCTCATCAAAGGTCAAAGAAAGACAACAGATAAAACAGGCCTTGGTTTTGTTAAGCCTCACAAGGAACAAGTTGGAGAGTCTAGTAAGAGACTCCAAAAGGAAGAGAGTTCTAATGAGGAAAGTATTTCAGATCATGAGTCCTTGAATGATAGATGCACAGAAATAGAAAATAGAATTCAGAATGAGAAGAAGAAGTTTTCAGAGCCTAAGAGGTCAAATAAAGGGAAGTTTCAAGGCAGATGTTTTGCTTGTCACAGGTTTGGTCACATAGCTTCACATTGCATGGCTCAAGTGAAGAAGGTAAATGACAGTTTCAGAGGTGGTAATTTCTTTCAAGGGTATTGCTACTCTTGTCAACAGTTTGGGCACAAGGCAGTTTATTGCAAGGCAAATATCAGGAACAGGTTTGGTCAGAACAGGTTTGGTCAGAACAGGTTTGGTCAAAACAGGTTTGGTCAGAATAGGTTTGGTCAAAACTGGTGGATTCAAAGAACAGGTATGCCTAAAAGAAATAACATTGTTACTTGTTATAAGTGCAACAATGAAGGTCACACATTCAGACAGTGTAGAGCTGAAATTCCAGAATACAAGAACAGGAACAGTGGCATGATCAGGTCCAAGGATCAAGGCATGGATAAAAACAGGGATGAGAACAAGAACAAGAACAGTGACAGGAATAGGAATATGGACAAAGAATTCAAGAGAAGGCCCGACAAGGAAGTTATAGACGCTGATGATGATCAATGCCTAATGGGAGTTTTACTCCCACCCCAAAATTAATCACCTCATCAGGAGGTGGGGGAGGGACTAAGCTAAGAGGCTAATTCTTAGTCCCGAGCCCCAAAGGTGGCCCTTTGCCATTGATGACAAAGGGGGAGAGATATGAGTAAGGGGGAGAGCTTCAAAGTGAAGAGGAAAGCTTCAAGTCGGGGGGAGAAAAACTTCAAAGGAAGATTCTCAGTTGTTAGCACGATTGGTTTCAGTTTTGGCTCTTGAGAAGTGTTTTTAAGTAAAGGTTTGCCATCAATGACAAAGGGGGAGATTGTTGGCAATTTTGGGTACTTTGGGTACATTGCCTTTGCTCAAATGTATAAGTTGTCATTGATGTCAAAAGGCATTTTTGTGTTGATATCAAAAGAGTGTGATGTCAAGAATATCTTGAGAAGCTTCATTATGTTAAAGGGTTTTTATTAAAACCATGGTGACAAGGCTAAAGGTTTTTCTTAAAACCATTTGGACTCATTAAGGGTTTTTATTAAAACCAAGCTTAACTTAATGCAAAGGTCCATGTTTATTATTAATAATTAAATTAACTCAAACCTTTGTCAAAGGTCCAAGTTTAATTTATTATTAATAAAATAATAATAATTATTATTTTAATTATTATTAAAGGGTCTTTCAACCCTTAAGCGATGGAAGAAACAAGAATTCTTTCTCCGATATGTTGCCATCGTTGGAGGAGCGCCGACGTCAAACAGTTAAGGAAAAATGGCTATATAAGTTGGCATGATTTTCAAAAGTGAGCACCTCCGATTAATGTTGATATCTGCGATTTGTGGCTACTCTGTTTTAGTTCGATTTGCGCTTGGCATCTACGATTTGCATTTGCTCTATTTCGTTCGATTTGCGCTTGGCGTCTATGATTTGCATTTGCTCTATTTCGTTCGATTTGCGCTTGGCATCTACGATTTGCATTTGCTCTATTTCGTTTGATTTGCGCTTGGCGTCTGCGATTTGCATTTGTTCTATTTCCTTCAATTAGCGCTTGGTGTCTTTGAGTTGAGCTTGCTCTATGTTTTTGAATCTCCGATTGACGTCTTTGAAATCGTGCTTATTCTGTGTCTTGGAGACTGTGCTCGACAAACTCGGATTTGAGCTTGGGCTGCATCCTTACCTTTTTGCTTGACGGCAATGGATTGTTTGCATGCGGTTTGTGGAAGACGTTTACGTTTTCTAGATTCTTGGCGTCAAAGGAAGATAAAAGAGAGGGCAGCGGTGTATTACTTCGTTGGGCACTTGTGACCCAACGACGGTGGCGTTTAAGCGAAAGCGCTAGAAGGTAGAGGTGCCGAGTTCGATTCTCTTCGTTGGATTTTCTTTTGGTCGCGGTGTGCAAAGGATGGTGGCTATGAATGCACGGGAGGTATAAGGTTAAGGTATCATATTTGTTTTTGACATTGTTTATTGATGTTTAATGTTTATGTGGAGTAATAAGGTGTAAAGAGGTTTTACTTTGTATGTTATTGTACTTTGGTGGTTTTTACTAAGTTGGAGAAATAAGGTGTTATATTTGGATCTTTATTATTGTGTATTATTGTATAGTTGCTAACTCTAATTGGTGGCAAATTGAGAGTTAGTGTTGTGACAGATTTTGAGTTCTCCTTCTTCATCAAAGTAAAGGTATGGGCAACTTCTTCCATGTATGTTGTTTATGGTATATTTTCTGAAATTGAGTTTGGAGTGAAAAGGTTGTCTACTAAGTATTTTTGGTGTAAATCTTATTTTCTGGATATTGAAGATTGTTTATGCATTAAAGTCATTGATGAATTTTTGGGTGAATGCATAATTCTGGTTGAGTAAGAGGAAGCATTTTTGCACTAGGGTTTATGTTAGTAAGTCTTGCTACTTGCATTGAGATGATGAAACCCTAGTTGTTGGTAAAAAGAATATAAGTATCATTGTTATATGAGATATTGCATGGTTGGCAATTGTTGGGTTGTGTTTCATATTCTTGAGAAAAGCATACTACATCTATCTTATTCTTTTGAGATTGAGATTGAGTTGAGATTGAGATTGGGAGTTAAGTATAGAACATATTGGGTCTCTAACAATTCTCTTTATGTTTCTATGAGATTTGAGATTGAGATTGGGAGTTAAGTATAGAACATATTGGGTCTCTAACAATTCTCTTTATGTTTCTATGAGATTTGAGATTGAGATTGGGAGTTAAGTATAGAACATATTGAGTCTCTAACAATTCTCTTTATGCTTCTATGAGGTTTATGAATCACATTGGGTCTCTAACAATTCTCTTTGTGGGTTCATGCTAAGCAAGTTTTTCTTGGTGAGCTTGTTGAGGTTTTGGACAGGTTCCAGTGGGGACTTGTGAGTAGGTTTTGGACAGGTTCCAGTGGGGACTTGTGAGCAGGTTGTGGACAAGTTCTGGTGGGGACTTGTGAGCAGATTTGGACAGGTCCTAGCAGAGGACTTGTGAGCTGAGTTTTTGAGAGTTCTATCGGAGAACTTGAGGACAGAGGTACATTGGTTCTTTGAGAAGAACCCGAGGACAGATTTGGCAAGTCTTTGAGAAGGCTTGTGTGCGAGAGGATTGATTTGTTCAAAGAGTTGGACAGATCCGACAGACAGAGGAAGACTTGTACTAGAACGACTGACTGTGTTTGGTTCAGGTTGTCGAGCTGCTGTGGACGTGATCATAGAAGGCAGAGGTCTCTTAGGCTAAGCATTGAGGACAGGAGGTCTTCGGTGGAAAGGAGTTCCACGTGCTGGCAAGAGGTAGAGGCAATTGATCTTCTGAGGGATCATTTCCAGAGCAGAGGGGAAGGTATCTCCTTTGAGCAGAGGCTCATAAATTCAGATTGGGGGAAGGTGTCTCCTTTGGGCCGAGGCTCATAAACATTGTAATTGGGAAGGTTTCCCAAAGAACTTTGAGATAACTTTTAGAGAAAATTTTTGTGGACGTAGCCCAGGCATTCTGGGTGAACCACGTTAAAATTGGTGTCACTTTGTGGATGATATTGTGCATTGTTTTGATATTGCTTTGGGTATATTGCTTTACTATTTTGAAGTATAAAGGAAAAAGTAAAAAGAGGTCTTATACTGTTCACCCCCCCTCTCAGTATAAGCTTGTGTTCTTCACAAGCAACACTGGCAACTCTAAATACATAGTGCCTTTCTCTACAGAGCATAGTGCTCTCAACAAGCAATACTAGAAACTTTAAACACATAGTACCTTTCTCTACAGAGCACAACAATCTCAACAAGCAACACTAGAAACTCTAAACACACAGTGTCTTTCTCTATAGAGCACAACTCTCTACAACAAATATGATGGCTTTAAAACACTCTGGGTTTTCCCATAGTGCACAACACTCTCAACAAAGATGACAACTTAAATATTTTACATTACCCTGCAGCACACCTTGCTCTCAAGCTAAAATAACATCTTAAATATTATACTTTAATAATACCAACATAGCTTAGAATAACCCAACCTGAGTTATTTTGCTGATATGTACACCTGCAAAGCTTGATGTCTCCCTTCGCCTCGGGTGTTTTTACCATTTTCTCCCTCCTTCCTCCTTACATTGCCCTCCTTCCTTGTTGTTCTGCCCTTCCTTTCATCTCCTTCCTCTTTACGTCCATCCACCGCCCTCTTGAAGCTAGCACCACTGCCTTCCTTCAATGCTCATCCCCCATCCCTTTCGCCTTACTCCCATGTTTTCCTCCTTTGGCAAGTTTTAGCATCGCAACCCTTACCTTAGGTTGCACCAAGTAGGGATGTGGGATCACGATATATATATATTTTTTAAATAATAAAGATATTCATATTATAATTTAATATTTATAATATATTTTTTATAATATCTCCATTATCCTTCTATTAAATTGAAAGGTCCTCTTTTCAATTTTATTCATAATTAATTAAAGCTTTTTTAATGAATTTTATCTTATCACTAAAATAATCGTCTTTAATTAATCTCAAATGAATTATGCCCACCATTAATTAAAATATCTATTTTTAATTAATTAAAATGAAAACTCCTTAATTAATTACAAATGAAGTTTATCAATGAGCTCTAATGAGCTAATCATCATTTTTTTAAACTCCATTAATTAATTTGAAAGCATCTAAATTCAGCATATAACTTAATTTATTCTCTTTCTCAAGGAGGATGTTTTGTTTTCATTTTAAATATGAAAATTAACCTCATACATGAATAAAAATCTTGCAATGGTTCCTATATAGGACCTAAATCATCAAACTACTCAAGTTATGATGTAGTAGAAAGCAAACATATTTATACAATTAACCTAAGAGGGATTCTTTCCATCAATTCAATCACCCATCTTAGTCGGGGATTTTACGATATCTACTAGGCTATCAACCAAATCTCTAGGTGGTCGACTATTGATGATTATCCCTTTCGTCAATGCATGCCTATATGAATATATCTATCAATGTTACCTTCACTTACCTTAATCATCATTTCCCCTAATCTTTGGCATCCTCATTTTCTGGTGGGTAACTCTGCCTGTTCCACCTACGAGTGTACCTGATCCTAAACACTTGGCAACATGTTAGCAATAACATACCCTTATAAATCAACTAAACATCACATAGCTGGTTTAAATGTTCAAACTAAGTATCACCACATCATCAGTCCATACATTGTTTTCTTGTGTCTTAAAGTCAGCTACGGAGGGTCATGATACATTTTCCTCCTCTAGTCATCTCTCCTAGGCTTGTTCATGATAACTGCTTTTTGGAATGTTTGAATCATGGTAGTCATGCCTATAAACCAACGTATGCCACTACTATAACCACCAACATTGGAAGAAGTCCACAAGTTCATCCAACTAGTAGTATCACTAAAAATCATTTTTAATTTCCTTCTCAATATGCTAATCTAAACACTTTTGCCTCTATTCCACTAAATTTTAGTTATTCTCTCCAATAAGGTATCACATATCACAATAGTATCAATACCTTCAACTTAAACCAAGTGTCTTTTCAATAAACTACTTATACCCCTCCCTTAGGGAATATGAGGGCATTGCACAATAGTAATCCAAAAGTTCATAATTTAGCAAATATGATAAAAAATTGGTTTTAAAAGTGGATATGATTCAACCTTCTAGTTTTACTTACAAGTATAAAGAGATGTGCAATCAACACCTAGACCCTATGGTTGCTGCTAGACCTTATCCTAAGCATTTTACCATACCGATTTTGCCTATATATAAGGGAACAAAAGATCCGATTGAGCATCTAAGAAGATTTAGAACAGCTTGTCATTATATCATTTATGATAATATGTTATTACTGAAGATATTTCCTAAGAGTCTTGCTGGCATGGCATTAGAATGGTATTATTTGTTACCTAATTATCCTATGAGGAATTTTTAAGAAACTGTAGAATTATTTGTTCAATAGTTTGGTGCTTATATTGAGAAAGACATAACCATGAAAATATTTATAATTTAAAACAAGGTAAAGAGGAAAGTTTTTAAATTTTTTTTTGCTCATTGGAGAAGGCTAGTGGGACACCTGAAATATAATATACCTCCTAAATATATGCTTGATAAAATTTATTGGAAGTTTGCAAGAACAGTTATTTTATGCATTAGAAACTACTACTATCGCGTCTTTTGATCAAACAATTGAGTTAGAAAGGAAAGTGGAACAAGATCTTATCAGAAGAGGACAAGTCAAGATGAAAGAAGATAAATTCATTAAGTCACAATATAAGAATAATGATTTGGTAGGTGATGTTGTAACGGACAGTAGGCTTGTTAATAGCATTACTAACAACCTATAAAATAACATACTTTAGAAACCTCCACAAATAAATTTTATAAAGCTTAATATGTCTATGGAAATAGTTTTGAAACAACTTTTAGAAGCCAACATAATTGAGTTACCTTCCATAAGGTAACCTAATACTACAACTAGTTGGTAAAGGTAGGTCAACATTGTGCATATCATATAGTGGAAGGGCATTGGACAAATTCTTGTAATAAGTTGAAACATGTGGTAGAAGACTTGATCAATGCAAGATGTATTGATATAGGGAATTCTTAGTCATTAAATAATAAAGCATCTATGTAGTATATATCGACAACAAATTAGGATATGAGAATATTCAAGGATCCATTTCCATAGTATGGTTAGTAGGCAGCTAATCAAGTATTCTATAATAATTTTCCACCTCCTTGTAACAACATTATTGTTATGATAACATCTACTTTAGAACAACATGTGCAGAATAAACAAATCCAACAATCTCAATAGGAGATGAGTTTTTCAACAAATATTTCTCTCTTAGAACTTTTGCAAAATTCTCCTACTCATGGAGAAGCCTTAATAAATGTTTTAAGCAGAAATTTATCCCTCCATATATTCCCTCTAGTGATATGGATAATGTTATAATCTCTTTTGGAACACATTACATCACATTCTCAGATGACAATATTTCTTCCTCAGACCTGCATAGGGATTCTTCTCTCTACATTACTACATTTATTGAGGAAAACTTTATCAAAAGGGTTATGATTGATAACGGTTATTCACTTAATTTATGCACATAAATTTATCCAAAATTTTAGATTAAAAGAGGAATATTTAACTAAATATGATGCAATCATAAAAATATTCAACGAATCCCAAGAAGCTTGTCGTATTATATCTCTCCTCCTTAATACTAAATCTAATATCTTAGATACAATGTTTTTAAGTGGTACCTTTCCCTACATATTTTAATATTCTTCTTGAAAATATTTGGATCCATGCAATGAAGGTCATCCCTTCCACTCTTCATTAGTTTTTAAAGTTTAAATTTAAATATCAACTTATCACCATTCCAGATGACCTTCATCCATTCGAATATTGTTCGATGGTTGAACAAGCTTAGTTTGGTCTCAATGTTTGTCGTTCAGTTTCATCATCTATTTCTTCAAGTTATCATCTATTTCTCCAAGTTCCTCATATCAAAAATTTGAGCAATTCAACAATCTAAAAGTAAGTGATGAACCTTTAATCAAAGTTTCATCATGGGACCAGGACAATCAGTTTCTTCAAGAACCTCTTATGGATACATCTCATCAAAGTTTAGAGTGGAGTAATGAGGATGAGGATCCCCCTTATCCTTCTAACATCTTGTTTTGTAATATGATAAATTTTGTGTTCTAATGGTAAATCTTTGGCTTCTTATAGATATATTACAAAGTTGGGGATTTATCCTCCTTATGATAACAATAATGGTTTTGTTCAAGAATGTATAGATTATCATGCTATGGCTGCCAAAGAAAAAGTTATGAAGGAGCCTCTCCTGAAGAACACAAGCTTATAATGAGAGAGGGGTGAATAGTATAAGACCACTTTTTACTTTCTTTCCAAATCAATATCAATTAATGTCCTTAATTGCAAAAACCAAATATAGTAGTGTGCATTAATAACTCAGATAATAGTAGTAAGAAAGAACACAAGTCACCACACACAATTGAGACACAAGATTTAACGTGGTTCCCCCAATGTGGGGTACTCCACCAGATAATATCCTTATAATATTTCACACACAAATAAGGATCCTTATCCAATACAATGATTTCATTGATCTGATCAAAGCTAGGTAATAAAAAGTTCACACAGAACTAGTCCAAATCTACTCTAGCAAGCTCACCAAGAACTTGCCCAAATATTCTCCAACAAGGTCATCAAAAACTTGTTCAAATCTGCTCTAGCAAGCTCACCAAGAACTTTCCCAAATATGCCCCAAAAAGCTCACCAAGAACTTGTTCAAATCTGCTCTAGCAAGCTCACCAAGAAATCACCCAAATCTTCTCCAACAAGATCACCAAGAACTTATTCAAATTTGCTCTAGCAAGCTCACAAAGAACTTGCCCAACTCTGCTCCAAAAATCTCGTAAAGAACTTGTTCAAATATTCTCTAGCAATCTCACCAAGAACTTGCCAAAATATGTCCCCAAATCTGTCCCAAAACTGTCCACAAAGCTGTCCCAAAAACTATCCATAAAGTTATCCCAAAACTATCCACAAAGTCATCCCAAACCTGTTCATAAAGTTGTCCCATAACTGTCCACAAAGTTGTCCATAAAGCTATCCCAAAACTATCCACAAAGGCCTTCTCAAAGGCTCAATCAATCATGCACAAGTAGCACTCAAATCTCATCCACAAATCCATCAAGGCAAAGCTTCAAATACAAACTCAACAATGAATGGCAATGTACTCTTCAATGGATGACAACAATGATCCACATTGATCTCAACTCAACTCAACTCAAATCAACTCATAGAAGCATAAAGAGAATTTTTAGAGACTCAATATGTTCTAATCTCAATCTCAACTCAAATCAGAATTATGGAATTAGTTTGTTTCATGGAACTTGACCAATCACCTTACACAATCACTTGACTAGGCTCAATCAACTCAACTCAACCAATCACCACAAGGGACTACTCTTTCTCACAAAAACCCTAGTCCAAGCATGTATCAACCAACTCAAATTTTTTCAACAATGCTCAACCATAAATCTCACATAAAAATGATACTCATGTTCTTTTCTAATTCTTTCACAACCAATGGGCTTCAACAACTATGCTTATAAAACAAGGTTTAAACACAACTCTCAAACCAGAAAACCTTGAAGCATTCAACCAACCACTTTCAAAAAGGAAACCACAATCAATCATTTTCACTCCAATGATATTTCAGAAATCAACCACCATAAACAATCAATAGGAGAATGTGTCCATACCTTTTTGATGTCAAGAAGTTGTCCACAAAATCTGCCACACTAAATACAACTTTCCATTCCAATATAAATAAGGGTTAGTGGACTTCAAATAATAATCACAAGATAAGCATAACTTAATTTATACCTTTTTACTCCAAATTAATAAAAACATCCACCAAAGTCCTTTTTAATAAAACCCTTATCAAAAATAATAATCAATAAGGCTCTCAAAATTATTTTATAACAACTCCTTATTTCTCCTAAATCTTAATTTTCAATTTCATGAATATCAAAATAAATCAACAACTCATCCACCTCTGAAATAATAATCACAACCCTTATAAAAATAAAGTTTAATTAAAAACTTTAATTATTCCTTAACCACCTTATAACTCATATCCTAGGGCATCAACGAAATTAATTAGAGCAAAATGTAATTACCTCCTCAAGGGGATTCGAACCCCCAACTTGCACACACCGTGAGCACCTTAGCCATGGACAAGGTTGCCACACGAGCTAGTCGCTCATTCAAAAGTAAAAGGCATAACATACCTTAAGTCCTTCCTCCCTTACATGCAAACCAAAAGCGCTTCAAGCCCTTTCCTTCCAATACCTTCGAATGCAGTCAAGGAGATTCGAGCCTTGACGTAAAGCGCTACCACACACATTAACAAAAAATCCAATTGCCAATGTGCCACTCTGTCCATAATATCTTGGGATTTCGATCAACCTTGGATTTATTCGTTGTATCCCTTTTCAAAATAATTTTTGCACGAGCTCTCTTCGAATGCTTAGCCAAGATTAACACAAGCAAGGATAAATTTCAAATGAACCTTAGGATACCCATTTATATATTCTTCTCCTCATTTTTTATGACATCAAAAAATTATTGGTTTCCCTCTTTCTTTAGACGTCGACGGTAAATTTAATTTTAATTTTAAAATTTAAATTTAAATTTTAATTTTAATTTTAAATAATTAAAATTTAAACTAAATATTTAAAATTAAATATCTCCATCATAGGGGCACTTTTTTTGATGAAACGAAATGCCAACCTAGGTTTTAAGAAAAACCCATTTCAAATCTGCCATCAATTATTTTAAATAAAACATTTTATTTTTCCTGCCTTGGTTTTCACAAAAACCCTAAATTTATCCATGCTTTCCAAAATATCATCTGTCCACCAAAAATCAATGTGATCCATATGAAATCAATGATTCATGTGAAATAAATGACAACATAAAATAACTCAAATTGCAAATATCTCCATGATTATAATCATCGATATGGCTTACCTTCTAGATTTATCTTTGATGAAGCAGCCCCTTGAATGCCTGTCCTTTTTATTAAGATAGGAGGCACAATTAAAATATGTGTTGACTATAACTTTGATTTATTATTTAATAAAACATAAAATAAAATAAAATCAATCATTAATTAGGTATGCATTTGCATTATCATTCCATAATTCCTATTTCCTTGCTCATACTGCATGATTTCCTGTCATACTTTGCATGGTTTATTGACATTTTGTTCCTCTTGCATTTTTTCTTGTCATAATTGCATTACTACTTTCTCATGACTATTTGATCATATAGCTTTTTAGGGATTTGTGATAATGGTATGTATGATAACTAGTTGGGTCCTAGCTCACATGCATTGCACTCTCACTAAGGCTCTGATTCCTAGTGAAGCCCCAACCTAGGGCCCATGCATTTTCATCCCTTCTTCTCTTCTGAATTTATATTTTCTTCTTATCTCTCTTCTTATTGTATTCCTTAACTTTGAAAATTTTACAATGACCATCATCTCTTCCAAATTTAAGGAATACAATCCTTTATTTGTATATCCTTGTTCTTTGCATGGTCTTCTTATTTATCTTATGTTTTCTTTATCCAAATAATGATATACCATTCTTCTCTCCTTTGTTTGCATATTTCCTCCCTTTTTAATTTTCACTAGTTGAAAATTCAAGTTGGGGGTACACACAGTTTTTTTCTCATTTTATTCCTCTTTTATTCTAGCACATGCACACACTCGCTTTTTTTTATGCTCATATGAATTGGTCTATACATATTCTTACACACCTCTATCAGGTAGTACTTGCTAATGCATCATTCACATCAACAATAATATATCACCCCCATCAGGTTATGCTTCTTTTGAATCAGTAGGCTCAACATCACATTATAGGATAAGATCCTTGGACATTTCAGTAGGCCTCGATATACATCCTAGAGAGTAATCACCTCATTGCAATCACTAGAGAGAAATCATCCATAACGGGTTATGCTCCATTATTTGATCATTTGAGAAATCACCCATAGCGGATTAAACTCCATATTTACCCATATATCCATCCTAGCGAGTACTACACCCATAGTGGTTTTTCACTCCATACTTGGACCTTCTTTTGGGCATAACATATTTCATTCAGGGTTCTTGATCAACTTCTCTCATTTTCTGTTGTTGACCTTCTTGGAATATTTTATTCTTGTTCTTCTTCTTCCCTTCTCTTCTCTTCTTATTTATTTCCATTTCTTCTATTCATTTATGCATTTCATGTTAGATGTATTAGATTTATGTTGTACCCAGTGATATTTTCTTTGTTGTTTGTTTGCCTGCTTTGTTCTCCATGTTTCAATGTTTTTATTTTTCTTTGCATTTTTTGAGTTTCTTAAGCAATTTTCATTCCTTTAGAAACTCGATGGGATATCCTATACATAGAGGCATTAATGGTAGTAATGTCTCATCTTATGTGCAAAACTCCAAAGTGTCCTTCATGATACCCCTTTTGTAGCACCCCTTTGTCCAAACTTGGTCATCCTTTTTCTGTGTTTATTGTCTTCTTACCCATAGGAGTCTACATATTTATTTGATGCATTTACTTGTCCTTAAATACATCAAAGAGGGAGAAAAATGTAGACACAAAAATTGACCCACTAAGGTGGATAATTTTCCCTAGATCCCTTGTTTTCTCCTTGGAAAATTAGTACCATCTTTGAGCCAATTTTCCCTAACAAATATTCTCCATTCCTCCTAAATCCTATACCATTATATTTTTCTCAAAAATAGCTTTCCAATGGTATATGATATGACCTATTTTGACTCTATTTGACCCTCCAAAATGCATTAAAACCACATGGGGGTCTAGCTAGTGTGAAATCATTGTCCTCTTTAATGGGGTGTGATTTTACATTTTAGGGTTTTCTCTTAATAAAACCCTAATTTTCAAAGTTGATATTTTTAAGGTTGGCTATGCTTAGTTTTTCCTACCCATTCTTCTTTCAAATCCACTATATAAGGAGGGTTTGAAGTTCATTTCTCAGAAAAGTAGTAACACCAATTATTGATTCAAATTCTATTTTTATTGAGGTATTTTTCTTCTTCTACAAGCAAGCTAACTTGCACATTTAAAGTGTAATCTATTGAGGTATTGTTCTCTAATGTATTGGATTGTTGATTTTTGTTGGTTGCTTTGGTGGATTTGTGTTGAATCCCTAAGGAGAGATCAACTATTGGTGAGGTATCAACCCTTCTACTTGTTTCCTCGCTCTCTGCCAGGTGATTTCACTTTTTGCATGTATGTTTCTATTTTATGTATCATGCATTAGTCATTCACATTAATCTGAGGTTTTTTGCCTCGCTTCTATGAAATCATGCTCAAGCCTCTTTTGGGTACGATTTTGTGGGTGTGATATCACGGTCAGATATTACATGGTGTGATTTCACCCAAAATATTTCTTAGGGGAAAATGTTATTCTAGACTTCATATTTGCATCATAGGATGCATATAGGGCACAATGTTGCATTTTATTATATGGTTCCATTATTTTATTCTTCTATATTTCAATATGCTTGATTTCTTCCAAAGGTCAACTTTCACTTCTATTATCAAAGTTCAGATAAAAGGTCCTAGGGGAGTTAACTGTTGTGCCTCAAAGGACTATTGTACATTGGCCTAAGAAGGCCCCTTAATAGTTGTTATATTTTCAAGTGTTTAACAAGTTATCTTGCAAGAACAAAAATTGTTGATATCATTGGATAAGGGATAAAAGCAAGGGTAAATCACCAGATAAGCTAAGTGTTCCAATTAATATTTAGACTATTTGTTGAGTGCCTTATATTTTTGTTGTAAACCCTAGATCTAATTTGATAGAAATAGATTTAATTATTCTCTAGGCATCTTATGGATAAACATCATATGGTGTGCACTCAAGGTTGATATTGTTTGTGCATCTCCTTTTGAGCCATTTTTTAAAGGTTTTCTATATTGAAACCCTAGGGTTAGAAAGTATTCAAAGAAAGAATCATTCTAGGGTTAGCTCTTGTCTTCTTGCATCCTATATTTCTACATTATCCTTTATATTTCATGTCATAGATCTAGAAAGGTCAAACATAGGTGATTATCTTCAAAAGTATACATCAAACATTCTTGAAATTCCTGTGGACTTGGAGTGAGTCTTTAATGTTATTCCTAGTGAGCACTTCCTCCATCCTTTTAGCATTGAGTGTTGAGAATAATGTAAACCCACGGTTCACCTCAAGGTTTCTCTCCATTTGTGAATATAGTCTTGATAATCGTATGCAGTAGGGCAGTTTTCTCCCTCTACAGAGAATATAGGTGATTCACTTTTTTTTTATATATACACAAAAATCATCTAGGAGAAATCTATTAAATTTTCAATAAAGGTTCACATATATTATTCATTCACTACTTGAATATTGTGTATTACACAACTCAAATGACATCACTCAATAGGTAAATATGCCCCATGACGTGGTGAAGATTGTCATTTTTTTGTTCTTTTATGCAATAAAAACCTAGTTGTAGTTGTTATACCCTTTTATAAAGCTATAACATTATTTTACTATACCTTCATCCAAGATCTAACCTAGTAAAGTAAGTGAGTAGTGATCCTTCTTGGTTATGGCGATTAGATCTTGAACAAACTCTAGGCTTTACAACACTACACCTTGGGCTTAGCAACTAGGGGAGACAATAGAGTTCTGACCCATGCCTATGGGGGGAATTATAAAATTAAAGAGGGTTGTATAAATATCACTATGTGCATTATAATTAGGGAATAAAGGATGATAGTTCCTCATGCTTAGTATCTAGCCCAATTACAATTCTTCTCTTTCTTTTTTTATTGATATGGAATTGAGCCTCAAGTTATTCTATGTATAGAACCTTGTGGTATACACATTTCACTATTTTTAACATATATATAAGATTTATGGCTATTTAATATTTATCCCATTATTTGTGTATGTGTAAATTTACATGGGAACCCCATGACTAGTATTTATCCCTTGTAAAATTTTATAAGAAGAATATGTGTATGTTGTAGTGATACTATGCTAACTTTATTGGCATGGGTGACTCATTTGTTTAATAATCCCATAAATGCATAGATAATATTTATTATTATTGGTGCATCATCACCCATAGACTAGGCAATATAGGTTTACTATTTTATTTTACTATTTTCCTTCTAACCATTTTTCCAAAAAACTAACAAGACTTGGTAGACTAGGCTAGATTAGGAATAAGCATGCTAAGAACACATCTAGACAAAGATCCATCCTTGGTAAAAAAATCCAAAGGTTGTCCTTAGAGCTACATCCCATGCTCTCTATACTTCCAAATTTGTATGCTCTATGTAAGGCATAGGCACCATATGCACCCGATAATCATACTAGGTGGTTACTATGTCAAAGTGTGAAATGGACATGATCCAGTTCCCAAAAAACCCTTTAAAATATAGAAAGGTTTCAATAACATTTTTAAGGATTCAAAATAATATATTTGTAGTTGCTTGGAAAAAAATTCTTGCAATTCTTTTCAAGCTTCAATCACTTCCTCTCTTGCAATTTTTAGGTACCTTCTATGGATTTTTTTTCTTGCTGAAATTGGTCTTGTTGTTACTTATAGGTATTTTTTGCCTTTCTAGTCTTTCGAAGGATTTTTTTACCCTAATACCTTTAAATATATCATCAAATTTTTATTATATTTAGAGGATGTATGTAGTGAGAGAGATCTAACACAAATTCTAATAAGATGAAATAAAATGAGTTTGCAATATGACTAAAATATACTATAAATAGAAAGTGGTGAAAATACAATGTAGTATGAAGGATATGCTCACTCCATTAATATAAGTTAAATAACTATATTGTGCTCCATGCAAGAGCTCTACCACAATCTACTCTCTACTATAATACTCTTGATATCTATATGTTGCATCTTATGATCTATCACTATGAGGCCCTTTATATAGGAAAATAGAATCCTTGGCCACCACTAGGGTTATGCGTAAGGGGTCGGCCCTAAATGTATCTATAAAAACTTGGCAAATCAGTTTTGAAATCTATGTGAATAGTATCCAAACACATGTAGAAGGTTCACTATTATTAGGGGTAATGTTGGAAATTTAAACTTAAAATGATCAAATTATTATAAAATTGGGATGAATTATCCAAAAAAAAATAACATTCATCATCCTTGATAATCACTTCATGTGAATAATTTATTAGCTGGATAGGTTGCACCATATGTATTTTTAACCTTTTATTCTCAATTAACAAGAATTCAGTTCCTCTAAGTATAATTCTTACTTTTACTCTGCCTTCTTAAAATAATTTTTATTCTCTATTATCTATATATTTTTCATAACTCTTCATAATTTGATTTCTTATAAATATTTAGAGCAAGAAATTTAAATTTAAGGCTCTTGTGGTTGGAATTTGCTCCCTACTTATGAAAATGTTAATATGGTTTTTACTTTTGAATCAAACTAATATAATACATATTGTTTTAAAGTAATTAATTTTTTTTGTATAACCAAATTGGGAGAGCTCTAGAAGAGAAAAACATGGCATCAGTTGGGTAGCCAAAGAGATTTCTAGTTGTTATGGACTTGAAGACAATATTTTTGCCCTAGGAGGGCCCAATGGGGACACCTATGGATCCTCTTTTAGAGAGACATAGTTCTTTTGTAGATTTGTTAAAGGATAAATCTCCATTAGAGATTGAAGAAGCACAAAAATATGCATTAAAAATGCTCTTTACGGCTGCTGGAAATAGATAAACATCTCAATGATTTAATGGATGCTTGCCATAGTTAGAATCAAGGCCAAATATTGTCATTAAACAAAGGATGGTCAAAGAAATAATTTTATATAGAGCCAATCATGATTTGATCTGTAAATTCATGGATATTCGCCCTATCCTAAATTTTTTGCATTCCTCGGTCTGAAAAAACTAGGAATCTCTTGGTGAGTATTCTTTGTGGTTTATTAGCAATGGATATTTTATTGTTAGTTTTTCTTCACTTGTTGATAGAAATAGGGATTTTGAATTAGAAAAGAGGAATCATGGCCCAAAAGTATTATTTTTCAACCTTGGAGAGTGGTATTTGATCCTCGAATTAAACCCACTATTGTCCTTATTTGGATCTATTTGTATGCACTTCCAATGGAGTTTTGGAGTGAGTAGGTATTGGAAATTATTAGTAATTCCCTTGGAAGACATTTGGGTGTTTCCAAAGACACAATGGAAGGAAACACAAATGTTTATGCAAAATTATGTGTGGAAATGGATCTTGTCTAGCCTTTTTCGGTAGAGGTGGAACTAAAAATTTTAGGACTATCTTGGATTCAACAATTGGATTATGAGGCATTGCCCTTCAAATACAGAGTTTACCACAAATATATGCATTTGGCCTGATCTTATCCAAATAATATGAACATAAAAATGGAGGATCATCTAGGAATTTCAAATCATCCTAAGGAGGGTAAGTCAACAATCAATAAAGAAACAACCCATATTTATCAGGGTAAAGAAGCACAGGGAGATGGTTTTGAATAGCACAAAATAAAGAGAAGGTAAAAGAAAAAATATGGTAAATATCAAATCCAACTCAAGTCCACCAATAGGTATGAGATCTTCAAGACACTAATGGACCAAGAAGAAGAACAATTCATGGAAGGAGTGGATGGGAATAATGAAAACAATAATAACCATATTCAAGCCCCTCTTTCACCTCCTCCCATCATAGAGCAAGTAATTGATTGTAGTGAGTTACCATAATCAAAGAGTGCAGGGGCATTGATAGTGCATAACCAAGAGCAACCGATAATTAAGGATGTCATCATGGGCATATAAAAAAAATATAGATAAAGGCCAAATCTAGGGATAACTCAGGTGGAAAAGAGATCAAAAAATAGCAACTCTCAAGGAGTGCGTAGAAAATAAAATAAGGAATTCCTAGCAGTTCAAGGAGACAAACTGATCACTAGAGGATTGGTGAGGCCAATAGATTTTTACTTATCTCAAGCTAACCAATGGTTACACAATAATGGAATGTTAGGGGTTTAAATAGTAGAACCCATCAATATGTCTTTTGAAGACTCTTCAAAAAATGTAAAACATATTTTTTGCTTATCCAGGAGACAAAAATGTTGTTGGATATTATGTGTAAAGAAATAAATAAACTTTGGATGGGTGTTGGTCATATGGAAGTGGTCATCCAATGGTCCTCAAGGGGGGATGGTTAATTTTTGGAACTCGCTTGAATGGACCACAATAGAGCATATAGCTTGTAGGGGTGTCCTCAAATCACATTTTAGGAACAATTTCACAATTGAGCATGTTTTAATCACAATTTTTTATGGGCCTCAAAACCTAGGTGGTCAGATGCATCAATGGAAAGTTGTGCATAAAATGAGATTCTCAAGGGAAGAGTTAGACTAGATTATTTTTGGGTATTTTAATGCTAAATTATCCTCTAGATATCAAGAAGGGGAAATCCCAATTTTTGACCAAGGGGATCTACTTATGATTTCCCACGTCTAGGCATTACAATTGATGGATATTAAATACCCTAAAACCAACTATACTTGGACTAATAAGAGGAGGGAACCACATAGTAGGAAGGTGAAGTTAGATCATTTTTTGATTTTAGAGGAGGCATTTGTAAAATGGAATATAAAATTTTAGATTTTGGAGGGTCCAATTTCAAATCACTTTCCCATTTTGTTGGAAGGGGGGATCAAGACAATGCAACATCACAAACCATTTAAATTTGAAAAATTTTGGTTACAAAAAGAGGAAATTCAAAAGAAATTTCCACAATGGTGGGAAGAAGGCCATCCAACATATGGGATAGCAATGTTTAGATTCTACAAATAGCTTCATTATGTTAAAGATCAACTGAAACAATGGAGGTGAGCTAACAAGACAGAATTCCAGGTTCAAAGAGCTCCATTGGTGGCCAAATGGGATGAGGTTCAAAAACACTTTAGGGAAGGAACAATTATAGAGCAACTCAAAGAAGAGGATGATGCATTGCATAAAGTAGTTGAGGACATTGACAACCAAGAGGAGACCTATTGGAAACATAGAGTAAGAACCACTTGGTTATTAGAAGGTGATAAAAATACAAAAATTTTCCATCGGACTACCTATGCTAGGAGACAGATGAACAACATGGAAGCTCCTCAAGATGAGAATGAACACACCTTTGATACAATTTCGGATATGCATTTTCATTCAATGAATTATTTTTCTAAACTATTTAAGGAAAGTATGGTGCAAGATGAAGAGGCTCAAAAAGAAGTTCTTGTTTTCATACCCTCTTTTATCTCTAAAGAAGAAAATTAGACCCTACTTAAACCCATTGATAGAGAGGAACTGAAGAATGTAGTCTTTAGAATGAGCACCAGAAAAAACCAGGTCCAGATGGATTTCCAATTGAGTTTTTTCAAGCCTTCTGGGATAACTTGGAGGAGGATGTAATGGTTGTTATAGAGGAGTCCAAAGGTTGTAAAAGAATGCTTAAAGCATTAAATCATACTTTCATTACCTTAATTCCAAAAGGGGAGGAGGTGGTGCATATTTCAGATTATAGACCTATTGCCTTATGCAATGTCATATATAAAATAATCACAAAGGTAATGGATGAGTGGCTAAAACCTATTCTACATAGCATTATCTCCTCAAAGCAAGGGGGTTTTATAGAGGGTAGGTAGATCTTGGATGGTGTGGTTCTAGCTCAAGAGGTAATCCATTCAATACAAATATATGGTAATAGAGGAATGTTCATAAAATTGGATATGTCAAAGGCTTATGATAGGGTGGAGTGGAGCTTCTTGTTAAAGATGATGGCAGCCTTTGGTTTCTCTTAGGATTGGATAGAAAGGGTCATGGGCTGCATTTCTCCTCTGGCATACTCAATGTTAATCAAGGGTCTTCCCTCACAACCGTTTGGAGCTACTCAAGACTTTCATCAAGGATATCCTTCTTCCCCCTATATTTTTCTCATATTGGTTGAAGGCTTGGGTAAACTCATCCTGAGGAGAAGACAACAAGGTTTGCTAATAGGTATCAATGTGGGTGAGGAATTTTTGACTCACCTACAATTTTTGGATGACATAGGATTGGTGGGAGTGGCCAACTTTAGGGAAGCAAGAATTATTAGAGATACACTTAATGTCTACCTTAGGGCTACAAACCAAGTCATCAATAATAAAAAATCTAAAATGGTATTTTTCAATCTTGATCAAAGGCTTCAGGAAAAAATTTTAGAGATCTTGGGATTCATAAGGACTTCTCTCCCAGTGGTATACTTGGGGGTACCTTTGCATTTAAAAAAACTAAAAATAGATATCTGGAGGAATCTTTTGGAATGTATTAAGGAAATAATTAATCATTGGTCTCACAAATGGTTAAGCTATTAGGGTAGAATATCATTTATAGTCATTAATTTAGGCCATGCCAATTTATCAATTTTCTATCCCTGTGGCCCCACATACCATATGGAAAGAGTTGGACAAGATGGCTAGAAAATTTTTATGGGAAGCAGTAAAAGGAGATAGGAGATGGGCCTTAGTAGGTTGGGAGAAAGTAAGCCAACCCAAGGTAAAAGGAGGCTTGGGACTAAGAAGATCAATTTTAAATAATAAAGCTTTGGCTGGAAATCTTTACTAGAGGTGGATTTCCCAACAAACTTCTTTATTAAGTAGAATTTTAACTAGTAAATATTTGGGATAGGTAAACCCAAATGAGGTGGGTCATTTCCCTTTGTATGGTAATGGATTCTTAGTGTGGTAGGCTCTTAAGTTAGGATCTCAGATAGTGAAATATGGATTATTTTGGAAAGTGGAGAGAAGGGAGAAGGTATGATTTTAGATAGATTCATGGGATCAATACCCATCTATCATTGTTGAATTCCTTGAACTACAACCAATAAAAATAGCCATGGAAACTAGGGGTTAGGTCCAAATTAAAATTTATTTCAACCTAGTCAACTTGGGGAATATAATTTTAAGTAGTTTAAGAAGTTGGATGAGTGGCCAATTTCAATCCCTTCAGATTTGACACTCATCATGACTAAAATCTTAACGAAAAGATTTCTCACAGGTAGAGATGAGGAGGATGAATTAGATTGGAGCTATGGGAGACTTGGTGTCTACAAAGTGAAGGATGGATATGATAAGATCCTTCCAGAGCCTCCTCCTCATGCATATCAAGTTGAGAAATGGAGAAATGTTTGGCAGTCCAAGGGTTGGACAAAAGTAAACTTTTTGCCTAGTAGTTCATGCATAATGGAATTCTTACTTTTGATAATATCAGATGTAGGGGAATCATTGGTCCATATCAATGTGTTTTATACTACAAGAGTGAGGAAACATCTGATCACTTGATGTTTGAGTGCCCATTCACGTGCCAGATATGGAAGAGATGGTTTTTACATATTATAAAATTTGAGTTAATGGTGATTTGAATCGGATTAATATTTGGAAAATATGGAAGAGGGGTAGATTTAAATCTAAATCTCTTTGTATTGGTTGGGATATTGGATTAAACTTCATTTGGTGGCAAGTGTGGTTGGAGAGAAATGGTAGAATTTTTAGAGAAACCTTTTCATCTTTAGATGGAGTTTAGTAGGTCATTTGGAGCAAAGTCATAGAAATTATGGTAGTGTATTCTAAAGATGAAACTCAATTTGTTATAGAGACAATGGAGAAGGAATTTGAAGTGCAATAGGGGTAGGACAGATCTATTTGGAAACCATACCTAGAAGGTTGGATTAAAATTAGTACTGATGGAGCTGCAAAAGGTAATCCAGATAGAGCTATAATTTAAGTGGTTTGTCAAAATCATGTTGGAACAATGCTCTATTAGGAATTACAAAGCTTGGGAAGGGCCACAAACAATGAAGTGGAAGCCTTAGCTATCAAATATGCTTCTATTTGGGTAGTAAAACAAGGTTACAAGAGGATAATCCTAGAATCAGATTCTCAAATAATGGTTGGCACTCTAGACTGCATGAGGAACTTTTCTTTGAAGATATGGAGTTTGAGGATTCTTGTCTCTCAAATTAGGGAATTGTGGATGGAATTAGATGATGTGATTCTAGTTTATGTGAGTAGAGATCTAAATAAAGTGGTAGACTTCTTGACTAAGATGGGTACTAAGAAGGAGGTAGGGGTTCAATGGCACAATGACATGGCTATTGAGGATGAGATGATTAGGCAAGTTGGTGAGAAAATCCAATTTTTAGTTAATTTGGACAACCATTCCAAATATGGTTTAGGAGATTTGTGCTCCAATGTAGATCTTCTTTTACCATTGTAAACAGGTAAAAATCCATTGTAGAAATATGGTTTAAGAGATTTGGCTCCAATGCAAATATTCTTTTACTATTATAAACATGTGTTCTCTTTGGCTAAGGTTGGGAGAAGTCTCATCCCAACTTGTAAATGATCTTTGTTTTAATACAAGATTTTTCAAATTATTTTTCAAAAAAAAAAAAAAAATTTTGTTTACCTAATATATTAGGAAGACAAAAAAATTAAAAGTTAAAAATTTTGGGTGAACCTTGGTTTCTCAAGTATAACATAAGCTTAAATGATTGGGCATATGAAAATAATAAGAAATACTAAAAATTAATAAAAATAACCATGACTTGGGCTTTAATTATTGTACATATGAAGTTAATAATAAATAAGTTAAAAATTAATAAAAATAACCATGACTTATTAAGTATAATAAAGATTTACATTTTATTAAAAAAAAGATAAGAGGTAAATATTGTTGGTTATAATAGGTGGTGTCGTCAATCGGTAGGCCTAGCGCTTGTCCCTTTCCTTGGTGCTTCGCGACATAAAAGGTTTAATGATTGGGCATGGCGGGGGGGGGTGCCGGATCGGTGGGTTCGTTTGGTTTCCCCTGTTTATATATATATATATAGTTAGTTAGTTAGTTATAATCCAACAAACATAAAGTTACAATTATGATTATCAAAAGATAAGGGGCAAATATTGTTTGTTATAATCCATCAAACATCCAACTATGATTATCAAATATGGATAATCAAATTAATATAATAAACATAATATCAAAGTATAGTTTTAAAGTAATTAGTCTTTTTTCCTTTGTTGTTTACCAAGAAGGTAAATAAATTATAAGTTGAAAAGTTTGGGTGAACATGGGTTTCTAAAGTATAACATAGGGTTAAATGATTGGGTGCATGAAGATAATAATAAGAAATGTTAAAATTAATAAAAATAAGCATGATTTAGGCTTAAATTATTGGACACATGAAGTTAATAATAAAATGTTAAAATTAATAAAAATAATCATGATTTATTAAGTATGATAGAGGCTTACATTTTATTAAACAAAATTTAAGGGACAAATCTTGTGAGTTAAAATTTATCGAATATATAACTATGATTATCAATGATATATGGATAAGAGTAGCCTTATAATGGGCTTTGAACATGGGTCTCTTGTATGAAAAAATTATTTGAAGCCCACACAGAACATAATTTTAGGGTAAAACATGTGTTTTTGAAAGGTATTTAAGTCCCCATTTATTGGGTTTGAGCTTGAGTGTCTTAAATGAGAACCCAAATACATACTACTAGGATATCTCTCTTGGGACAATGTTTTAGGATAAAGCATGGGTTTTTTAAAAGGGTTCCAATTTCCTTGTATCAAGGTTTGAACATAGGTCTCATAGTGGTGTCTCTTTGAATTATCATCTAAAAGACCCAAGTTCAAACCCCAATAAAAGGGGACCAACACTCTTTTTTTTTTTTTTTTGTTACCCTGCCTTGGTAAACTTTTACTCCAAGTAAAAGGAACCCCAAAGCGGCTCAATATTGGAACCACTGACCTCAAACTGGCAACAAGGGGACCAACACCCCTTTCAAAAATATCTAGGAAATCCAATTTCAAACCCCAATACAAGTGGACAAACATTCCTTTCAAAAACCCATGTTTTACCCTAAAGTTTTTTATTCTTAGGACCATTAGATCTTGAGACATATTCTATGATTGGAATTTCATTCCACAAATAAATAACATAGATTTACAATTTACTAAAATATTTTTTATAACATATATTTACACTTTACAAAAATATATATATTTTTGATAAACATAAAATTCATGCAATTAAATAAAATAAAATATGATTAAAGATATTTAAAATTTTAATTTTCCTTATCAAATATATTGAATTTATATTAGGAGACGCATGTGAATGTTAAATATATTAAATTTATGTTATAAAACATATGTGCTTATTAAATATATTAAATTCAATTTATAATTTGTTTACGATTATTTTAATCTAGTTATGATATTGATTTTATATTTTTTAAAAGTTAATTATACTGTGCACTACAAATTTATATGAAATACATGTGTACCTCTTATTTATTTATATTTTTTTATAGTTAAATAGATAAATGATATATAGTTACTGAAAACGTGAAAACATGCTTTCCAGTCTGTTCAACCAAAAATGACAAATATAAATAAGTTTTAATCCTAATCTGTCTGGGGATGAACCTTTGAAGAGGATCCTCGGCCAAACTTCGGAATTTTCTCAAGCCTTCGAACTCAAAATTTGACCAAGTAACAAGCCCTTATGGGTTAGTCTGAAAATGATCCACCACACTACACACTAGAAAATATCTTTGAAAGAGACTGAGATTTTGTGTTGGGTTCTAACTGGACACAAATCCTGATGACCTGAGCATATGCCCAGTGACCGATCTGGTCCGAAGTATGTCACCAAGGTTGCAAGGAAACGATAAGTTACAAATTGAGGTTCAGATTGTAAACGGGAATGGGTCCAAATAACTTTACTTAAGGAAGATTGTTTATGTAGTTAAATAAATACATTTGGATTTTTGAATGGATTGCATCATTGAATTGGATCTACTTTTATTATATTATATGGTGTTATTAAAATATGTTAATAATTATGTATGTATAGTTGGATATGTGGTTTCCTTTTTAATAGTAGAGGAATTTAATAAGTTTGAGCTAATTAATTATGTGATTGAGTTTATCAAGTAATTTCTTTCATAAGGGTAGAAAAATTTAATAAGTTGATTTAATTACATGGTCAAATTTATGTAACCAAATAAAACTCAATTAAAATATCAAATAATATTTTAATAGAACTCAATCTAATTATTGTGATGTTTTTGTTTTATAGTGTTATTTTGTACATTAAACCAATCTTAATAAATTATTTTTTTATTTGAAGGAAACTATTTTATTACTGCTATAATACAACTTTAATTTTTGTTTTATATTATTATTATTTTTATATTTTTAATATTATACTAATATTATTATATCATTAAAAATAATATTATTTGATTTTGTTTTTATAATTGATCATTAAAATAATAAATATCATAATAATATTTATAAAAATAAATAATATTTTTACAAATACTATTTATATTATAAACTGGGGACCACTTCAATTATAGATGATAAAACACGGGTTCAACATTTTGTTTAAAAAAATCATATGGAGCATTTCAATATGAAAGCAATAATAATAGTATCCAAAGCATTAAGTCAAAGATAGGAAATATACACTGAACACTAAACACTAAGTCATTGCCCTTCAAGTCTTCCATAGAAAACAAACACGTACAGATATGTCAAAGAAAACAAACCCGTACAGATAAGTCAAAGATGAAGATAAGAATATTAATGATGTTACGCAAATACAAACAAAGGGACTGGCTAGTGATGTTTTAATTTTTTTTTTTTTTTTTTCGTCGGCGGGAGCGGGAACGCAAGGCGAAGGGAGGGTCCGAAGTCGAGCTACGCTCCCGACTATTACGCAATCGAGCTGCTCTCTCAACTATTGTGCAATAAGGTTGCGTAAGTAAAACTTGTGTAGTCGGGTTGTGCACGGAGTAATGTGCGCAGTCGGTTTGCGCACGGAGTAATGTGCGCAATCGGACTGCGCACGGAAGAAAGTGCTAAGTCGGGAGTGGCTGGTCAACGCTTGACTGCGCTGGTTAAAGGCGGCGAAGTCCGACTTCGTTGCGCAGTTGGGTGGACAACTCCAGACTTAGGCAAATTTTTGGGGAGCGGCTGGTCAACGTCTGACTGCACTAGTCAAAGGCAGCGAAGTCCGACTTTGCTGCACAGTCGAGTGGATAGCTCCAGACTAAGGAAAATTTTTGCCTTGCAAAATTTTGTTATCTGGAGGCTTGCGTGGCTACAGCGATGGTTTGCTTAGCTTGGCAAGAACTAAATGGGGAGGAGAGAAACACCGAATCTGAATGCAATGTTTCAGATCTAAGCTCAAACTTATAGAACACGAAATAAAATGCTCTGAGGTGATTGTACAGACAACAATAGATTTTGTGTCGACAAAGATAACCGCAAACCCTACAGATGCCTTAAACAATAGCAAATTTTATTCTTATAAGACGAGGGTTACAAAAGTCCTCAACTGAGGAAAAACTAACATCTGCAGACTAAAGCTGCAGGATAAACTGAGAGGGAAAACAAATGTTGAGTCTGTTGCTCGAACATTTAAATAGATGAGCTACACTGCTCATTGAAATGATCTCGTCTGCTACTTTGCGAGTGATTATTTTTCTCGTGCCTGTTTCTGCAAATTTCCCCCACTCTACTTGCCATGTCTGAAGACCCGAACTACCTTATATAGTCACGGGGAGAGGAATATAGAGGTTATCCTCTGACAGGTTCTGAAAAACCTTGAACTAGGGTTTTTGACCAATCGCCAAACTGACATTAACTTCTGTGGTGATCGTATCTATCAGACGTCACATCTGTCAAAAGGCACATGCGACATCAATTCAAAAATTTTGTTGGGATCCTTGACTACGCAAGCGCAGTCCAGCTTCGCCCAAGTTTAGAGCGCAGTCTAGATTTGCCCAAGTTTGAAGCGTAGTTTGGCAGAGGCGTGAAATCAGGATTAATATTTCTAACACCCTCCTTTAAGCCTAATTTCATGAGTGCTTTGACTCCAAGCTACTCTCGCAATCTGTTGAAGTCTTCCTCCTTCAAAGGCTTCGTGAAAATATCTGCCAACTGCTCCTTGGATCTGCAAAACTATAGTTGAATTTCTTCGAATTTCACCAAATCTCTGATGAAGTGATAATGAATATCCATGTGCTTCATCCGGCCATGGAACACGGGATCCTTTGACAATGCGATGGCTAAATTGTTATCACAAAAAAAAATTGTCGCACCTTTTGAAGGATAGTTCAGTTCACTCAAAACTCTTCGCAGCCAAACTTCTTGGCATGCGGCTAACGTAGCGGCCACATATTCTACTTTAGCTGTGGACAATGCAATAATGGGTTGCTTCTTGGATGCCCATGAGACTGTCCTTGATCCGAGATGGAAAGCATACCCGAAGGTGCTCTTTCAATCATCGGTGCTACCAACCCAATCACTATCTGTGAAGCCCACCAGTTCTAACCGGTCCTGTCTAGCATAAAATAGGCCATTGTTCTGCATCCCACTGACATAGCGCAAGATCCTCTTGCCAGTGCATGTCCTTCAGAGTATCCATAAAATGATTGATCAGACTGACTTTGAACATTAGATCTAGCTGAGTTGTAGTCAAATACATCAGACTACCAACTAGCCTCTTGAACAATGTTGGATCTACATTCCTCCCTAAATCCAACTTGCTCAGTTTCAAATCTGTGGCTATAGGTGTGATGGCAAGTTTGCTATCCTCCATCTTGAACTACTTCAGGACATCCTTCGCATACTTACCCTGAGAAATGAAGATGCCATCTGTTGATTGGTCAACTTCAATGTCGAGAAAATACTTCATCAGACCTAAGTCCGTCATCTCGAACTCTATTTTCATGGCTGTTCTAAAATGGGCAAACAATTTTGTGTTATTGCCAATGTAAATTAAATTGTCCACATACAAGTAGACGATTATGAGCTCACCTACATCATTTGTCTTCATGTACAGGGTGTGCTCATATGGGCATTTTACAAACCCATTTTCTTGAAAATAATTGTCAATCTGGTTGTACCAAGCCCGGGGTGCCTGCTTCAAACCGTATAGGGCCTTCTTCAACTTCAGGACTTTGCCCTCCTGGCCTTCAATTTCATAACCTAGTGGCTGGTCTATGTAGACCTCTTCCTCCAACACTATGTTGAGGAAGGCTGACTTGACATCCATCTGGTACATCTTCCAACCCTGTTGGGCTGCCAATGCCAAGATCATCCTGACTGTGTCAAGTCGAGCTATCGGCGTATAAACCTCATGGTAATTAATTCTTGACTTTTTCTTGTAGCCCTTTTCCACCAATCTGTTCTTATGCTTGTCAATGTCTCCTTGGGAATTGAACGTTGTCTTATACACTCACTTGACCCCAATGGTCTTCTTCCCTACTGGAAGATCTATCAGTTGCCATGTATCATTCTTTTCAATGGCTTCAATCTCCTCATCCATAGCCTACATCCACTTCTGATTCTGACTTGCATCTTCAAACTCTACTGGATCAACTTCAGTAAAGAATGCAAAGTCAGAGTACTCTTCATCTACATGGGTTTGGGTTGCCTTGTAGATTTCTTGCAAGCTCCTTGTCTTCGATGGTGTCACCAGGTTCTGGATTCTACTTGCACATGGAGGCGATCGAGATGGAGTGGTTGTGCTACTACTGGCACCACTGCTACTGTTGGATGTTGCAGGTGGCTAAACACTTCCTTATTCCAAGTCAACAGACTCTACTACTACTGGCTCTAATTGGCCAGTCTCGACTTCTAGTTCTAGGCTTCATCTTCAAGAAACTTCACATCACGGTTGATGATGAGCTTCTTTGTCATAGGTTTGTACAGCCTATATGCCTTCGTCTACTCATTGTACCCTGTGAAAATGCACTTCTCAGCTCTATCATCCAACTTCTATCGCTTCTCTTCTAGAACATGTGCATATGCAATGCACCCAAACACACGCAAGTGAGCCACACTTGGCTTCACACCGCTCTAGGCCTCCTGAGGGATTTTGTCCTTCACACTTTTGGTGGGACATCTGTTCAATAGGTAGACTACACATGTTATAGCCTCTACCCAAAATTCATGTGGCAATCCCTTTGCCTTCATCATGCTTCGTGCCATCTCCATGATGGTCCAGTTCTTCCTCTCAGCTACATCATTCTGCTGTGGCATGTATCTAGCAGTTAATTGCCTTCAAATTTCATGCTACTTGCAGTATTTATGGAATTCATTGGAGATTTATTCACCTTCACCATCTGTCTGGAGAGTCTTAATTTGATATCCACTTTGTTTCTCCACCAGAGCCTTCAACTCCTTGAATCTGGCAAATGCTTTTGAATTTAGCTTGATGGCATAGATCCAAGTATTTCGACTAATGTCATCTATCAACGTTAAGAAGTATTTTTTGCCTACAAATGTGTTGGTCTGCATTGGACCGCAAATGTTTGAGTGCACCAGCTCTAGTGGATATGATTCTCTCTAGGACTGACTAGAAGGGAATAAATCCCTATGTTGTTTTTCGACTAAGCAACCCTCACAAACTTGATTTTGCTGCTCTATCAGGGGTAAACCCTTCACCATTTACTTCTTGTGCGGTTGATTCATGCCACTGAAATTTAGGTGACCAAATATGAGATGCCATAGCCAGGTAGCATCTTTCACAACTACACTCAGAGACATTAATGATTTGTTCTGAATCTGCAGCAAAAAAAAATTATTTTTTGTCATGGACACTATAGCAATCTGCCCATACGACTTTTCTCTGATGGTGCAAGCTCCATATTTGAACTAGACCGTATGTCCCTTCTGTACGAGTTGTCCAACGCTTAGCAGGTTGTGCTTCAGGCCAGGCACATAGTAGACGTCATAGATCTACTTTCATTCACCGTGCCTAGTGTGGATGAGGATCTTTCCTTTCCCCATTATGGGAACCTTGTTGTTGTTCCCCATCTTCACCTCGGACTGGATTGTTTCATCCAATTGGTAGAACATCTCCTTGTTCCCCATCATGTGGTTGCTGCACTTGCACCCACTATCTAAATACCAGACATTCTTCTGGCACTCCTCAATGTTGCAAGTCAACAACATGTTTTCTCCTACCACATTTTCGGTTTCATTCATGTAATGGGTTTACTGCTGGTTCTCCTTGGCCATATATTTTCTGCACTATGAGATGTAATGGTCGAACTTCTTACAGAAATAACACTGGACCTTTGACATGTCCTGCTTCTGACCAAATCCAGCATGCTGATTTTTTGAATTGTCTCTTCCACCTTGCTGATGGAAATTATAGTTGGTATCTCCTTCACTAGGGTTTGACCGTCCTCCTTACTTGCTGCCTTTCCCATGCCTACCTCTGCCTCTTGCTCTGTGATAACTAGAGGTGCCATGGTGGGAATCTTATCTGCCCCTATCTCAAAATGAGATTTGAGCCTTGAATGCTTGCTCTAGAGAGGTCTGAGATGAATGTCTCAGCCTCTGTTCATGTGTCTACAAAAAACCCATGAGCTCATCTATTAATAGGGTTGTTAGATCCCTCGACTCTTCGATTGCTATCACAATCGAGTCAAACTTGGCAGGCAGACTTCGAGAATTTTCTCCATGATTCTTTGGCTCTGCACAATTTCTCCATTCAACTGCATCTGGTTGATAATGTTCGTCATCCAAGTGAATAAGTCACTCATGGACTCGGACTCACTCATCTATAGATTTTCAAACTCCCTCCTGAGCATCTGTAGTTTCACCAACTTTACCTTATTGGTGCCCTGGTACGAGCTGGCCAGAATCTCCTAGGCCTACTTTGCCTTGGTGGTTGATGCAATCCATGGGAAGATGGACTCCTCAACCACTTGCATGATGTATAAGAGGGCCTTCTAGTCCTTCTTCGTGTTCTCTTTCAAAAGGTCCTTATCTGCTTGAGAGAGGGCGTCCAGTGCTTATGCATCTATTATTTTTGGATAGTCATGCTCGACTAACTTCCACAGCTCCTGAGATACAAAAAAGATCTTCATCTGGATGATCCAGTAATCGTAATTCTTCCTATTGAAGCACGAGATCTGCAACTGCAAGTTGTTGCTACTGGAAGCCATTCTACTTCGGTCTTCGCATCAAGGGATCAATGGCTCTGATATCAATTTGATGTTTTAATTTTTTTTTCTTCGTCGTCGGTAGGAGTGGGAGCGCAATGCGAAGGGAGAGCCCGAAGTTGGGCTGCACAACCAAAATCAGGTTACGCTCCCGACTATTGTGCAATCAGGTTGCGTTCTCGACTATTGCATAATTGGGCTGCGCAAGTAAAACTTGCATAGTCAGGTTGCGCATAGAGTAATGTGTGCAGTCGGGTTATGCATGAAAAATATGCACAATCGGACTACGCACGAAAGAAAGTGCTATGTTGGGAGTGGCTGGTCAATGCCCGACAGCACTGGTCAAAGACATCGAAGTCTGACTTCATTGCGCAGTCGAGTGGAAAACTCTAGACTTAGGCATATTTTTGGGGAGCGGTTGGTCAACACCCAACTGTATTGGTCAAAGACAGCGAAGTCTGACTTCGCTGCACATTCGGGTGGATAGCTCTAGACTTAGGCAAACTTTTGTCTTGCAAACTTTTGCTATCTGGAGGCTTGCATGACTACAGCGATGGTTTGCTTGGCTTGAAAAGAACTAAATGGGGAGGAGAGAAACATCGAATCTGAATGCAATGTTTTAGATATGATCTCAAACTTATAAAATACAAAAGAAAACACTCTAAGGTGATTGTACAGACAACAACATATTTTGTGTCGACAAAGATAACCGCAAACCCTACATATGTCTTAAATAACAACAAATTTTATTCTTATAAGACAAGGGTTACAAAAGTCTTCAATTGAGGAAAAACTAACATCTACAGACTAAAGCTGCAGGATAAATTGAGAGGGAAAACAAATGTCAAGCTTGTTGTTTGAACATTTAAATAGATGAGCTACACTGCTCACTAAAATGATCTCATCTGCTACTCTACGAGTGACTATTTTTATCTTGCCTATTTCTCCAAATTTCCCCCACTATACTCGCCTTGTCTAAAGACCCGAACTGCCTTATATAGCCACGGGGAGAGGAAGATAGAGGTTATCCTCTGATAGGTTCTGACAGAACTTGAACTAGGGTTTCTGACCAATCATCAAACTGGCATTAACTTTTGCAATGATCAGATCTGTCAGATGTCACATCTATCGAAAGGCATGTGCGACATCAAGTCAAAAAATTTGCTAGGATCCCTGACTGTGCGAGCGCAGTTTGGCTTCGCCCAAGTTTAGAGTGCAGTCTAGCTTTGAGAAATTTTGGAGTGCAGTTCGGCGGAGGCGTGAAATCATGATTAATATTTCTAACAGGTAGTGTGTTCACTCTCGACTTATTCGTCTATGATGTGTGCTATCCGTAGTATGACTCTAATTTGGAAAGTCGTGTTTAATTTCTAATCTTCTCTTCTCATGAGTACAACTTGCCTTAAAAATATGGGGAATAGTTGGAATATACTTTCAACTCCTCAAACGTGATGAAATTTTTTTTTGCATCACTCACTTATTGTCTTTTGTCTTTTCCATTGGAAAGAACATAATGTAGTCTTCATTGGTGCTTCTCAAGAATTCGACAGATTTCGATCTGAAGTTTTTTTGAAAATTAAAAATTTAATCCATACAGGTATAGCTGAAATCTATCAGATGATTGAACCCTAATATTACTAAAAATAATATTTTAAAGATAAAATGTGAAGAATTTCTTTGTAGGCTTGCATGAATGGTCATTAAAATATAACCATGAAAAAAAAACAATTTTACAAAAGTTTGAACAATTTCACTAGTTTATCCTTTTTGTGGTGTTTGTATGATTGGTTATTAAAATGTAACAAGGAAAAGAATGCAATTTTACTAGATTTTGAACAATGTCACTAGTTTATCCTTTTTGTGGTTTGCATGATTGGTCATTAAAATATAACAAGGAAAATAATGCAATTTTACAAGAGTTTGAACAATGTCACTAGTTTGTCCTTTTTGTGGTGTTTGCATGATTGGGAATGCAATTTTACAAGAGTTTGAACAATGCCACTAGTTTTTCCTTTTTGTGGAATTTGCATGATTGGTCATTAAAATATAACAAGGAAAAGAATGCAATTTTACAAGAGTTTGAACAATGTCACTAGTTTGTCCTTTTTGTGGTGTTTGCATGATTGGTCATTAAAATATAACAAGGAAAATAATGTAATTTTACAAGAGTTTGAACAATGTCACTAGTTTATCCTTTTTGATGTTTTTATCCATGAAAAAAGTATGGTGGTTATAGGGGTGGGTGAAAAGTTTAAAATGATTGTGGCATAAATCAGCCCAAAATAATGTGATGGCCATGAAAATGGAACAACCTACTTAGACTTACCCAAATTTGTGGTGGGCTACCAATTCCACCATGTAAATTTAAAAAAAAAACAATGCCACTCGCGAATTTGGCAATGAATCAATAGACTTCTCTTTTATACAATAAAATAAAAATGATGATTTCTAAATCTTCATTTTTCTAAAAATTAAATGAAGATATTTAAAATTTCTGAAATGTTGAAGATTTTGTTATAATATAAAAGAACTCTGAAAGTTGACATTGAAGATTAAAAATAAAAATAAATTTGATCTTAAAAGATTTATTATGGTTTTAACAATAGATGGATTGATGGACAAATCCTCCTTTGCTGTTTTTAAAAAAATGAAAAACAACTTTACAAAAACATCAATCAATTCTCAGAGAGGTCTCTCGATAGCTTTATTACAACATCCACTAAGGAAAATGCGCCATCTTTGAACATCAACACAACGATCAAAATAAGTTTTTGCCAACAGATAGGAAGGTTCAATAATCCAGAGGGTTCAGAACTTTTTGAAGAAATTTTTGCATGTTACCGTGAGAACCTCCACCGACTTGCACTGAAGAAATTGCCTTCTCTTTTAGGCCTTGCAATTTTCTCCGCATCTCCTTCCCGTGCTCATCCTCGGTGTTCATCAACTTCCCCACCAACGTTTCCACGTCTTCTCTGGAAACGTTCTCCTTCATCTCAAAACCCACCTTCCACACATCGTCCACAAACCTCCTGTTTGTCGGTTGCTCTGCAAAGAATGGCCAGCACATCATGGGGACGCCTGAGATGATGCTCTCAATCGTGGAATTCCATCCGCTATGCGTAAGAAATCCTCCCACAGAGGGGTGGCACAGAACCTTGCTCTGCGGCGCCCAGCTCACAAAGAAACTCCTTTCCTTCGTTCTCTGCACGAATTCTGGAGGCAACATCGCAGACTTGCCTTCCACAAGATCGGGTCGAATAGCCCACAAAAATGGCCGCTTGCTCGCCTCCAAACCCCATGCGAACTCGGCAAGCTCTTCGTGTGATAGGACGGTGATGCTGCCAAAGCACACATATATAACAGACGCTTCTTCTTGTTTGTCCAGCCATTCAAGGCAAGATTTTTCTTCTGTCCACAAGCTGCTGCTTGTGCCAATTATCTTGTCCATTGTAGAGTAACGTAAAAGAGGACCGATAGACAATACTTTATCAGAGAATTTAGCGTTAAGGTCTTGCAGCACTGGTCCTTCCAGATCTTCATAAGTGTTGAGCAAAACCAGCGAAGCCCGGCGCGTGTTCTGCGCCTCCCTCATGAGGTATTGAAACATATAATCCGAAGGGTCTGTTACTGTAGAAAAGCTCGGCAGATCCTTCACCCGAATCGTTGGCATCTCTGGAATACATGTAATCACTTCATCCTTGCTGCTTCCCGTATCGTCTGTTAAAACAGATATCAGGCATTAGTACACAGCAAAACAAAGGTCAGTTACCCTTATCAACTTATAGCGATGGTGAAATCGTACTACCTTTAAGGGGGATGTAACCTTCGTCAATTAGAAGAGGCATATAGTAGTAAGCAGAGAAACCGCAAGCACTGGTTGTCCAAAAGGCAATTCTGGGAATGCCAAATTTGTCAGCGATGCGCTGAGTGAAAGAGAAAACTCCATCTGCAACAATACATGTCATAGGCGGGACATGGGCGGCTTGCATGAGGTTTGTAACAATATTTTCGATATGGTTTGGACCATGCTTTTGCAAAGACTCGCAGAGCTCGGCCAGTTGCAGAACACGGCCATGGTCTGAGGGAAGATGGTCAGGAAAGCTTTCGAACCTAATAGTATGTGTGGACTTCGGATTTAAGCGCTTGTGCGTGAAATCCGTGTTGACAAAGGTTACAAGAACATGGTTGGAGATAAGAATATTAGCGAGCTGCATCATGGGATTGATGTGGCCCTGTGCAGGAAACGGGAATAGCAGTGCATGGCCTCTAAACCCCTCCATTTCTTCTATCACATACAAAGTTGTGGACAAAAAAATGAACCACTGCAATTTCCTGTTTTTTTTAAATGCTTCTAAACAAACATGTATAATGAATTCATAAAAAGTATAGCTATGCGAACGTTTATCAATTTGATTTCCACTAACATTAATGTTAGGAGAGGCTTGTAGATGCAGTTGAGGGACTGAACATATATAAAGGGAACGATGTACAGTCCAAACTAGACTTAAAAATTGGAATCGATTGCTGTTTGTATTTTAAAATATGTTTATTCATGCATGGACGCTCTCTCACCCCAAGAGGTGACCCAATGGCGGTAGAATATATATTGTAAAGCCCGGTCAAATGTTCGAATGCCGTCAGGATATTATTATTGACGTCCCTGTTGCTATTAATGACGTCACATGCTATTGTTATGCATGTCACGTTACTTTTCCTTGTTTCCAATGCTAGTTGCCCCTGTTGCTATGCACGTGCAACAAAGGGGAAAAAACATTATAACTTTAATTAATTAAATTATTTTATTAAATTAATATAATAAGAAGTTGATGGAGTGGTATTAGTTTAAACGATTAGATTTCTTAATATTTAAGAAGGAGATAATGTTCCAGTGCTGCCAAGCAATACATGGATAATATTCAACCTTTGTTTTTAATACCACTATGTGGTGATGATGTAATAGGGATGGTCCTGTTTCAATCCCATATAACCAATTGAAAAAATATATAATAAAAAGTTGGCACTTTTTTCTTGTTTTTAATTGTTGTTGCTTGTGACAAGCTATGCATGTACATGTGTTGTTATCAAAGAAAAATAACATTATCTTTAATTAAATAAAACTATTTTATTAAATTAATTTAATAAGATTTGGTGATGATGCAATACCGATGGGACCATGTGTAGTCAACAAAGAAAAATAACATTATAACTTTAATTAATTAAAATATTTTATTAAATTAATATAATAAAATGTTGTGACGATGTAATAAGGATGGGGTTGTTTCAATTCTATATAACCAATTGAAAAAAATAATAATAAGTTGACCCTTTTCTTGTTTCTAATGCTATTGTTGTTGCTTGTGACATGTGTTGTGAGCAAAGAAAAAATATCATTATAATTTTAATTAATTAAAATATTTTATTAAATTAATATAATAAGATGTGGCAATGATGTAATACTGATGGGGTCTGTTTCAATCCCATATAACCAATTGAAAAAAGTATAATAAAAAGTTGATCCTTTTCTTCTTGTTTCTAATGCTATTGGTGTTGTTTGCTTGTGACATGGTATGCATGTATATGTGTTGTCATAAAAAAAATAACATTATAACTTTAATTAATTAAAATATTTTATTAAATTAATATAATAAGATTGGATGATGATGTAATATGAATGGGACGTGTTTCAATCCCATATAACCAAATGAAAAAAATATAATAAAAAGTTGACCATTTTCTTGTTTTTAATGCTATTATTATTGCTTGAAACATGCTATACATATATGTATTGTGAGCAAAAAAAAATAACATTATAACTTCAATTAATTAAAATATTTTATTAAATTAATATAATAAGAAGTTGACATTTTCTTATTTTTAATGCTATTGTTACTATGCATGGCTTTGTTGCTTTGTCATGCTATACATATACATGTGTTATCAACAAATTAAAAATAACATTAAAACTTTAATTAATTAAAATATTTTATTATATTAATATAATAAATTGACTTCATAAAAACGTGGAAGATTAATTACTAATGGAAATCTCAACTACATTATAATCACAAAGTCATACGAGAGACAATTTTCACCCGGAAAAACCACATATAATTTTAATTAAATAAAAATATATTATTAAATTAATATAATAAGAAGTTCACAATGAACCTGGAAGGTTGACAACCCAAGTACATTATAATTTGTTTGAAGGAATCTCCTTTCAGATCACAAATTCAGATGACAGCCCATTTTCACTCTTCTCCTCAGAAGAAGATTGTTTCCGTATATATTTAAAAAAATTATATATAATTGTTTAATTAATTAAATATATCATTTAATTAATATAATAAAAAGTTGGTTAATATAATGTGTTAGATTAATAAATTAATTAAGATATATTATCATTTTTACTAAAAAATATTAAGAAAAGATTTAGGTTCAAACTTTGTGGATATGCACAATCAAAGTAAAGGTAGTAGTCTGACCTGACTTTGAGTGTACATCAAGTTGATGATTACTGTACCAACCTCAAGTCACCAGGGGTCTCCCTCACTCCACAACCTATATTCGTAAGAGGATAGAGATTATAATGATAACATCATGATTTGATACAATCATAAAAAGTAAGAGAGTGCTTCCATGGTTGAAGGTGTCTGTTTAAGGTAGAATAAGGCAGCAGCCTTGGTTAGACTTTAAAAATAGAGATGTATTCAGGCATTGAATATCTGGACTATTCCTAAATGGCTGCACATGCTTGAAGAGATAAATTCATATCTGAATTTATCCTAGAAATAGTGGTTTTGTGAAAGAGAATACATAAAAATATATATATATATCTATTCCATGCAACGTGTTGAAGTGAAGCATTTATCGAGGAAATTTGAAATGCTCTCGTGACTTTAAATCTGATTATTATTCATTTATCTTATAAATAATGTGTTTTTGTGCCTTCTATCACATTTCATCCAATTAGTATTGTTGTGCCATTTAATTATACATAAATTATTATTCAATTAGTTAATTTATCATTATCTGAATGGTTAGGGCATCATATTTAATAAGAAGAATAGGATCAATGTCATGCCTAATATAAAATAAAGTGTATTGTTTAATTATCTTAATGGATCATCATAGATTTTTTTTTTTATCATAAGCTAATTTATAGAGATGCATTTTTATAAGGATTTGGCATAACACATGATTGATTTGTATGTAATCACTTTTCTATACTTAATGGTAAATCCAGTTGTCAAGTCTTCCAATTATATATTATAAAAATAGGTATCTTAGTTTGACACCATCAAACTTGGTAAAAATTCAATATTATGTTGATTGTACAATTTTCACCTTTTTAACCATTTTATTATCCTATCTTTAATTTACCTAGTCAAATAATTTATTACCTTAATAATAAATCTATATATTTAAGCTATTATAGGAAGGGTTTCAATAAACTTAATACCTCTTTTTTCAATGTGTCTTACAAGAAATAGAGTAAATAAATATGTAGGTGATGTTCTACAATTCCAAGATGATTAGAATGTATCACAAGTCTTACAATAAACCATGTAATATTTAAATGTTATTGATCAATGATATCCTACATCTAGCATTCTTCTCACTATAATATACCTAATAAATGTCCTTCCCAAACTCTATCATACAACTAGTTGATCACAGGATTCTCTTGTTCTTGTCCAACCACTTCTTAATACCTTTCATATAGTCCTTCTTGATAAAAAATATATAGTTGTATAAGTAAGTAGAGATAGCTGACCTAAGTGTCTTATTTACCATTCACATTATACTCTCTAGAAACTTGATTTGATTCAAGTAATTCCAAGCATTTATGTAATTCTATGGGATGACTTCTACTACTAGAAATGCTACATGAGAAAAACTTATTTTTCTCACATTCCTATTCAACAACTATATTTTTTGTCTAAAGAGTATCCCCATTAATAGGCTTATTCCCTAGTTAATTAACAATGCCAGTATTATATTTTTATAAGTAGGATACACATTTTGCATCTTCCTAATAAATATGGTTTATTAGGAAGATATTTAAGGATAGCATGGTTCATAAGAATGGTGACGTTTTATCCAAAAAAATTTAAAACTTTTTTATTGCCAAAATAATTCTCCATGTTTTTTCCACGACTATATAATTTTATTTTGCATTGCTCATTTTCCTCAACCATCATATCAAATATGCCTATGTAGGTTATAAATGACCTAATGCAATTTGATTTCTTTAAAATTAGTGTAGTTATCATGACCTATTTCAACTATTCAAATATTTATCTTGTCTTCCTTATTTCATAGGGAGTAAATGTATTTAGAAACTTTATTAATGATTGTATTTTTAAGAAATTATCAACAATAAATCTATAAAAATTACTTTGTTATTTTTGGTGGAAAATGATAGTCCCTTAATTTTTGTAACCCTCTCTAGATTATTTGCAATCTCTTGCTAGGAGATCACAAGTCCCAATAGAAAATATTTGGTGAATCAAAGCATGAATTTTTTATAATTATTTTACTTCATCAATTAGTCAAATGCTTTCTTAGGATAAAATAGGTGATTCACTTTTTATATATACACAAAAATCATCTAGGAGAGATGTATTAAATTTTCAGTATAAGGTTCAAATATCTTATTCATTCACTACTTGAAGCTTGTGTATTAGACAACTAAAATGACATCACTCAATAGGTAAAGATACCCCATGGAGTGGTGAAGATTATCCTTTGTTGGTTTTTTTATGCAATAGAAACCTATTTCTAGTTGTTATACCCTTTTACAAAGATATATCATTGTTTTACTATACCTTCATCCAAGATCTAATCTAAGAAAGTCAGTGAGTAGTGATCCTTCTTGGTTATGGTGATTAGACCTTGAACAAACACTAGGCTTGATAGCACTACACCTTGGGCTTAGTAACTAGGGGAGACACAAGAGTTCTCACTCATGCCTATGGGAGGAATTTTAAACTTAAATAAGGATGTATAAATATCCCTATTTGCATCATAATCAAGGAACAAAGGATGATAGTTCCTCATGCTTAGTATCTAGCCCAATTATAGTTCTTCTCGCCTTATCTCTTCTTTATTGATATGGACTTGAGCCTTAATTCATTCTATATATAGATCCTTGTGGTATACTTTTTTCACTAGTTTTAACATATATATAAGATTTATGGTGATTTAATATTTGTTCATTCTTTTTGTATGTCTAAATTTACATGGGAACCTCATGATTAGTATTAATCCTTTGTGAAATTTTATAAGAATAATATGTGTATGTTGTAGTGAGACCATGCTAAATTTCTTGGCATGGGTGAATCATGTATTCAGTAATCCCATTAATGCATAGAGAACATTTATTATTCTTGGTGCATCGTCACCCATAGTCTAGGCAAGATATATTTACTACTTTATTTTACTAGTTTTTTTCTAACTCTTTTCCAAAGCAAGACTTGGTAGACTAGGCTAGATTTGGAATAAGCATGCTAAGAACACATATAAACAAATATCTATCCTTGGTAAAAAAAAAAAAATGTTATCCTTAGAGCTACATCCCATGCTCCCTAGACTTCCAAATTTGTATGCTCTATGTAAGGCATAGGCATTGGATGCACTCAACAACCATATTAAGTGGTCACTATGTCAAAGTGTGAAATGGACATGATCCATTTCCCAATAAACCCCTTACAATATGGAAAGGTTTCAATAACATTTTTAATGTTTCAAACTAATATATTTGTAGTTGCTTGACAAAAATTTCTTACAATTCTTATCAAGCTTCAATCACTTCCTCTCTTGTAATTTTTAGGGACCTTCTATGAATTTTGTTTCGTGTTGAAATTGGCCTTGTTGTTACTTGTAGGTCATTTTTTCCTTTCTAGTCTTTAGAAGGACTTTTTAACCCCCAAACCTTTAGATCTATCATTAAATTTTGCTTCATGGTGATAATTACCTTTTCTTTTGAGGTTTCTTTTAAACAATTTCATGTAGGATAATTTTTCCTGAAACATATTTTATCAAATAGAATGCTCTTTTGGATTCTAGTTGTCAAAGCTAGAGGATAATTAGAAGGATATTTCGTTATTTCTTCTCCTTGCTCTAATAGCACATGTTAGAACTCAATGCTTATATGGTATTATTATGAAAGAAAACATGTATTTAAATATAATGGTTGCCCAAATATGTCATACAAACCTACAACTACCCTTGTCCCTTAGTGAACCTTACAAAACTTGTGTTAAGTGGTTAGCCAACTTACATTCACATTATACATGATGTCATAACTCTTAACAATTATCAATGTAAAATCTATTATAATATTAATTATACAATAGTGGTGCATCTTATTCTCTCTATTTGGTATCTTAAGAATGCAAATATTTAAACAAAAAAATAAAGGACATAAAAACAAGAAGAAATGTTACAATTAAAAAAACTGTTAATTACTTATTTATCATTATATTTTAATTTAGTTAATTGCAGGTTAATCATAAGTATTATATTGTTTCAAAATAATAATAAAAATTGTAATATTATTTTACACATGTGATTGTTTTCTTTTAAAAAATCAACAATGAATAATGAGTATACAAATCAACCAGTAATATTTTCAAAGCAATTTCACTTTTTCTTTAAGTACTATTTAGTCTTTAAAATATAATTCAATTAGTTAGGGATGAGTGAAGATGGACAAACCTTGGTATTGTTGAATATGTATACTTAATAAAATTCTGAAAAGGAAGGGCTTATTAAAATTTTATCGAATATAAAATAAAATACTAAGATGCAAATGATAGGATTGTGAAAAATGTATCGTAAAAATTGATTTTAAAAATAATTAAAAAATAAATGAATTTAACTTAAAATTGCTAATAAAATTGCTAACATTTTTTCAATTAAGATATTAATTTTAAAAAATGGGGTTTTGAAAGGTTTTTACATAAACTTAGTCATATTTAGATATAGAGCCTATTTGGTGTCACCCAGATATGAACCATGGCATAGGCTACATCATTCATATGTCCCAAACATTGAACGAAGGCCTCATTAAAAATTAAGATATCTAACTTAATATTCAAAGATGATGTTTTCATTTATAGTAAAAACTTGAGTAAAAAAAAAAAAAATCTTATAGTTTCCATTAAATCTATAATGTTATATATAAATAACCATATGAAAAGCACTATGTAATCACTATAACATCCTTTGCAATATGATGTAATATGGATATAGGTAAACATTAGCTTAGATATCTAGAATGAATAGATTTATATTAAAACAAAGGCACCTATCTTAATTTTTTTTAAGTTAACACATAAGATAGTTATTGTCTAGTGTTTGATATATCTAAAATAAAAAAATATACACATTGTAGATGTCCAAGTTAATTTATAATTTATTAAGAGGTGTAAACAGTCTTATGAAATAAAGTTGGATATACTTAATTTAATGAAAGTGTATGGTTTTTTAAATTATTTACAGTTTGTAATTAAATATTTCATTGTTGTTCAATTTAGTTTGAATTTATTTAAATACTTTGTGTTTGGTATTGAAAGTGACAAGTAGGAGTAGGAGGTCAAAAGTTAAAATCATCATAGATCAAGAGGAAAATATTTTGAAACATGACTTGTTTAGAATTTTGTGGTACACTAAGCATTTTTGGAGCCTCATAAACCTATTGGAGGTATAATTAGAGGCATGCAACATTTTTCTAAAGTTACACCCAAATGTTAACTTGAAAAAATCTACAAAAAGGATACTCTAGTACATCAAAAAAACTATAGAGTATGGATTAAAATACAAAATAAATGATAATTTTTAGTTATAGGGATATTTAGAATCTAAATGTGGGAGATTGGTTACAATTCTAAAAACAAAAGAGTAGCATCATGAATTTCGTGTAGGGAAGTAGTAGGAGGCATCTACAATTTTTACTAATAGGCTCTTCCACCTCATTGCAGTAATGGAGGAGACCAAATTAGGGTTTGAGTGGCCTCCACATATCAGGCCATATGAATATTTAATAAGAATTAATGGCTAGTTTTAGAGAAACCATAATGCATTCTAAAATACTTCAATTGAGTATTTCAACAATGAGCATAGGGTTTGTGAAACATAGAATCTACCAAATGATAGCAAGGACTAGCGCATAAGACATGAAGGTGGAATATGAAGACTTGACATTATTGTCATAGAATCTATGGGTAGATAATATGCCTATAAATACAACAAAGTTCATGTTGATGGAATTCTTCACTAAATTTGGAGAAATCAACATCATAGTAGTGTATCACTAGTGGAACTACATGTTTGTGTACTTCAAGTATGTCAATCATGCCAAGGTTGCATAGGAGGGCTTGTAGGGCATCATTTTTAGAGGCAAAAACCTCAAGATCAAGTTTGTAAGGCCATATAATATGATGAGTTTTAAAGAGGATCTGTAAGGAGGGTAAGTGGTATTAAATATAAACAATAATATCAAAGCCTTTGGTAAATCCTTAAGAATTTCAAGACTGGATGCTAGAAATATGAAAACAAGGTGCATCAAAGCATCTAATGGTTCCTTGATAGTTAAAATACAAATGGAAGATATTTAGGAGGACATTCATACAATGGAGAAAAGGGGTTTGATATGTATATTTATAGGAGTTAGCCCCACCCTCCTTACATTCAAAACCAATGTATCACATACCTAGAAACCTAGAGGTGAGTTCACTATTTCAACTTATTCTAATGGTTATTTTTGGTTCTATTTGCACATGAAGAGGACCCTAAACAAATTTTCTAGGGTGTCCCTTAGTTCTATGGAAGTAGAAGACTTTTTATGAAACCATGGCATACCAGGCTCTAGACAAGAGAGGAGATGTTGCCTATTGGACTAGTATGGGTTATATTATTTAGACTACCAAGAGAATTATGGAACCAAATAGTCTTTATGACAATAGGGGACACCTTGGGGGCATACATGTTGATGGTAGATAGTTCTCTAAAACTTGAAAAAATAGTCTATACCATAATCTATATCTTGATATACTTTTATAAGCCATTGTCCAAAACAATTACACTATAGTTTGGAGAGGACCAATGGGATCAATAAGTTGACTATGATAATATCACATTCAAATTTCATATTTTATAGATCCAAGGCTATAAATATTGAGCACCTCTAGGTCTTTGGTTGAAAAATCAATGTTGAATTATCTCTTCATTATTATTTTGAGGTGGGTGTGCCATTAATTATCTATCATATTTCTCAAGGAATGTATCATCTTTATGATATGGAAGGCATGGCCTCCATAACTAGAAAATATTGAAAATATAGGCTCATGTGTATTGGTTGGGAGTTGCCATGGTTGATATGTGGTTGAATTTGCTATAAAAGTTAATATTTATGGCCAATGAAATGTGGTTCTTTTAAATGATCTTTTGATTGCTTCCATTTTTTCATGTCATTATCACATGTTCTAAGGTGAGGTGGAACCTCCTTAAACCAATGGTAGTATTTCATTATTTAAGCATTAGTGCTTTCATCCTTGAGCTCCTAACTAGCATGTGTCTCTCTCTTGGATTTTTTAGAGCCTTCTCTTCTTTTCTATGTTCTCTTCCATTGGAAGGACTGCATGGACCATTGAATTGAAAATCAATGACCCATATGCCTTAATACCCTTGATGTGACTTGATCTAGGAAAAATAAAAATATTGACTATAGATGAGAGATCTAATGGTTATCTTGGATTCTAGGCTTGTCCTCAATTCCTTCAAAAATATGTCCTTCTAATTAAATATGAGAAGCACCTTTCATATGTATCCTCAACTTGGTTCTTGCTTTTGATTGAATCTTCTTACAAGTGAAATGGAACCTATAGGGAAAGGTTCCCTATAACATTGATGGTTCCCAGGGTATTTCAACCTACTAAAAATGAAGTGAAGCCATACTTCTTACCTTGTCCTTGGACATGAAGTCAAAATTTAAAGTTGAAAATAGATTAAGAAAATAATAAAAGTTAGAAATTGAAAGAGGTATAATAGTGCTTTTGTCTTGATGTATCTTCTAGGGGATCATTTATTTTTGTAGCACATTTTTGCTATGAGATTTAGAATAATTCCCTTGAATCCCTTGGATGAGGAGGAATTTAAGTAATCCCATCTATTAATGGGGTAATTTTATTGTTTGGTATCTAGTGCCACTACATATGATCCCTAATATTGAGTGGGCCTGACTATTTTCTTTGTTTGATTAGGTCAACTTGTCTACCTATTTTGACTCCTCATGAAAGATTTATTATTTTATAGAGTCTAAGGTGTTCTTCCTATGTCATCCATGATAGGGGTGACCCGTTTGTGGTCCAAGAAGGCCAAACAATCCATGGAATTTTTACAACCAAGAAAAAAATGGTTTCTTATATATCTTTATGATTGTATGCCTCCTAGATGATGCTAATCCTAGCTTGGTCACCTTGTGTCCTTTTTTGTCATTTTTACTTGCCATTGATCTTCTCCCTACTTGGGTTCCTACTAATGTTGACTTTGTAGTGACCTTAGGGATTAGTGAAACTAGTCACAAGTGAGAGAATTTGGATTTCGAGCCTATCCATCTTGGTGATGGGAGAGGTCACAACCTTTTAATGAGAAGGGGTCTTGCTAAAGATAGATACCTTTTAGCTATTTATAAAAGGTTATTGGGGATCTTATCCATTGTAATTATTATCTTATATGACATCAAGAAGGTTAAAGGTCTTCATCTGGTGGGTTATCATATCCTCATGGCATTTGGAGATTTATATTTGATAACTTATTTTGAATTCCTCCCTTTGTCAGTCTCTTTGGCACCTTTTTGTATTTGTTTGTGGGGATTTGGGTTATCTCATAATTTTAAATATAATATGGCTTGGGGAATGGTTTGGCTTCTTGACACCTTCATAATAGGGAAGGTGTCTCTTATATAGACTTTGTCATATTTGGATTTTTTTATCTATTAGAATCATCTATTCATGGGAATCAACCCTACTAAGTAGTCATATTAGTAGAGGTATGATTATCTTTAGTTGCAATGATTTTATTGTGTGGCATGAGATAATATTTGGGATATTTCGCATAATATCATTAATTTTTTATGGTATTGACTTGTGTAAATGTGTTTTCTCACCTTATTTACCATTAATATTCTTGACCTAGTCTTGTTGAGAGGATCTCTATCATTTGCCATTGTATTTAACATGTATCTTACCTATGTTGAGGATTTGTTTTATTGTTTTTTTAAGGCACACCTTTTGTAGAATGATTTGGGATCCCACAAAATAAGGTTGGTACATGTGCTATTATAAATTTTGGGATAGTCACTACTTATGAAATAATGCCATGTTCCCTTGTATGGAGTCACCTTCTTTTGATTAGAAGGCTAGAAAAAATACCATAATTTTTTCTTAAGAGGTCAAACAAATTGTTTGCTTTGGAATTATTTCTAATAAATTTACATTATATATATAGAGAGAGAGATGGGAATTTATGCTATATATAGAGGAATACCTATTTTTAGATCATGCTATGCTAGCTAGCTCAAATGCTTTATCAATATTTGATACCCATGTCTAAGATGCTCATTACTCTTGCTAATAATCAAGGATGTATGAATGCACCTCATCCATGGAGTATCCAAAGTATGAAAATTCCTCTTCTACAAGGTAGGCATGCTCCTCTCCACTTCCTTTGAAATGAATTTGCTTTGTTTGTTACATGTTAAGGGGCTCTAAAAAGCTCTTGAACTTGGTCTCATACTTGGTTCAAAGTAGCATGTTGTTCTAGTCTAATGATAGGTATCCTCTAATCTTAGTGGTGAAATATTTCAAGAACCATATTTCAAATATGGTTGAGAATTCAATCATTGATATGTCTTGATAAAACATTAGTTAGGGCATGCTTGGAGTGTTGTAGTAAGGTCATGAATTAGCCTAAATATGGGAACTAGAATGTTATCTAACTACACCACCCTAGTATTGGCATGCTCTCGAGACAGGCCAATTACATTCGCTACCTCTTTTAGCATAATCAATGTGTTAGGTCTTGATTCAACTATGGATTTTTTTACGAGTTGATCTCTACAAATCAAGGTCAGGTAGAATGGCATAGGCTTTGGCCTATAGGCCGCTAGACCTAAAATTTACAGCATGATGTGTGTCCTTATTTTTTCTCATCTCTTTCCACTTCATCAGGGCCTCTTCCAAGTTCTTCATTTATTTTAGAATATAGAGTATGTCCCGAAGAAGCATTTATATAGTTGACTTCCTTAGGTTCTCCACCATGTTGAAGGATTCAATAGAAGGGAATATTAGAATTTTTGATGATATCATAATCTTGGTCCTTTCTACCATTATAAGTGGGCTTGGTATATTTGCAATAGGTCACCTTAGAGGTTCAAGGGTAGATATTATAATTGTTGGAACCATTTAGACCCAATTATCTAGTGCAATTTGTGATCGAGGGGTCATTTGATAGTATGCTTTCCTCCTCTAAGACTTAGCCTTTTTGAAGCTAGGTATCCCCTACTTTTCTATGGCCCTTATCTTGACCCAAGTATTATACTTCGATCATACTTGTGGCATATTATTTTAGGGGCCTACTTTTTCTACCATAGTGTATACTTCTACTTCATCCCAAGTATTAAAGGTATGTTCTAGAGTCAAGTAGTTGATAGCTAATGGTGTAGTTAAATATCGAGTTATAGATTTTATTCTTGGATTTGGGACTTCTAACTAAGGTAAATGTGTAATATTAAGGGTGAAAGGAGATGTCCGAAAGACTTGAGATATTACTATAATATAAAAATCACAAGAAGGATAGTCAAAATTAGGATAGTAGTAGCCTTTAGGGTCTTCAACATAGTTGTTTTGGGTGGTGGCCATGTCCCTAGAAAATATTGTAGGAATTTGGGTTGACACAGATACTATATGCTAGGTCATGCCCTTAGAGTGACTAGGATTCTTGTTACCCAAAAATAGAGGCTTGTGGTATCTAGCTAGAGGTTAAAAAAAATTTGGATTTCCCTATTTAAAAGAAGGATTTGGATGACTCTAGTAGATAAACCATTAGACATTATACTACCTCTTCAAGGTTGTGATTCCATTAGATATGTTCTCATAGTTTTGAATAATTTATCCATTTTTGCATCTAGAGAAGAGGGAGTCTAATTTTGCTCTAGATATGCAATAGGATGAGTCAAACTAGTGCCAACTTATATTGTTAGAGAGGAATGAAAAGAGGGATGAATGGAAGAAAATAAATATGGAGGTGGTCCAAGGGATAGCCTTCCTATTTGGATTAGGTTCTTGGATGACTATCTCATAGGCCTTCAATAGTGAATTCCTACCATTGGACATGACCATCACGATAATCACAAAGTAGAAAATTTTTAGATAGTAGATAAATTCCATATTCAAAAATGTTTGGATCTCATCAGGGATTTTTTCTTAATTCATTTGTAATTATATGTCTAAATCATCCATCATATCCATAGGCACCCTATTAATGATCATAAGTTATTCTAGGAGAGATGTTCCATATACCTTTTTTCTAAATTTATTTATCAAGAACTCTTCCAACTATTCATAGCTTTCGACTAATATTGGGTTTAGGTTGAGGTAAAATTCATGAGATATCCTTTATAAAGAATATGCTAATAGCACCAAGGCTGTTTATTTATTTTCAATGAATTGCACAATGCATAATCTCACTATGTGTTGTAAGTGTATTGTTATAGTTACAATATCTTCTCCTAAGAAGGTAAGGACTTGAGCACTATGGTAGGAATTGGATCCCATATGTGAGTGGAACAAGTGGAGTGAAGAGACCTCTATCATTCCACACTATAAATTTTCTAGAAGGATGGTGCATTATAGCTTCCACATTATTTCATTCGTTCATCCATTATCTTTGGTTTAGTGGTGTTACTATAGCTCTTACTGATTGGCTCAGAAAAAGGATCTATTTATAGGTCTTTTCCTCATATAATTCTAGGCCCTTACTTTAAGAATAGATTCACTAGGTAGAGATATTTTACTTCAACCATATTATAATACCAAAGACCCCCACCAAAGTATCGATCTATCATTTTTCAAAACAATGGTTTCCAAGTCTATCTTTTCAATTAGAGTCACTAGTTATTATTGCTTCACCTCAATCAAGTGGACTATGAATTTCACTAGATTTATATTCAAATATCTTTGATCATGTCGAGGTAGATGTAGAATCTCATCCAACTGAACATGCTAGATAAAGTTGTATTCTCTAAATACACATGCCCATCTAGGTTGAAAAGACCCAATGAACCAAGGGCACTTGTGCCTTATGTAGAGTAGAATAGTAGGAAACACCATAGATGGAAGACTATCTATGGAAAACCTATGGGATTTTTAACTAAGGCTATCTCCTCATCTAGGTTAATCCTTTATGCATGACATTTTTTGGAGGGTTTATAAGAAAATAAATTATAATGAAATTAATAAATAGGAAAAGTAAATATTTTGTATAAATGAAAACCTAAGCTATGGGGGGTGATGAACCAATAATTAGAAGCCCTAATTATAACTATGACAAGTTGCCATAAATGAACACTAAATATGTAATCCTATGACTAAAGTGAACATAACCAAGCAAACACACTACTAGGAACCAAAAACACATTAAAGAAAGGAGGGCATAGTGAAATTAGTCATGGCTTCCATTAACATGGCAAATATTATTAAAAAATAATGATGCCTAGAGGGTTTCATGCTCCCTAGGTAATAATTCAAGGTTTGAGCTTCTCTTGTTACAATTGAAAGGTGGTTAAAGGGATATCCTCTAAGTTCAACTACTAGGTATGACCAGATAGCTCTCAATACCTTTACAATTTTGGGTCTATTTAAAATATGGGGGGATGATTCCTCCTATTAAAGGTTTTTTCTATAAGACCTATAGATCAAATCAATCAAATCTCAATAAAATCAATCAACTCTACTCTCAAGTCTTCTCAAAGACTTATCTCAAATATACTTTGCAAGCTTCCACAAAAGCTCACACCAATATGTCCACAAGTCCTCTTTAAAACCTACTTAAATATGCTCTACAAGTCCACACAGAACCTGTCCAAATTTACTCAATAGGTCCACATAGAACCTATCCAAATCTACTCAAAAATATCACATAGAACTTGCCCAAATGTCAGAAACATAAAGAGAATTGTTAGAGACTCAATATGTTCTATTCTCAAAACCTCAATCTAAACTCGAATCATAATATATAATAGTTTGTTTTATGGAACTTGAACAATCACTTCATACAACCACTTGGCTAGGCTCAATCAAATTTACTCAACCAATGACTTCAAGAAAAATTCTTGCTCACAAACCCTAGTCCAAGCATGTATCATCTAACTCAAAATGTTTCCAATAATGCTCAAAAAAAAATCTCACATAACAATGAAACTCATGATATTTTCAAACCCTAACTCAAGTTCATTGTAGAACAACTCACTTCAACAACAATGCTCATAAAACAATCTTCACATAACAATGATACTCATGTTCTTTTCAAAACCTAACTCAAGTTCCTCACACAATCCAATGGCTTCAACAACAATGCTAATAAAATAAGGTTTTAATCACAACACTTAATTCCAAAAAACCTTGAAGCATTAACTCAAACACTTCACTCAACCAATGGTCTCAACAACAATGCTTATCAAACAAGGTTGAATCACAACTCTCAATTCAGAAAACCTTGAAGAATCATCTCAAAATTTTTTTAAAAGGAAATCCTAATCAAATCCTTTTAACTCCAAAATTAATTTTCAATAAATCCAATCAACCAACTCAATAAAGAAGAATTTTACCCATACATTTTATTGAAGAGAAGTTGATCTCATAAATCTGCCACACTCACAAATTTCTCTTTTCCAATATCAATAAGGGTTAGAGGATAATTTTTGTCAACAAAACATATCACAAAAATAATATCAAAATTACACCTTATCACTCCAACTTTAATAATAATAAATATCCTCACAATAGTCGCAAAAACCCTTTACTCAATATAACATACAACCCACAAAGTCTTAACCTTTCAATATTCCACAATAGCAAATTTTAAGACTTTTAAAATAAAAATAGAATTATTCTTATAACTCCTAAAGGTATTTCTCAACTCCCAACATTTATCACAATGCAACCCTTTCAAAACTTCAACCACCAAATACCTTATACCTCCAACTTAGGCATTCAATAAAATAAAATATAAAAATGTTACCTTTGCCTTTGTAGAGTTTCGAAATCTCAACGCATCCCACACAAACATCTTTACCCATGGTGCACACCACCACATGAGTTAATGCTCATTGGGAAGGAAGAAGCACCACGTGCTTCAACAACCTATACTTTCTTGCTTCGCAAAAAGGATGCGCCTAACTTTTGGTACCTTCAACACATCCACAAAAAATACTTTCATCGGGATTCGAACATTGTCCACCTTGCACCCAAAAGGTAAGCTTACAGCCCACTTGCCACTAGGCCAAGGTGCTTTGTTGGATTTCTACTAATCAACACTTTTGGTTTTATTTCCTTTTGTCGTCAACACAAACGTGAAATTCACAAATTCGTTTCAGGAGCTTTGCATTAAATTCATATGCTATTCTCTTTTCAAATCAAGCAAGGATGAATTTTATGTCCTTTGGCATAAGTTTAAATAATGATTTTTCCTCCTTTGCTTGGAACGTCGGTGCTTCAAAACGTAATTAAACCTCATGACATCGACAAGGATTTATCAAGGCCTTTGGTCTTAAACCCAAAATTTGGGTTTATTAAAATAGTTTTTAACTTTATAAAACCCTATTTTGCCTTTTAAAATATTATAATAAAAGTTATAAGTGTATTATTTGGGTTTTATTCATGGAACGTTTTAATATTATAAGAACCACCATTATAATATTAACCTTCGATAATGTACCTTTAATATTTATTTATAAAATTTAAATTAGTCATGAATTTAAATAATTTATAAAATAAATATTATAACTCCTTTTTAACTTCTGTATTTTGCACTGTTTTACTTGAACTTTGGCCTTCTCCTTGGATATCAAATAACCATCTTTGTCCCCTTTATTTCCTACTGAAATATTTGGTATTAAATGATGACTTCATATGGTGACATCAATGATAACTTTCACTTAGGGACTCAAAATGTCCAACAATATCCCCCTTTTTCATTGATGGCAACCCATATTATTTTTACTGAAACCTGACCTTTCTTTTTCTTCTCCTCCCCTTGGGACATTGCTCCCCCTGGCTCAATGCTCTCTCAAATATCAAATCTCTCCCCAATACACAAATCACACAAATCTCTCTCCCTTTTACATCAATGGAAAAGGGTCACCTTTGGGGCTCGGGTCTAATAATGAGCCTCTTACCTTAGTCCCTCCCCCACCTCCACATGAGGTGGTTAATTCTGGGGTGGGAGTATTTCTACTCCCCAAAAGCACTGTTCTTTATGTTTATCTTTTTCTCTTCTTTTATGAGTTTTCTAAATCCTCTGACTTTTTCTTTCCAAGTCATAATTCTTGTTCTTGTTCTTGTTCTCATCCATGTTCATGTTCCTATTCTCATCCATGTTCTAGTTCCTGTTCCTATTCATATTCCTACTACTATTCACATTCCTATTCCTATTCATGCCTATTTCTATAATATTTTCTCTACACCATCTTGTTGTGTGGCCATAATTATTGCACTTATAACACAATGTTATTATTCCTTGGAGGTGCAAATGTCTTAGGATTTTTCCTAGTGAAGCCATATCTTCTTCTGTCATGAACCTTGAAATCCATTTCCTTGCGACCAAACTCGTTACATGAGTAGTAATATCCATGGCAAAGTTGTCCTTTATCATATTCTTATCTTTCATGTGTCCTGAACTATGAAGCCATATGCCCAAACCTGTGACATGAAAAACATATTCCATTGAAGCTTCCTTGTCTTGACCTCATTGGTCTTCTATTCTGATTTTTGTTCCATATGTACCTTCTCTGTGTATTGTTCCTATCTTTGTTGAAATATTTGCTATCCAATTCATCCTCTGAAGTCACACTCCCACTTACATTGTCTTATTTTGATGTATCTTCATATGAAGTTTCTTCTTCTTCAATACTTGAAGTAGACTCTTCTTCCCTTTTCTTTTGAACCTGTTTTGAACCAAGACATGTCTTGTTTGTTGCTCCTCTTTGTATCTTGACTATTTTATCCACACTCTTTGCACTGTTTACATACTTGTATGTTTATTCTTGGATTCTTCTACATATTTATTTAGTAGTGCCACTTCTTGTGCTAACTTATCACATTCCAAGATCTTTACATCTAGCTTATTTTTGAACTTGCTTGCCTTAGCCTTTGATTTTTATAAATCCTCTATGAGAAATAATCTCTCTTCATCACATTATTGAAACTGAATTTCAAACTTAGAGTGTTGCTTTCTTACCTTCTTTACCATGTCAACAACATAGATAAATTCTACCTTGAGATCATAACCATTTTATTTTAAATAATTCTCTATTTTTTTGCCTTTGTTCACATCATTACTTTCTTTTGGCTTGTCTTCTATAGGATCACTCACTTCTTCTTCTAATATCACTAGAATATTTTCATCTGGTCTTTCAAGTGCATCTTCAAAATCATCATAATTGAAACTATAACCATCCCTTGTGCAATCCTCTTCAATATTTCCAAATTTACCACACCTAAAACACTTGAGAATAATTTGAGTCCTTTTCTTAACTAGTTCTTTTTCTTCAATCATAAATAGGACTTCATCTCTATCATTTTCTGAAAAACTAGCATCACTATCATTTGAGTACTTACTTGCATTATCCACATAGTAGCTTCTCTTTTTCCTTTGGAAGAACTTATTTCCTTGTTTGTTTTATCAATCCTTTCTTTTCTTCTGGTACCTGTATCTTTGAGGTTCCCTGTACCTATGATCCTATTTTTATTCATCATTGTTGTTCTTTGGCTCTTTACAATCTGTTGCAAAATATCCATACTTTCCACAATTGAAACAGTTGATAGATCTTAGGTCTATGGGTCTTCTAGAACCTTTATCTCTTCTACCATAGTTTGCTTATTCATAACTAGATGACTCAATAGTTGATTATATCTTCTTACCCTTTTTATTTTTGTTCACTTTAAATGTAGCTTCTTTGGGAGGTATAGGATCTTTTTTTCTTATCTCAAAAGTCGTAAATATGCCAAGTAAAAAATTTATTGTCAGAGAATCAATATCAATTGATGTTTATATAGTGAAGCCTTTTAACTATACCTTTTTGGAAGATTTCTCAAGATATTATCATAAGCATTAGATTCATCAACCTTCATTCCAATACCTCTCATCTCATGTACAAGTTCATCAATCTTACTGATATAGTCAAGAATGTTTTCATTGTCCTGTATTCTTAAGTTCTCAAATTCTCCTTTGATATTTATGATCTTAGCTTTCCTGATACCTTTATCTCCCTCATACATGGTATGCAATAATTCCCACATATCTTTTGTTGTTTTACAATCCATAACCTTCATATATTTTGATCTACCCAATCATTTTATAATTTCATTCAAAGCCCTTTAATTTGCATGCATTAGAAACTTACCTTCCTTATCTATAGGAGGATTTATTGTTGAATCATATCCAAGTTCCACTGCATCCCAAACTTCATTGCCAAGTACTGTCAAGTGAAACCTCATCAACATACACCAATACAAGAAGTCACTTATATCAAATGTTGGTACTGTATTATTTATGGATCTATATCTTTGATCCTTTTGATCCATTATGTTATTGATCACTTTTCCTTCAAGATTTCAAAATATTTTGAAGAAACCTGCTCTGATACCAATTGAAGAACACAAGCTTATACTAAGATGGGGGGATGAAAGATAACTTTTTACTTTTTCTCTCAAACCAATAAATGCAATGTAAAGATAGAAATATATGTAAATTAAATATAGCAATATTAACAACAGTAATCAAAGAAATGTACACAACACCACATATAATAGAGACAAAAATTTATGTGGTTCACCCAAATATGGCTACTTCTATGGATAAAATCTTTCACTAAATTTTCTCAATCAATATCTTGGGAATCCTTCCCATTTACAATGTTTATAGACCTCTATCCAAAGGATATTTTGATCCCCTAAATCTAGTTTGTGGATATCTATCCACAGGAGAACTCTTTCTTGTTTGATCTGGCTGGTGATCCTCTAGAAGACTCTGCCTCCATTGCACTAATTGGTGGATCTCTCTCCACTTGAATACTCTTGTCCTCACTCAAATGACTTGTCCTCAATATCCTGGCTAATGGATTTCTATCCATTAGAGACTCTGTCCTTGCTGCTCTGTCACCTCCAAAGCTTTGTTTCAATTCTATACTAAACACAGTCCAGTCGATCTAGAACAACTCTACTCAATCTCTTGCACTAAACACAGTCCAGTCAGTCTAGCACAAATCTTATCAATCTCTCTCTTTGGTCTGGCATAAACCTATCCTCAAATCTGCACCAAAATTTGCTCTCAAATTTGCACTAAACATAGTCTAGTCGGTCTAGCATAAATCAATATTCAATCTTTGTCCTCAATCCTTAACTCAAGGCTTGACTCAACTCTGCTAGATCTGCCCCAAACCTTAACTCAAGGTCTAAATAAATCAATCAACTCTACTCTCAAGTCTTCTCAAAGACTTGTCCCAAATATGCTTTGCAAGCTTCCACAAAATATCACACCAATCTGTCCACAACTCCTCTCTAGAGTCTACTCAAATTTGCTCTACAAGTCCACACAAAACCTGTCCAAATATGCTCAACAGGTCCACATAGAACCTATACAAATCTGCTCAACAAGCTCACATAGAACTTGCCCAAATCTCATAGAAACATAAAGAGAATTTTTAGAGACTCAATATGTTCTATTCTCAAAAACTCAATCTAAACTCAAATAAGAATATATAATAGTTTTTTTATGGAACTTGAACAATCACTTCATACAACCACTTGACTAGGCTCAATCAACTCTACTCAACCAATCACTTCAAGAAACAAATCTTGCTCACAAACCCTAGTCCAAGCATGTATCATCAGACTCAAAATGTTTCCAAAAATGATCAAAAAAATATCTCACATAACAATGATACTCATGATCTTTTCAAACCCTAAATCAAGTTCTTTGCACAATAACTCACTTAAAAAATAATGCTCATAAAACAATCTTCACATAACAATGATACTCATGTTCTTTTCAAACCCTAACTCAAGTTCCTCACACAATCCAATGGATTCAACAACAATGCTAATAAAACAAGGTTTTAATCACAACACTTAATTCCAGAAAACCTTGAAGCATTAACTCAAACACTTCACTCAACCAATGGTCTCAACAATAATGCTTATCAAACAAGGTTTAATCACAACTCTCAATTCAGAAAACCTTGACGCATAAACTCAATTTTTTTTTGAAAAGGAAACCCTAATCAAATCCTTTTCAGTCCAAACTTAATTTTCAATCAATCCAATCAACCAAATCAATAAAGAAGAATTTTGCCCATACCTTTTCTTTAAGAGGAGTTGATCTCACAAATCTGCCACACTCACAAATTTCTCTTTTCCAATATCAATAAGGGTTAGACGATAATTTTTTTCAACAAAACATATCACAAAAATAATATCAAAATTACACCTTATCACTCCAACTTTAATAATAATCAATATCCTCACAATAGTCATAGAAACCCTTTATTCAACATAACATACAACCCACAAATTCTTAACCTTTCAATATTCCACAATAGCAAATTTTAAGACTTTTAAAATAAAAACAGAATTCTCCTTATAACTCCTAAAGGTATTTCTCAACTCCCAACCTTGATGACAATGCAACCCTTTCACAAATTCAACCACCAAATACCTTATACCTCCAACTTAGGCATTCAATAAAATAAAATATAAAAATGTTACCTTTGCCTTTGGAAAGTTTTGAACTCTTAACACAGCCCAAACAAACAGCTTTACCCACGAACACACCACCACATGAGCTATATGCTTTTTGGTAAGGAAGAAGCACCACGTGCTTCAACATCCTATCCTTCCTTACTTCGCAAAAAGGATGCACCTAATGTTTGGTGCCCTCAACACATCCACCAAAAATACTTTCGTTGGAATTCGAACATTGTCCACCTTGCACCCAAAATGTAAGCTTATATCCCACTTGCCACTAGGCCAAGGTGCCTTGGCTCTCTACTAATCAACACTTTTGGTTTTTTTTCCTTTCGCTGTCAACACAAACATGAAAATCATAAATTTGTTTCATGAGCTCTGCATTTAATTAGTATGCTATTCTCTTTTCAAATCAAGCAAGGATGAACTTTATGTACTTTGGCATAGGTTTAAATAATGATTTTTCCTCCTCTACTTGGAACGTCGGTGCTTCAAAATGTAATTAAACCTCATGACGTCGACGAGGATTTATCAAGGCATTTGGTCTTAAACTCAAACTTTGGGTTTATTAAAATATTTTTTAAATTTATAAAACCCTCTTTTGCCTTTTAAAAAATTATAATAAAAATTATAAATGTTTTATTTTGGTTTTCTCCATGGCACATTTTAATATTATAAGAACCACTATTATAGTATTAACCTTCGATAATGTACCTTTAATATTTATTTATAAAATTTAAATTCATCTTGAATTTAAATAATTTATAAAATAAATATTATAACTTATTTTTAACTTCTGTCTTTTGCACTGTTTTCCTTGAACTTTGGCCTTATCCCTGGATATCAAATAACCATATTTTCCCCCTTTATTTCCTGCTAAAATATTTGGTATTAAATGATGACTTCATATGGTGGCATCAATGACAAATTTAACTTAGGGACTTAAAATGTCCAACAGGCCAATGGTAGGTGGTTATTTTTAATGATTCCTCGCCCACTTCCCTCCTTAAATGTGTGGTTTCCATGTTTTCTTAGGTTGGGTGGAACCTTCATCATTTGAGCATGGGTGCTTTGCTCCTTATGATATTGACTAGTTGTTAGTTTAATGAATCTAATATTTGTCAAATATTTCTATTATTTTTCATTCTCTCCTCCATTTGAAGGACCACATAGAAAATTGAATTAAAAATCACTGTCTCATTGTCCTTAGTGATCTTGATGTGTTTGGACTTGGGTGAAATATGAGCATTGACAATATATGGAAGATCCAATATTCAGTATGGATTCTAGGCTTGTTCTCCTTTCCTTCAAAAATCATTCATTCTGAATGAATGTGGGAAGTGTCTTCCTACTATATTGTCTACTTGTTTTGTACTCCTTCCAATTAGATCTTCTTTTGAGTGAAGTAGGAATTGTAGGGACAGGTTTCCTACACTAACATATTAAACAATTTTGCATATGAAATTAAACAATTGAAATATTCTATGCATTTTTTGAACTTCAAATAGATGAAAGTAAAAATATGAATTGAGGATAAATTCCATGAGGTTAAAGGGTATTTAAAAGGATTCACCTATGTACTCCAAAAAATTAACAATGTTCAAATTGAAGGGAACGATGGAACTTCAAGAAATATATATGTTGATACCTAAAATAATCTTTTTAATAATAATACCCCATATAAAATTCCTGATTTAGAATTCCCTAAGTTCAATGGAAAGGACCTTGATGGTTGGTCATATCAAGTGGATCAATTTTGAAGATCCATTATATACCTTGAAACTTATGGATTGTCATGGCATCCATCAACTTTGATTTTGAATCACTTCAATTATATCAATGGGTGAAACATGTGATTATTGGTATTTATTAAGAAGAATTTAAAATACAACCACTCACTCATTTTATCCCTAGTGAATATATAAATACTTTATAGGAGCTTTCACCAAATTGAAGCAGACCTTTACTATTCATGACTCTTAGTTTTAGTTTGACAAGTTGGCTAATAGGATAAGGGATTTGAGTGAAGTTTTTTATTAGTGGGTTGAATTATTATATCAAGCCTAAGGTAAAAGTGTATAAACCACAATCCATTTTGCAAGCAATAGAGTTTTATAGGCTAGTAAAGGAAAAAAATTCTGCTCAAAGGCATTCATCTAAATTTTCGTAGGCCAGACCCTCATTTCCATCGAAAAGCATATTAAATATAAAAAATAAATCTCCAATAATTAAGTGATTGACTATATAATAAATGAATTCTCATAGAGAACAAGAGTTATATTATAATTATGATGAGAAATATTCTCTAGTGAATAAATATGCAAAACAAAAATTGTATTTGTTAGATGTTGATGATTCTATGATAAGTGAAGTACATGAAGAAGTAGAACAATAGGAAGAAGAGTACTATTATGAGGGTGAAGCAAAATAAGAACCACAACCATATATTTAAATTCATGCACTTGTAATAACATTTACTTCTCAAACTATGAAGGTAGTAGGATATTTCAAGGGATAAGAAATTATAATTCTTACCAATTTGGGTAGTACACATAATTTTATTGATCCTTGAGTAACTAAGCAAGAAAATTGTTACATATATTCTTGTAATTCCTTTTAAGTCATGGTGGAAAATAGATGAATGTTTTCTTGTAAATGGAAATTCTAGAAAGTTAAGTTGAATTTTGGGAAGTATAAACTTAAAAATGATATGTTCAAACTTTTGTTAGGAGGATGCAATGTTGTTTGGGGGTATTATGGTTTCATACCTTGGTAAAATTAGCCTAGAATTTTTCAAAATTTGGATTAAATTCACTTAGAATGGGAGGTCATACACACTCCATGGATCACTCACATAATCCAATTAGGTCACCAATTTAAATCAAATGGAAAAACTATTAAATAATCCCTCACATGAGGTAGTAGCCTAGTTTTTTGCAATCCATATGTAGAATGCTAAAGGAGATTAACAACCATATTTGCAACTCCTTTTGGATAAATATGGTTTTGTATTTATGAAACCCAAGGGATTACTACTACATAATTCCCATGATCATGAATATAGGTAGTACGAAGAAGCTTCCCACCTAACATTTGGCCCTATAAATACCATATGCACAAAAATTAGAAATTGAGAAGTTGGTCTAAGAGTTATTAAAGTTAAGGGTAATTTGAATAAATATTATTCCTTATTCTTCATTGGTACTATTTATTATGAAAAAATGGGTCATGGAAACTATATGTAGGATTTTATAAATTCAATAAACACACCATTAATGATAAGTTTATTGCATGTTGTTAGATGAGTTACATGGTTCCAAATAATTTTCCATATTGGATATCTACTATGGATACCATGAGATAAGGATCAAGAATGAAGATATTCCAAAAACTACATTTAGGACACATGAGGATCATTATGAATTTTTGGTCATGCCTTCTACCATAACTAATGCACCTCAAACCTTCTAGAGCCTCGTGAACAATGTAATTCCTTCACAAGTTTATTTTTATCTTCTTCAATGATATTCTCATATACAATAGCACTTTCACAAAACACCTATAACATATATACATATACTAGAATTTGCATAGATTACATACCCATTTATTATTTTCCAAATGATCCAGATGTTCCTTTGGAATGTAGGGTCAAATAATTGGGGCATATTATTTTGCATGAGGGTGTTAAGGTTGACCCAAAGAAAATTTAAGCCATACAAAGTTTACCTAAGACACAAACTATGAAGGTGATGCAAGGAATTTTGGGTTTCATTGGAAACTATTGATGATTTTTCCAAGGTTATGAAGAATAATAGACCCATTAACTACCATGTTAAATAAAAAAATATTTATGTGGATACCTCTAGCAAAAAATGGTTTTATAGATATCAAGGAAGCCCTAAATTTGACACCAATGTTAGCCACTCATGATTTTCCAAATCATTTATAATTAAAAGTGATGCTTTAGGCCATGGAATAGTTGTAATATTAGTACAAGAAGGATGACCCCTAGCTTTCACTAGTAAGGTGTTTTTATAAAAATTTGGGGAAGTCTACTTATGAAAAAGAAATGATGGGCATCTTCCATGTTTTCAACCTTTGAAAACCTTATCTTATTGGGAGGTATTTCTCTGTTAAATGTATCATTAGAGTTTGAAATTTTTTTTGGAATAGCAGGTATCTTCTCCAACATAGTAGAAAAGAGTTTAAAAAATATCGGGGTATGATTATGATATTATTTATAGTAAATATAAGAACATTGTGGTAGATTCCATCTCATGTTATTTTTAGGATTAGATAAAATTGTATGCCACCTCTTTTCCACTTCCTTAGTGCATCTTCCAACTTCAAAAGGAAGTAACCAGACACTTACCCCTACAAAATTTTAGGGAGCAACTCCAAAGGAATCCTAATTCACACACCATGTATTCATAGGATGGAAAAGTGATAAGATACCAATATTTCATTATGGTTCCCAAAAAATTATTGATATGTAAAGACAACATGAAGGAGATGTATGCTTCATCCATATTAGGTCATCTGGGTTTTTTGAATATATATGATCAAGTTGGATGATCATTCTATTAGTAAGGAATAAAAAATGATATCTAAATATTTTTGACATATTGTGAGTTATACTAGTGGATGAAAGGAGAAATGGTTCATACTCCAACCACTCTACAACCTTTGCTTACCCTAGAAAATGTATGGACTGATATTTCCATGGTTTTATTAAAAGAATTCCTAAATATAGGGGAAAAAATCATTCTTATTATGGTGTATCGTCTCTCAATTAATCATCATTTTTATTTTCTCACCCATCCTTACCATACCCCACCATTGTCCAACAATTCATGGACTCCATTTTTAATCTCTATGGTATACTAAAATTCATTGTCTTATTATGACCCCATTTTCACTTGTTGATTTTTTCAAAAATTATTTAAACTATGGGGAACACAACTGAGACTGAGATCAACCTAGCATTTACAGACTAATGGGAAAACTAAAATTGTCAATAAAGTGCTTATAAATCCACCTTCCTTGTTTTACTTATGAGTACCCAACACATTGGGCTAAGTGGCTTCCATTGGCACAATGGTGGTACAACACTTCATTCCACATAGTCTATAGAATGAATCCTTTCAAGGTAGTTTATGAGTGCCCACCTCTATCACTCTCTTTGTATATTCCAAGAAAATACAAGGTTTAGGTGGTGGATGCAACACTTCAAGAACATATCTAGCTCTTACATTATTTGAAGGACAATTTGGTTATGGCTTAGGATAAGATATGATAGTAGACTTATTAACAACATTTAAATAATAAATTCAATAGAGGCAATGATGGTGTTGTTAAACATCACTTTGATTTTGTCAAATTTGGGGTAATATCCAAAGGTTTTATGCACTAGTAATAACTTAGGTAGGTGTTGACATGGGTTTCCTAAAACACTCTTGTTGAAAATCAAATTACTCTATGAAAAATAAATATTTTAGGTAAAAATAAAAGAGAAATTACATTTGGTATTCCAATTTAGTAAACAAATTTGGTGTACTTTAAAAAAAAAATCCTAACTCCTACATAAACAATCTAGTGGTTTTATCTTTTTCCTAGCTTGTTGTGAGTTGTTAAAAAAAAAATTTATTGGTTGTTATAGATAGTCAAAAGTAGTTGACTAGATTTAACAAAAAAATGTTTTTCTCCCAATTTTTTTTTTTTAATGTCATCCAATTATGCTTTTGTATTTTAGTGCCATGTCATATACAAAGTATAACAATAATTTTTTTAACCTTCTAGTTCAACCAAATTGAAGTTTGACCAACTTATGTTTTGATGCTAGGTCATAATATTATATTATCATTGACTATGACTATCTTATTTTTAGTGCTTGTTACTAGACTGTTATATTAGCAACATGGGTGGTAGATCACATACCAATAAAATAAATGAATTTATATTTTTCCACGAATCAATTCCACATTGGATGAGCTAGAAAACAAAAAGGTACAAGTATAAAATATCTTCTAAAACATGCAAAAATGCCTTGTCCTACTTTTGGAATTTGATGCCAACTATAATTAAAAATGTTTGGTCGTAACAACAAACTAGAAATAGGTCCGAGGTGTAGACCAATTGGTTCTTCCAAACCCCATAACGAGGGTGGATGTCCAAGGTTCAAATCTCGGGCCTCATCGAACTGAATGCTTATCCCTTTCCTAGTCCTTTTAGCAACGTAAAATGTTTAAATGATTGTGGCATGGTGGTTATAGGGGTGGACTATACAAAGAAATATGTGGAAAATTTTGAGATGGATAGCATAGAATACTATGGTAGCCATAAAATCCAGAAAACCTGCCAGGATTCATGGTGGCTAGCGATTTCACCATGTAAATTAAAAAAAAATAACAAACTAGAAATAAAAATTTGACGTAATGGTATTTATCCACATGCCATTATGTTCCCTCCTTTTTCCATATTAGCATATCTTATGCTAATTTCATAATCATGTTTGGTGTTGTTGTCATCATCACATGTAGTGATGACATCATCTACTATGTAGTTCTAAATATAATATTTTTGTTCTATAGTTTATTGTTTTGTCCATTGCCTAGTGAATAGAGATAGGTTCAATTCTAGATGAATAAACACAATTCAACACCTCCTTCAATTGTAGTCTTGGGTAATAAATGAACCTAAAACTAGGTCCCAAGCTTTACCAAAATCCCTAGCTGTGTATAAAACTAAATGACCCTACATTTTATTACAAATTTTTGGCATTAATTAGAAAAATGTCCTTTATTACCATTTTTGACAAATAATGTCACTCTTCCTATTTAAGCATGCATTTACTTCTTATTACCTTATTTAATCACATAACTATTGTAATGATAAAATAAAACATAATCTAATGCTACAAAAATATGGTAAAAGTAAAGTATTTTTGGGCCTCATCACTCCCTTTAACCTATTTGGGGTGTGTCTTCATACCTCAATTGATTCTCTTAAAATACAAATCACTTTTCAGTCTCGTACTCTAGTTATTTTGTTGTATTGTAGTCCTTGTCATATGTGCCAATTTCTATAGGGTCCAAATGACTACCTTTAGCTTCTTCCATGCCCAAGCCTTCATATTCACTTAATTGTTTAGGTTGTCTTGTTTCTAACTTGAGTCAAATTGTATTTTATTTTCCTTTTGCTACATTTAACTATTTTATTTTGTATTTCTCTTTTTTTTAGTATTTTGCACTCCAAAAAATTGTTGCCATATAAAACATCTAACTATTCTACATTGGAACACTCTATCCGACTTTGATTAACATGACAGTTACTTGTGAAATCTTTAGTTCTACCTAGACAAGTTTGATGCTCAACCACTTTGTAATAGATAAGGCATCAAAAAGGTAATAGTATCATGTAAAATATTTCTAATCCATTGGTGTCCCTTTGCAAACCTTCCTCTATGCACCATAGACTATGAATTTGCTAAAACCATACAATAATTATGAGACTAAATAAAGTAAAATAGAAAAACACATATCTTGTTAGAAGATATCAACCATGATACCTTGAAGAGGGTAGGGATCTGTAACTAAGCCAAGATGCATTTTAGGGTTATAAATAAACTAGAATAAATACACAAGGGCACACACCAAAATGCATATATTATTATTATTATTATTATTTCACATAAAAGGGACTGCCATTTTTTATTTTCAATCCACTCCTACCTTGGTTGTATCCACAAGGGATTTTTGCAACCAAGTTTTAATTTACACTAGAATCTAGTTGTCATACTATGGGGTTTTCACCAGTAAATTTAATATTTTTTTCAAAACAACGATAATGGATTCCTCCATGGGAAGGAAAAATCCCTTTTAGAATATGCAAATCAGTTGTGACTTCAAATATGTTGTAATCTCCTTCTCAATGGTTTATTGGTTGTAAGCAATGCTTATTGTCATTAATAGCCAAGAAGGTTGCACCTATGACCAACATTTTTCTATCTCATATGGTCATAGCCATATGCTACACAAATTTCTTCCTCTTTCCTTTTCTTTCACTTCTTTTCTCTCTTTTTTTTTCATTTTTTCTTTCATATTTTTTTGAACCATACTTATGCAATGATTCCAAGCTCACTAGAAGACACCACCATAATATGATAATGCTAAGAAATAAAATATTTTGGTGCTTAATGTCGATTTGTAAAAAATATTTTCAAATCTATGCTAGTTCCACTAGGTACTACTGACCAAATGGATGTTTACCAAGGGCTATATAACCTTCATCACAATGAGAACCAAAGAATTTTGGTACTAACCAACTACCTACAAAGACATGTTATTCCATATACACCTACATAAAATAATGTTAGATGCTCAAAATAATCTAACACTTAATTTAAAGGATAAACTTTGTAGAATGAATCAAGTATTTTTCTTGAGCACATTCAAATATTACCATAGTCAATTGTGTCATTTGTTTCAATCATGTGTAAAAGTAGTACATTTTTATGTTAATTTGGATTAGGCATGGTTTTTATGGTAATTAAAGGTTATGTGGCTTATCATGGATGACTTTGCTATGAGTTAAGCCTCATGGAATTAAGTCTTGTTTCTTGTGGTTCATGAGGGGTTTTGACTAATAAATATCTGTGTGGTTCTCATAGATTCAATTTTAACAAGCCCCTTATTTCAAAACTAAATATGTAAGTCCCAAAATATAATTACTTGAGTACCTATTACCTCTCAATGCCATTATATTATGTTAGGTTTTAACCTAGGTATTATTATATTGTATTAGAAAAAAATTAGGATCACTTAGTTTCATGGGTCAATATGTTATTCATAACCTATTCTTATGACCACCTCACAATGGATATTATTCATAGTCTACTAATTCCACTTTCTAAAAGAAATGAAATAGAGGTAACAATAGATCAACGAAAATTTCTTTGGTCTAAGAATAATGTAAATACGGTTGAGTGCTTTAACTTCCAAGACCTTAAATTATGTAATCAAAATTTTAGGATCAAAATTTTCTTATGACTATGTGAATAAACTATAGAAAATGATAACCAATTGGGGAGATGTCATTTAGCACAAGTTTGCATAAACAAATAATTTAAAAAAAAATACCAAAAATATAATAATATTGATTGTTGGAACAATTTCCTAGCAACATCATATTCCTTGCCAATGGCACCAAAAAATATTGGTTTCATTAAATATCACTTTAAGTTTATCAAATTTGAGGCAACATCCAAAGTTTGTATGTGCTAGGAACAATTTATGTAGGTTGCAGTAATGGGGTTCCTAAAATATTATTGCAAAAAAATAAAATTACTCAATGAAAAATAAAACTTACTAAAAATAGAATCATGCTTGTGAAAATGAAAATCAAACCTACTGAAAGGTAAAACATACTTGCAAGAAAATTAGATGGCATACTTTGCAAAAAATGAAATCCAATCTAGTAGTTGAATAAAACTACCTTAGTAAACTAAAACATTCTATAGATAAATCTACAATGATAACATCTTAAAACAATTAAAACAACATATATATATATATATATACAAAGGTGATGCTTTCCATTGTTCTAATTGCGTAGGCCCATACTCCCCAACCCAATGGAAAGCAGTCATTACTTAAAAATAGAATTAGAAACAAACTTAAAACAAAAGAATAATAATTATTTGTTAATGAGGAGAAAAATTATTGCTTATAAACAATTTGCAATGCATTCTCTTGTTCATATTCATCCTCAATCCTATTCTAATGCAACTCATAAAAAGAAGGTATAAAAATAAACTAAATAATTATACCATTGTAGGTCTAAAAATGCTCTTAAAAACTATTACAAATATCAACTCAAATTCTAGCAACATAACATCGTATTTCTTCTCTAAGTTGTTACTAGGTCCTAGGTTGCTAGTCTATATATAATTAAGAGGACAAGGCCATCTCATACCTCCATATTTAAACAAGTTACAATAGTAAAGATTCAGCCAACAAATCAATATCCAAATTAGTAGGTAAAAACAAAAGAGAAGTTATATTTACCAATCCAACTTAGTAAACAACTTTGGTGTACTTTAGATATTGTTCCTAACTCCTATGTACACAATATAGTGGTTTTGTCTCTTTCGTAGCTTGTTGCTAGCTGTTAACAAATTTTTTTTTGGCTATTATAATTGGTAAAAGAAATTGACAAAATTGAACAAAAATATGTTTCCCTTCCAATTTGGTGCTTTTTGGATGTTATTTTGTTATGTTTTTGTCTCTTAGTGCCATGTCACATATAGAGTATCACAACAATGGTTTTGGCATTTCTCTTCAGCCATGTAGAAGTTTGACCTACTCAAGTTCTAGTGCTAGGTGATAGTCTTATTTGATGCTTGACTATGACTATCCTATTTTTAGTGCTTCTTACCAAATTGTTATAACAACAAAATGGGCGTAGATCATTTAATAATAAAATAAAATATAAGATATTTTTCCATAAATGAATGCCACATTAGATTAGCTAAGGTGTAGGTAGAAAATATCTTCTAAAACTATCTTGTCCTATTATTGGAATTTGTTTTCAATTTTAACTAAAAATAGTTGGTTGTAATAGTAAACCAAAAATATAAATTTGAGTTAATTGTATTTTTCCACATGCCATTATGTTCCTTCCTTTTTCCATGTTAGCATATTTGGTGTTGACATAATTATATCTGGTGCTAATATCATCAACATGTATGGTGTTTATGTCATCATCACATTTGGTGTTGATGTCATAATCACATCTGCTGCTAATGCCATCATCGTGTTTGGTGTTAATGTCATATACTATCCAATTCTAACTATAATTTTTTGTTTTGTATATTACAATTTATCCAATCCCTGGTGAACAAAGTCAATTTTGGTGCTAGTTGAATGAACAAATTTCAACACCTACTTCAATTACAGTCTTAGGAGAGATAAACCTAAAACAAGATCCCAAGATTTGCCAAAATCCCTATCTATGTACAAAACTAAATAATATTGTATTTTATTACAAAATATTGGAATTAAGAAAAAAGTATTATTTATTTATATTTCTTGGCACATAATGTCACTCTACCTATTTAGGTGTGCATTTACATTTAATCACATAACTATTGTAATGATAAGAAAAAACACAATATAATGGTGCAAAAGGTGGTAAAAATAAAGTATTTTTTGCCCTCATAAAGTAATGATCTTCCTTTGAATACATCCATACAAACAACATGCTCATCACAAGATTACAACAAGGTATTATAGATCCTACTAGGTATTACAATAGATTGGAAAAGTGGCTTATAAGTTCATGTTACCACCTTCTTCCAAAATCCATCTAGTCTTCCATGTCTCTTATCTAAAGAAGGTAGTCAACAACCACATTAATATCCAATCAAAACTTCTAATTTACATGATAAAGGTTTCATCATATTAGAACTTGACAATATTTTGTACAATGAAACTGTTGAGAAGCAACACACCCCCACTAAAAAATGAAATTCCATCCTTTGAAAATATTTAATTTTCATTTTTCCGCAGGGACCCTCTTGAGTTTTTTGGGTTTTAATTCCAAATTTTGCTTGCACCCTTTTTCAAACTTCGCCTATATCAAAGTGTCGAAGTAGATTTGCATATGGCATTGATTTCAATAGCAGTTTCTATTTTTGGCCAGCAAACTTCTAAATGCATTTTCCCTTAATCCGTGATGAATTTTAAAGTTTCGTTTGCAAATGTGGATACACTTTTGGCCTTTTTAGATTCTTGTAAAGTTTCATCAAATTCTAGGCACTTTGAGTTTTTCATCATTTTTTCTACACCATGTGAAGCTGATCATTCTTGAGCAATTTAAAATTCATTTTTTAAATGTTAAAATTATTTCTGAGTAAGGAAGATCCTTCACCAATATGCAAAAATTCCAAATACAGATGGACAAAGTCACTGGAGTCAACCTACAATTTTTGGAGAATTTGCAAAGTGGAATAAAAGCTTGAGGGACATGTCGCGATATCGCGACATGTTCCATTTTCGGACCTATCTCATTTTTGTGAGAGAAAAATTTTGGAAGAAAATCTTGAGGGAAATGTCGCGATATCGCGACATGTTCCATTTTTGGACATGTCAGACTTTCACTCAAATTTAATTGTACCCTAAAATATTTTCAAGTCCGATGTCGCGATATCATGACATGTTCCATTTTCGGAGAGCAAAAGCTTGAAAGACACTAAGTGAAGGAAACATCATGATTTTGCGACATGTTCCATTTTCGCGAGGGTGAAAGCTGAGAAGAAAATATTGAGGGAAATGTCACGATATCGCGACATGTTCCATTTTCGGACATGTCAAACTTTCACTCAAATTTAGTTGTACCCTAAAATATTTTCAAGTCTGATGTCGCGATATCATGACATGTTCCATTTTCGCGAGGGCCAAGACTTGGAAGAGACTAAGTGAAGGAAATGTCATGATTTCATGACATGTTCCATTTTCACGAGGGCGAAAGCTGAAAGAAGCGAAGTGAAGGAAATGTCGTGATTTCGCGACATGTTCCATTTTCGCGAGGAAGAAAGCCTGAAAAACATGAAGTCAAGGAAATGTCGCGATTTCGTGACATGTTCCATTTTCACGAGGGCCAATGCTTGGAAGAGACAAAGTGGAGGAAATTTCATGATTTCATGACATGTTCCATTTTCACGAGGGCCAAGACTTGGAAGAGACTAAGTGAAGGAAATGTCGTGATTTCGTGACATGTTCCATTTTTGCGAGGAAGAAAGCCTGAAAAACATTAAGTCAAGGAAATGTCATGATTTTGCGACATGTTCCATTTTCGCGAGGGCCAATGCTTGGAAGATATTAAGTGGAGGAAATGTTGCGATATCGCGACATGTTCCATTTTCATGAGGGCCAAGACTTGGAAGAGATTAAGTGAAGGAAATGTCGCGATATCGTGACATGTTCCATTTTCGCGAGGGCAGAAGCTAAAAGACATGAAGTGAAGGAAATGTCATGATATCGCGACATGTTCCATTTTCGTGAAGGCACAAACAAGGAAGAAGTAACTTGAAGAAAATGTCACGATATCGCGACATGTTTGGATTTATATTCATTTTGCAAAATTTGGCCATTCTTTAAATTTTTCATCACCCATCCAAAGGAAGTAAAAGCTTTTTGACACCGTCCAAACCCTAGAAATATTTAAATGGGAAAATTAATTAATTCTAATCTTTGCTTTTCTTTTGCATAAATTAATTCGACAGTTACATTCATGGCAGAAGTAATGGTGAGAAATATAGACAAACCTAAATTTTAGCACAAATCAAGCAAGGAATTAATGAGATGCTCTGACAGCTTGTCGAAAGATAAAGATAAGAGATGCCAAGAAATCAGTGACACATCTAGATTTTGCAGATCTGGCCGCAAATACAGACTTTAAGGAATTTTTTGGTGGATACATTTGCCGAGAAAATTTATGGCAAAAGTAATGGCAAGGAGAGAACCTCAAATCGAACCAAACAAAGGTAGCTGTGCAAGGATGGAAGGCCTCGAAAGTCAGTGACTCATCTAAATTTTGTAAAAGAATTAATGAGATGCTCTGACAACTTACTGAAAGATAAAGATACATTTATAGGCAGTGCCCATTCGATGAGGATAAAACCAAATCTTATCTTCTCCATTTATGGCAAGATCCACATGAAGATTTTCAGAGTGATTAGGGTTTATCAAAACTCTATATAAAAATACCTTATATTGTAAAGCTTCGGTGATGGGATTTTTATGATAAGACCTAGATATTTTGAAGAAGATATTTTGAAAAGATCAGGGTTTGTCCTGATTCTATATATACTTCTCTTGAATGTAAAGTCCGGATGCGAAAAACTTGGAATAAAAGACATTCTAGCAATTTCCTAAAAATCTTGTTTAAATGCTTTGTTCTGGACCTGGGGTTGGTGTGAAATCATTCTTCTGTGATAGCATGGCTAGGAGCCTAATATCTTTTGGATTTCGATAAGTGCACCTTCTTCTATTTTTGTCTCATTAAAGTTCTATTTATTTTAGTTGTAAATCTGTGTTATCAAGATTGAATATGTTGCTAGGCTTCACTCTGTTTGTTATATGCTAGGGAAAATTAAATATTTAAGGTTCTAGTCTATTCTAATTGCTCTTTCCTCACTGCACGATCTAGACTACTTGTGAGAGATACCAGTTAACACCGACTTCCCTTTTATTTTTTATTTTCTTTCAGATCTATGTTATCTTCGTCTTATGCTCTTAGTAGAAGGTGATCTTAGAATGTTGGACACCTTCCTCTTTGATTAGTTCTATTGTGAAGCTAAATAGTGTAATTGAAATTGATAGTTTTGATTCTGCAACTAACTTAGATAAGCTCTCTTTTCTGCCCTACCCTACTCTCTTTGTTCTACTGTTAAATGATCCATTTTTATTTTCTTTCAAATTTGTCTTTTATTTAATCTGCTAAAACATAAAGAGCTATATCAAAAAACTCATCATAAATCTGATTGTCAACAAAGATAACAACCTTTAAAACATTATTGAATGAAGATCGATCCCATTGTAAGGTAACATACTATCCACTTAAAACTATTCCAGAAGCGGAAAAGAGTGAATAGACATTCGATCCAACTCTATAACTCACACCTTGGATAACCAGCAAGATCCTAAAGTGAGTGGGATTTATCCTGTATAAGTGTTATTGGTATTTTATGCTCATTCTTCACAGGTTGTGTATGAAATTTGAACCAATATTTAAAATTAGCGCTAGAAGGAGGGCCAACCAAACTCTGTTCAGTATGTGTTAAGGATTGTAAGTTGTTTGTGAAAAGCTGGATTCTACCTATAGAGTAAGCAGGTCCCACTCCAGATATGGAGAGCTCCTTGTGCCTGAGTTAGAAACCCTAAGGAGAAGCATCCTCAAAAGAGCCAAGTCTTTGTCCAACATAGTTTTATCACCACTTGTAGTTCCTCCAACTACAACTCAAAATATCATCGTTAATTAGGTAGTTATGGCAAACTGGTTGGGTTCCACTACTTTGAATATCCCTAGTGTAGCGCATGATTTACCCAGAAATCCTGAGAAGGATATTCCTACCTACAAACATGATGGAATCAGAACAATAGAAGAACACCTGGTGGCATATAAAAATGCCCTAAAGTTGTTGAATGTGCAGCATGAAGATGTGGCTTGTAGGTCATTCCCATTCACTCTCCAAGGGGAAGCATACGACTGGTTTTTGGATCTTACTAATAACTCTATTACTAGTTGGAATGACCTGGAGAAAGTTTTTGTATCACAATTTGGTGAAGTGATTGACCCCAATGCGTTATATCAACACTTTTCTAACATTAAGAGAGATTCTGGTGAAGATATCAGGTCTTTCAATGTAAGTTTCTAAAAAGCTTATGGTAGAATGACTGGTCATTACATCCCAAGTGCAAATCTAGCCTTAGAAATATATAAGAATGCATTGGATTCGATGACCTCTATTTTCCTCAAGAGAGACATCAATATCACAACCCTAGCAGGAGCTTATAAGGAATCTTTAATTCTTGAAAGATAGTTAGGACCTCAAATTTTGAGCAGTCCTTTGATATCCTATGTTACGCAAAACATGCGTATTTTGAATCCCATTCCACATCATGAGTTAGTACCAACATGTCACGCTCTACCCAAGGAAACTCCATTAACTGTGACACACACTCATCATGTGCAAAATATAGAGAAATATTCTGACAAGTTCAAGGTGGAAGTGCCTAAAGTAAACATTTGTGACCTAGCAGTACCCAACTTTGAAGCTTTTCCTAGTGAGTTAAATTTTCCTAAAAATTAGAGAAATATTGATAGTTCTGGTTCATCCAAAAATAGTACGACTATGGTTTCAAATTCATTCACTTTTCTCGATGAGTCAGAGAATGTCGTGGAGATACCTATGGATGAAGTGCAAGATTTTCAATAGTTCCAAAGGGACAGTTATAATTTGAGATGTGAGAATCCAGAACCTACTCCTAATAATGATCCTCCCTCACCAAATGGTAATAAAAATAAGATTCAATATCTCTATACATAAGTAACTAGGAAGGATTATAACATCATTGAGGATATGAAGAAAATTAAGGCTAACATCACCCTCCATGAGCTGGCTCATATTGTTGAACAAAAAGATAACTTAATTGAAACTTACTCTGGACCACCTATTGAATTTCAAGAAAAGGAGAAGAAAATAGTAAATGTGAATGTGGTCAACCAACTCAAAATATACAAAGAGTCTCAGTATAAGCATGTGATCACTGAACATAATATCAAAAAAGAGGTTGTAAATCGTGTTGATGTAGATATTGGAGTTTATAATTTGACAACTAATAAGGTGAGACCAGTTACAGCTCTAACCAATCACAACAATGACATTTGGACATTCCACATTGGTGGTGTTAAATCTAAACAAGGCTCGGGTGAAAGAGAAAATTATGAAAATTCTACTAGAGGGGTAAAAGTTGAAATCTTTGATATTGGAGCAATAGAGCAACCACAAAATGTTCAAGTTATTAAGAACTATGACGTACAAATAAAATATGATCTCTTTGAGTTGTTACATAAATCTGAATATGTGATGATCTGGGTCTATAAAGGCTTTAAGGTATTTGATCCTGGGGGGTTTTTACATTCTGTCCCTTTGAAAGGATTCTGCAAACCCTTCAAGTAGAAGCATAAACATGTTAATGCCTTGATTTTGAAGGAGGCATAAAAATTGTATGCACATGGGCTGATAGAATAAGACATAAGTAGGGGTTGAAAACTTCACCATTCATGTTATTATATGATTTGACTAATTTGTAGGGTGAAAGACTTGTAGATTTGGTGTTTCTGTGGGACAAGATATATAAAAAAAATAAAAAATGGAAGACAGTAAATGCACCAAGTCTTTCCCACGTAGCAAAAATTTTTGGAAGCATAATCCGAAGTGCATTTCGTCAACAGGACCTGAAAGGTATTTTTCTAAATTTACCTGTAAATGGTCAATTTTTTTAAGACACTATTTCTCTACTTTTTCGTCTGCTACATATTTTGAGTGATTGAAGGAACCTTTGTGCATATGTATATATTGTAAATAAAGTGTGAAGTAGTGTGTTTTTATTTTGTTTTATTTAAAAGTTTGAAGTTCTGTATTTTGTCTTTTGAGGTCTGTGCAATTTTGTCTTTAACTGGTGGCATTTTCCCTCCCTTTTAACTCTTTAATCATGTTTGTTTGAGTTTTCCTAAACAAAGAAAACACAAATCAACATTTAAAATTGGCCTAGTGTGTTTTCATTTTGTTTCATTCTATTTTAAGAGATAGTCTGCTAGGATTAAAAAGTGGGACTACTTGTTATTTAGAACAACAGTAGAAATATAATTGGATTTTGTATTTTTCTTGCCACAATTATTTTTATTATAGAGAAACTACTATACTGTTTGGTTGAAGAACTCCTAGGGAATCCAAGAAAAGTTGGTCATGAGAGGGGAATCCGATTCATAAAATTACATCAAAGCGTCCAAGGAGGTTGTTGGTACCTGGGCTGAAACAGTTAGTTGATCAATTGCTTGATGAATATAAAAAAAAATAAAAAATAAAAAGAAGAAGCAGCAAGGCACTCCAGTAATCGGTATCTTTCAAAAGAAAAAGAGAGAGAAGGTGAAAGTTGGGCAAGCCAACATAAAACTGGCACTCTTTCCTACACATAACCAAGGCTCTCGAAGGATACATCTCAAACATGTTCACCAAGCTATAGATGCCACCTCATAGTTGTGATCAGAGTCATGAAAATCTAAAGAGTAACTCTATCGGGGCTGTAAAAGGCTAAACTAGTAAACAGAGCTCTACTCGGTTTCCCCTACACAATCTAAATAGTTGTTCGATCCATAGCAAGCATTTGAAGCCTCAGTCATCCTTGGAATAATGTTTATACACTTGTAATCGCACATCAGAATCTTCCTTAAGTGGTTCAACCTAGTATGTCCTTGTGAAATTTTAATAGCTAGTAGATAGTAGTTAAGTCATTTTAGAAAATATTTGTGGCAAAGCATGGTACATAGTCTAAATTATTTTGAAACTAGAGTTTTGGATTCTAAATAGTGCTACTATTTTCCCTGCAGATAGGAACCTACAATCTCTATAACATCACCATCACAAAATTCTTGGTCCAATGGTGAGGCTTATATTAAGAAGATGCCACATTAGAGTCTCTTTAGTAGCTTCAACAACAATTTCCTCATCTCCACCTTTGAGGATAAATATTTTCTTTAAGGATATGGGCATGTTAAGATCCCATTATAACATTATTAATAATTATCTAGTCATGTGGTACTTCAGGTTCCTATTCGTACAAGCCCATATGATATAACCATTATGTATTATAAAAAGGTTTTAGTTAAATATGTAACGATTATTGTTTAGAAGTTACTAGATTGGGCCTCCATTTGCACATGGATGGAAACTCTTGAGTGTTAGTATTGGGGTAGCTAAAGTCTTTTAAAACCCCAAGGGGTCAAGAGAAGAGGCATCTCATATTTCTTTTTGTATCTAAGCTATGCATATAGGGAGGTTTCACCCTCAAATATGATTGCAATTTTGTAATGAATTCTCATTTTTAATAATATAATTTATTGTATTTCTATTTATAATTTTAATTTTATCAATTTCTAGCTTTTATTATTATTATTACAATATCATGTGGTTGTATTTTTACTTTACTACAAGGTTTCTAACAATATTATTCCACCTCAACATCCTTTTTCTAATAATAGAATGAAAAATGGTGCATACAAATTCATGTAGGGGAGATATAAATATAAAAAGGGATGGCAAGTTAGCCATAACATCAGCCTCAAATTTTGCATGCTCAATCTTCTTTCAAAATATATGAATGATGTTTGAACTCTTGTTATTTTATACAAAGAACATTGCTCTAGCCAATCCTCCCTCTTGCACTTATCAGAGGACAAATATTGACAATAGTAATAGGACTTCCACACCTACAAAAAAAATCCAAAAGGAAGCCTTGACTAGAATTATGAGGGTTTGATTAGATACTAATAATTTAGCAAATATACATGTACCAACAATATAGATCCTCTCAATTGATGATAAATCCTCATAGCTCCATGAAGTCTTATGAGCATGATGCCAACTTAGAGTTCTCTATCCCACTGTGAATATACTATCCTCCTATCCTTTATCTCCATTCACAAAATGTTAGTGTGATGCATTCAAATTCATGAACCCCTACCATAAGCCTTAATTCTATGTTAGATAGCAATAATATTCATTCCATAGGTATTCTATTTTCCTCAAGTATTATGACATTGAATCCATCCTATGGTGTTGGTTAAGAAGGCACATGATGGAAATACATGCATGAATTCAAATGCACATACTTAGAGTTCAATTTAAATTTAAACTATTAGCATAAAAAACAAGAGTTTTCAAAACCAAACTTTGATTTACAAGTAGATCTTAGAGTTTATCTTGAAACCATTATAGTAATAATTTTTGTTCTAATAAAACAAGTATAATTCATTGAGCAGGTTTTCCTCTTGTCTTCTTTTATAAAACCTGCTTATGAAGATTTAACAAAAAATTCATCTTGGAACTTGGATGAAGAATATGAGTGCCCAAGTTAAATTTTCATGTGACCAAATGATGATGCTAAAACTTGCTCTCATACCATGTTGGAATTAAAAAAAATTCCATACATGAATAGGAGCAAACCATCCACTCAAACATTATATAAAAGCAATATAAAGGACAAAAAGTGAAATATATGGTGCACACTTGCATGCGCCATAAATAATTTCTATATCCATAGATAATATTACACAACACTTCAATGATCAAATAAATTTGAGGGTGATATTTATCAAATATAAAAACCTCAATTAGATCATAAATATTAACCTAATCAAATGTATCAACATAATTTTAGGTTAATTATAAGTTATAAATATGGTTTAACCATAACAAGGTTAACCTTGGACCATAGGGCTTACATATTACAAATATTTAGTATATTATATACTAAATTCCTTTAGGCTATCCAATACATCACACAATGTCAACTCTTGGAAATCCATCATATTCTAATTTCAATATAAAATAAGGATAAAGAAAAGAGGAAATAAAAATTTTCATGTGAGTACATCAAGAAGATAAGTTTGAAGAGATCCCAATATTTATTATTTCTTCATCAATGGGGAAATATCCCATGGTTAATCTAGTTGGTAGAGGATTCATGCCAACACCAATTAGCTACCTAAGTTAGCAAATTATTTTATCATTAGCCCTAGTAAACTCAACTTTATCTAATCAGGATCCTATGATGACAAACTAATCCCTTGTACTAGGTATGGGTTGATATAAATAACCTTATGAATAATCCTCTCTTCATACATTAGCTCTATAACTAGCTATAACTTCTAGTACACAAAATGTATTTCCTATGAGTATCCCTCTAGTCAAAAGCCCACCTAGATCTAGTTATTTAATACTTCTAATGTTCCTTTGATTTATTCTTTGGTCCTAATAGGGTCATTAGGATTAAACTTAAGTTTTACTTTACATACATAAGCAATGGCTTGATAACTAGGATAATAGGTGTCCTAGGAAAATTGCTAGTGACTAACACTACTTCAATCTAGCTAGGCATACTAAAGTGCACACGGTCTACCTTAAGCTCAAAAAATTTCATATATAGGTTTTAATATCCCCCTTGGCAACAAAATATTAAATAAATTTTTAATTATTAGTGGGCTTACAAATATTTTACACCATAGTATCTGTAGTTGTATTATCCTCCATGCCTATATCCTCCCTAGCACTTGTACCCACATCCTAGATAAGCAATGCACCCTCCTCATCAATAATGTTGTCAATCTCTACATTAACAAAGCAATATAATAGCACTTACTAGTCCTCAAAATCAACTATTAGACTAGATCTATCAAGGACCCTTGAACCTAGTGGTATTTTCTTTGACTACCGCAATGGCTATAAAATATTTACATACCTTTGAAATAAATAAAAATGATTTGGTTATCATATCAATAAGCTATCAATGCTAAAAATGATTCACTACATTCAATAAGAGGACATAATGGTACATTTACTAATATATTATCTTCATGAAAAAACTGCATTATGACATAGGGGATTAATAATTATTTGAGTTATTAGTTGAGTATCAATAGTAGAATAATTCACACATAAGTTTGGTAGTAGGAGAAATGGGTAATCAATTTTTTTAAGTTAAATACAATGCAAATACATCCTCTATAAGAACATACATAGTTTTAATATTATATTTTTTGTGACTCTAAATCCAATCTTGCAAAATATTAGGCCAAAGGAAGAACAAGCATTGCAATACTATATTAAGTGTTTACAATCTAATTAATTGATAATAGTTTGCAATGCTAATCACTATGTACTATTGAAAGAAACAACTAGTATAGAAGATGTTCTTATTTGGGTAGGAAAGATACCCCCTACCCCTTCAATAGCCCATGTATTCCAAATATCCTAGAATATATCTATGCAAAAACCCATACTAAACTTTTCTTCAATCCATAACCATCAATCAAATACCCCATACATTCTCCCACATCTGCATACATTACCACCCATCAAATCTAAAATACATTATCCATAGTAGCCTTAAATCCACCACTTCTAGCCCTTCCCATTCCATACAACCCATGTAATTATCCCAACAATAATTATTTGATGAATTTAATTCTAGAGGTAATCAAGAATCTAGTGAAATAAAACAATGCTATAAAACAAGAGTGAAAACAACCATAGAATTGTCTACCTTAAAAATCTCCATAGTTGACAAATGATTAAATACCTCAATAGGATTCTAATCAAGGAACAATTCATATTTACAATCATATTGTTAATTCTAATACAAAATCTAAACCAACATGGTACCTTTGTTACAATGATTGATAAAATCCTATTAAATTGATGAATACCATTAGGAATTCTCAAACTATTAAATACACTAAGCAATATCAAATTCAACAAGCTACAACCATTTGTTAAATGACCCAATTGTAAATTCTACTATTTACCAATAGTTCCAAGCTCCATATTCAATATGTACCTTTACCAAACCCAAAAAATATATATAGAAAAAATTTAATGCTTTGTAAATAGATGATGTGTTAGCTTTCAAAGACCATAATATATTCATTAATTAGTAGGAGGTTGGAATTGGGGGGTAAATAAAATATGTCTACAAAATAATCAACTAATAAATAGATCGACACTAGAAGGATACAATGGTGCTCAAAATGGTAATGCCACATTTAAACTTGAAATACAAATGACCTATCATAGCACAACATGAAAAGGAAAGAGATAAGAAAAATATATGGGAGGGAACTACAAACACACTTTAGAAAGGAATTCAAGGGACATCAAATGAAAAATACTAGAGAGAAGATAAGGAAAAATAATTGATGGTTGATAATGGGTGTATACAAACAACTAATAACTCAACCAAAAAAGGAGTCTATAAAAGGAGAAATTTACTATAATAAAAATCTAAAATAAAATTGAAATACCCATCCCTTATGAGCAAAGTGTGGATAAAAAATCCCAGGAAACCCCCAAATTTCTACTCAAAGATAGATGCCCTTTTCCAAATTCATTATCACAAAAGAGATGAAAATAACACTAACCAAGGTTATTACATTGGAAATCCATCAATGGACAAGAGCATATTTATGCTAAATATAAGTATTTTGAATATACTTCATCCCACATATCTGAGCACCAAATTTTTATAGTAGAACAACCATCATACATACCACTCAAAACTTCTAATATCTAAAATGATCCAAAGTCAAATAATCTAAATCCAAACCCATTCTATATTATTCTCATGATTGAGAACTACATCCTCAAAAGTTTTTTGGAATTATTGAGTTAATGAGTTTTCATTTATGTCAAAGGTTGAATTTAATGAATAGCACACAGTAAAGCAAGGAAAATAATATATGAGAAGTAGGGCAAATATAATTTCAAAGGAAGAAAGGAAAATACTATATGAGAAGCAATGCAAATACTATATTAGAAGCAAATCAAATAGATTTCAAGTGAAGCAAGGCAAATATATTTCAATGAAAAGTATTACAATATTTAGATATAAAATTTAAATATTATAAAGGATATTTTAAGGTGATGAGATAAAATTTTGAATAAAAAATTAAATATTCAAACATTATAATATTTAAATTATAAATCTAAATATTATAGTGGGCCAACTTTTTAGGGTGCCACATGAAAGGTGATATATAAATATAAGGTTGAAATATGATTTAAAAAGAGAATGTTGGGTAATTAAGGATCGAGTGCCAAAGGATATTTGTTAATGAAAATCTTGTGAATGGAGAAGAATTGTGAATGGATGTAGTGAAGAATTTTTTACGAACGAAGGCAGTGAAGAGGTCTTATGAATGGAGATAGTGGGAAAGTCTTGTGAACTAAGGAAATGAATAACCTCGATGAATGGATATAGTGAAGAAGCATGGCGAACAAATATGCTTGGGGAACGAATACAATTAAGGAGCATGAAAAATAGAGGTGGTAAATATGGCCAACGAACAAAGGCAGTGGAGAAGACCTACAAAATGAAGAAGATCAAAGAAAACAAAAGAATTTTTTGTGATATGCACAAGTTTTTTGGAGCACAAAAACACGCAATTTGGTTTTTAGAACTCAAGAAAAATAATAGGATGGTAGTGAATGGAAATCCTTTCAGAAACTATGGAGATAAAGAAAGCAAAACACAATAGAGAGGAAACAAGAAGGTGTGGCTTTTAAAGGCTTATTGTTCTCTGAATCAGATGATCGAAGGCATGCAATCTGATTAAATAAATATCTATGGTGAAGTAGTCAAGCAAACAGATGCATAGAAGAAAACTTTGGAAAGATCAACACGTGGGATATAGTTGACAACAAACACAAGTTTAATACAACAAATAGAAATCAAGTGTGCAGCTGGGAAGACGTCATGGAAGTGTACAACTTCATCACAGGAAGAAGCCACACAACACATAGGTGTGATAGGGGTTCAAAATCTCAATAATAAAATTTTGGGTATGTGTTTTTAATATATTTTTAGTTGAAATAATGTGTAAGGTGTAAAGCTAAGACATTAAGGCATAATTCTTTTTGGGTGAACATATTATATTAGTTGTGGTGTTGAAATAATTTACATTCCTGTATGTAGAAGCACATGATAGAGAAATTGATGTGATTTTTTAAAGTCTTCTTGAATAGATGTTTTTGATTTAATCATAAAATAAGATATCATTTAGAACTCATAAGCTGGAAGTCATTTATTGTTGAGATAAGATAACACTCAAGACAAGTGCACCAAAACGAAAGAGTAGAAAGATGATGCATAAAATTATTAATGAGATTTGTAGTGTAAGAAATATTTTACATTATTTTTGGGAATTCTACGTATGATAAAAGACGTTGAGGCATTACTCCAAGAAGATAACATACGCCCAAAAATTATGCAAAGCTATTATGAAAGAAGAAAAAGTAGCATAGCAAATTATGGCATACACCACTTCATGAAAGAGTGAACACAGACTATCGAGGAAGATAAGCAAATATTAAAATATTGGATATGTAAGTGAAGAAGGTTCATTCATTTCAAACAAGGTAGGGTGATCTATAAGGCATGATTGCATGCAAGAATTTTTATGTTGTCATTTATTTTATAAAAATAGTTGACTAAGTTGAAACAGTGAAAAGGTAGATTAGATTTGAAGGTGTTATTAATTTGAGAAAAATATTTTATATATTGGGAGGTATAATGTTGAAATGTGTTAGAAAAGAATTTTTTGTGTCAAAGTACAAGAGTAGAGTCTCACATAAATGAAAGGATTTCCTTTGAATTCAAGTCAAAGTGTCACCTAGTGCAATAATAGTGTGAAATTATTAAATTTAAAAGAACATTCTCAGCTATCTACAAAAGGAAGGAAAGGTGCAAATCAGCATTTACAAGGTCAGTTATCAAGTGCTAGGTTAGAGCTACCTTTTATGTGAGACATGTGGAAGCAACAAACTTAATGAATATGAAGAACATATTGGGCATTTATTAATGCATACTATTATCTATATGTTCATGAAGATAAAAGAATTATGGGTAGAATATGTTTGAATTGCTTTAGTTGAGGAAAGCACATTGAAGAATAGGTGAAGAACTTGATGACATCATTATGCAAGATTTGGGAATAGATGAGCATCATTTTGTATGCAAGGTTTGGGAATAGATGAGGATTATTTGTATACAATATTTGGATCAAGTCTGAGTAAGAGATGTGAATAGGTTTTGGAGCAGATTTGAGCAAGTTTTATGAGCTGGTTTTGGAGCAAATTTGAGCAGTTTTTGTGAGCAATATTTAAGGATAGACCTGAGTAGAGTGTTGACCAAAATTTATCTGAGGGGATTAGTGTCTCCTATGGATTGATATCCACAAACTAGATCATAGGGTATTGGTGTATCCCATGTATTGGTTTCCATGAACTAGAGCAGAGGGAATTGGTGTTTCTTGTGGATTGGTGTCCATGAACCAAAGTAGAGGGGATTGATGTCTCTTGTGTATTGGTGTCCATGAACCATAGTAGAGTATTTGTGTCTCTTGTGAGTTGGTTTCCATGAACCAATAGAGGATATTAGTGTCTCCTATGGATTGATATCCATGAACTTAAGAAAGGGGATTTCTGTATCCTGTGGATTGGTGTCTACGAACATTGTAATAGGGGATTGGTGTCTCTTGTGGGTTGGGAACCATGAAATTTGTTGAAAAATATATAAGCAATATTTTTCCATGGTTTTCTCTCAAAAGGGTGTTTCCACATAAAATATGTGTCTCTCATATGTGTGATGATTTATGCATTGTTTCATTATTGCATTAATATTATTGTTGTTATCATTTGGATTGAAAAGAAAAAAGTTGTATCTTATACTGTTCACCCCCCATATTAGTATAAGGTTGTGTTCTTCAAAGTTGCATAATATATTTAGGAGAAAAAACCATAGTTATAGCCAAGGCAACTTGTTAAAAACATATCTTTCATACACTAAGATGACAAGATACCCGATATAAATGGATGAAACAAGAGCAAATGTAGTGGGCATTCTCAAGTATATAGTTACGCCATAGCACAATATACCAAATTTATTGTATTTCATGACATTATAATCATAGACCTATCCTTATAATTTATGATGTTGTTATCTCAATAATGGATGCAAAAAAATTATGGCAATGTTATTTAGTAATGGACTATACTCACATGAAGGTGCCCCATAGATAGAAATGTAGTTGAAATTGAAATAAAATTCCTTTAAAATATCTCTTACACAAGGTCAAGGATGCAAATATTGTGACTTATAATGAGCTTCTAGAATATATTTAATATGATGAATATTAGGAAGGAAATCAACACCTATAAATAGACATGATAATATTTGTATTACAAGATGATGGGCATCTAAAAGTAGAAAATGAAGAAACTAAGTTGAGAAACTACTTATTGATAAATATTCCTTAAGACTCCCTACCCTAAAAATCCATGGAGAAAAAATATATGGGCTATGTACTTCAATAGAGTTAGAACTATGAATGGATTAGGTGTTAAGGTATAGTTAATTGATCCATAAGAAACAAAGATTTATTATGCTTGTAGGTATTTATTTAATTGTATGAAAAACATAGTTGATTATGAATCACTCTATATCGGATGAAGAAAATTTGAAAATATGGGCTTCAAATACCTAAGAATATATGTCAACTCTAAACTAATACTAAATCAATTTAATTCTCTATGTTCCACAAAAAATAATTTCTTGAAGTATTATAAGCATCAAGTCATAGATTTTCTTATGCTTTGATTCCTATCAAATTAAAGCAAATACCTATATAACTAAATGTGAAAATAGATTTTTTAGTAGATATGGTAGCATAATTTGATTTGACAAATGATATGTTAGGTAAACTATTGGAGGTATAAGTTGTTTTGAAGGTATTAGTTCTAGATAACTCTAATCACTTGTAAGTTGTTAATAGTGATGAACAAATCATAGATTACTAATCAAGGAGGCCTAATACACTAAAGAACAAAATGAATATGGGGAAAACATCATGTATAAAGTCTTACAAGTAAAGTCACATTAGATAGCAAAGAGTCTGATAATGTTATAAATCTTGTTTAACCTAGATAATAGCATGAGCAAAGTAGTCTCAAGGTGAAGTCTTCCATATATCACCAAGTTGAGGTAGCTAAAGGGGAGATTTTATTTCTTGGAAAACACTATAGTCTAGAATAATATGATCTTTTCAAAGAACTCTATGATAAATATAATGACATAATTTCCAAGTGATAGAAATATATTAGAACATACCATTAAATTAGAGCCTAATTCTAATATTTTCAAATAAAATTAAATATCAACCAATCAAAATATCAATTCCATAGTAAAAAAGAGTTTTTGAAGATCTTATAAGCTCACATTATATTCCTAATCAAACATTCCATGTGGATCACTATATTATACTATTACACAAGAAAAATTGGGATATAAGATTACATGTCAATTTGAAAAACCATCAATAGGGCATCCTTGTAGGATCACTATCCTCTACCCACGATTGATTGGATAATACATAAGCTAGTATGCTAAAAAATAGTATAAGTTCTAGATGGATTTTATAGGTATAATCATATTTGGATTAATTATGAAGATAAACATATGATTATTGTAAAATATGGCTATTACATCATTTGGTTATTTCCTAATGTACCCTGATGGGAACATATTTAGTTTAGTATTAGTGTAGGAGTTATTGCTTTATTAATTTAATAGAATAAATTCACAAGTGTTATATTGTGCAATGATGTAAATGTGCATGTATTCCACATGTACATGGGTCTTAGGATTGAGTGAGAGGCAAGGAATTATATATTTCTATATAAAGGCATCATTTTGAGTGATTGTAAAGAGTGTTGAATAGTGCAAAGTTGAGAGTAGTAGTAGTCACAATGTAGCTCCATTTTTCTATCATGGAGGAGTTGCAAACTCAATGAGAGGAGCATTGCAATTTTTTGTGAGCTTTATTATATGAGCATTTCTAGAGCATTGTATCAAGTTTTCTATCATATTTTCATGCATGTTAAGTTGCCATTATCATAGTTATTTCATTGCATGCTTATTTCAATACTTGTGAATGCATTTTATTCATGTTTAAGGCTTTAAAAGCTAACAGTGGTATCAGAGCCATGATGGATCAAAGGAAATACACAAGTACTATTGTTGAGTATTTACAAACTAAACTAGCCATAGTGCACCACTGTATGAAAATACCATCATAATAGATTTGGTTTTTTATAGAAGTATATCTAGGTAGAAGAATATAAAATAGAGAAAGTCACATGATATATTTGGCTAGATTTTTTCCACAAGATTTGTAAGAATTATAAAAACTAGAACTTAGCATTGTATCCACTAGATTGGCAATCCAACTATTGAATATTATTTTTCATAGAGTCATAGGAATTTTTATTCTCTAATATTCCATTGCAAGAGAGAAAAATAAGTTTTCAAGAAAACCATTGGGTTACTATCATCTAAGTTTTTCTTGTTGCTGAAAATTAACTCTCAAAATGTGGGAAGATTCCTCCAATAGATAGAGAAGAAATTCATCTTCGTTTCCTGTAAGTTGAAGTTACTTTTCTCATGTAGGAATTGATTCTTTTTTGTAGAAAAATGAGGATTTATGATTTGGAGGGCTAAGTATAAAGGTACCATTCAAATAATTGCATATTAAAGACTCCTACTTGAAAGATCAAGTAGAGATCTAGTGGTAAAATAAGTCACATTGAAGATTGCAAATCTAGGAAGGAGATCCTAGAAAGAAGATCCCATTGAAGATCAAATATACTCAAGGAGAAGAGTCCTATAAAATATTGGATATTGGTGATCTCCATTGAATAATGAAAACTTCACATTGAATAATAAGTCCATTGAAGGCCCTATTGAAGAAGAGGTCCATTGAAAGCCCTATTGAATAAATTCCATAGTGTAAGATTGAGCATTGAGAAAAACTAACAAAATGTTCTATTGTAGATTTCAGTAGCAACAAATTCATGAGATCCTAGAAGGAGATCTTATTTCCATAGTTGAAGATTGAAGAGGCCAAGGAAGGTCTCATTGAAAATTTTGAAGTTTTAGGATTGAAAATCTTGAAGAGGTCTCAAGTAGAAACAAGAAAACGGCTTGGTTAGCCTCATTGAAGGAGTCCCTGGAAGGAATTATTGGATAAATTACTACCAAAGAAGAATCTAAGGAATCGGGACAAATTTTGCCATCCAAAAACAAGCCCAAAGAAAAAAATTTGGCAAGAATATTATCAAACCAAAAAGTTAGTATTGAATAGATCTCAAGATTGATAGATTGTTTGAGGAGGAGATCTACTTTGAATTCAGAATTCAGCAAGAGAAAAGAGATAGAAGAACCACCAAATATATGTGATTTGGGAACCATAATTGAATAATTCTTGGGAGAACATCTCAGTTGTGAAGTGGAGATAATCCTACAAAAGTTTTGGGATTCAAGGACAGCATTTCAGTGATGATATTGACTACCTTACAATATAAAAATTTTCATATTTGAAGACAAATAAAATGCAGCACATTGACAACACTTAAAGATGCAAAATGCAGAGTTTGTGGACAACGAGAAGGGAAGAAAATCAAAGGAATTAGAAGCAATATTTAAGACTTCTTAGTGCTGAATTTTTTAGAAAATATGGGCAGAATTAGTGACTTCTAAAAATCAGATTCCAGAAGCGCATTCTAAAGAAGTTCTGAATCCCCCAAATCAAAGTTAAGAGTAGAAAAATGATAAGGTATTGAAGCTGCAAAAAGGTGATCAAAGAGCTATTTTGGATAGCATAGAAAAGTTTCATAATCATCCAAAAAATGCAGACATTGATGTGACTTGAATCACCACTATCTTCATCATCTACGAGAGAAAAAAGTATGCAACAAAAAGGTGCAAAAGGTCATTAGTTGAGCTTTAATATTTAGTTTCTTATTAAGTTTTACTAAGCACAAATTTCAAGATTCAAAGAGTTGCATAAATAGTTTCATTTCAAGTCTTAAAAATAGTCCAAAAGTTATAGTTTACAAGGTTCAAACATGCACATAGAAGAAAATAGAAGTTAGGTATATTTCGAGAGAAATAAATGTATCAAAATTATATTTATCTTTATAAAGAAAAGAATACTATACTTGCATAATATAGAGTGCAAAGTATTACATTGAATAGCTTGGATTTATAAATTAAGAATAGCCAAGCAAGGAAGGTATTGCCAAGAGTTAAAGGCAATAATCTAGTTCAGCCAAATTAGTGATCAAAGGTAGATTTATAAAAAGCTCTTTTGAAGAGTAAATAGCATAATATTATCAAAAGTAATATCTATAAAAAAGGATAAAAATACCTACAAAAATATGGAGAAGAGAATCCAGCATAGTCTAGTTAGGAAAATATCTTGAAAGAAAGAAGGAATTCCAAGTTTAAGTGCACATCTCCAAATGGATTTTGTGGACAATCTTGAAGAATATTAAAAAAATATTTTGGAGCAAGCTTGAACAATACATAAAAATAGTCATATCATAAAATCAAAGCCCACATTTGGAGCAAAGTAAAGATAACATTTCCAAGCACAGGAGGGAATTTGTATTCTACATTTGAGATTCGCTCAAAGGACTCCATAAGATCTAGAAAAATATAGGTTTTAGAGATCCTTAAAAATTAAAAATCAAGGTCCATTTGAATAGGTCTAAACATAAGGTATTTGAGGTGTTAAAATACACCAAAAAGAGTGCCATAATCATTGAATTTGTTGCATATACAAAGGACAAAACTAGACATGTAAAACAAAAAATACAAGAGCAAAATTTGAAATCATAGTGTAAGTCTTCTATTATCACAAATGAGACACCATTACCATTAAACCAAGCTAGAAAAAAACAAGTCTACATGTCCAAAAGTGCCATATAAGATAGTCAATTCATTGTACTTGGGAAAATATATAGAGAACAAGAGTTGAGTTTTGAAAAGCATTGAAGAGATTCAAGGAAGAGTTAGAAATCTACTTCCACATCATGAGAGTTGTTCCATGCATCCAAAATTAAGAGTGCCAAACTGAAAAGGAATATTAAGCACATAACAATATAGTGTAACATATCATACTCTAAATCAAGCTAAAGAGTACCCAACATATATGGAAAAAGACAAAACAACATTGAGAACCCTTCATATATGAGCATTTTAGCATGAAGGAATATGGTAAAAGGATTTACAACAATTTTCAACCACCAAGATGTAATAAATTGAGCAACACTTATCATAGGTATTAAAATAAGGGACTACAATAAATATTTTGAAGAAAGGAGCAAAATACAAGTGCCACATGTCATATCCACTACATGGAGGTTTAGAAGGAACATTTTCAAGGAGGTAGGAAAAATGAGTTCCACTTGGTACCCCCATCTCATATTGCATCTAGTTAATAATGTTCCAAATGTACGTAAATGAAAAGGAGGAGATCTAAAGAAGTGAAAGGCTATTGTTTAGAAACTAGCAATAGAAAGATGACTATGTACCAATGAGAGATCATATTTAAAGAGAGTTCAAGCCTCATACAGTGCAAATAATAGCCATAGTTAAATTGTAAAGATTAGAGCACATATCCATGTTGTAATCACAATGACACTGAGAGGGGGGGGGTGAATCAGTGTGTTCTTTAAAATTTCTAAAACATATGATTTTAAAACCAGCAGCAGTTTAAAGCAGATAAAAGAGATACTAAATGCATCAAGAAAGCATCACACATAACACAACATTTTAACGAGGTTCACCAATGTGGCTACTCCTCAAAAAGACTGCTTGGACTACCATCCAAATCCAATCAATGCAAAGCTACAACTTTACATAATCCTTTACCAAGACCAACCGGAAGGAGCACCAACCCCTTAACTTTATCTCGCTACAACAGAATGGAGCACCAACTCCTATTTTACCAACGACCTACCTGGAAAGAGGCACCAACCCCTTATGCCAAGCTACAACTTGGAAGACAATAATAAAAATTGCAGAATAAAACTTTCACCTTAATTTTCACGATCTGCCATTTTTTTGCATTCTACTGTATGTCTGCATTCTGCTACTTCTGCACAAAATGATTCGCACTATCCGACAGCTTCTCTATATTTCTTTGCACTCTCTGCCGTATTCAGTTTATCGATTACTTCTATAAACTGTGCACTGTCACTTCGGACTTAGAACACGACTTCTGCATATCGTGCTCTTATCATCCATGCACTTCACGATCTGTAGATCCGAATTACGACTCTGCACTTTCCTCAACCGAACTTGATGCAATCACCCTTCTCGCACTTACACATTATCTCATCGCTATATTCTCTATACTGCCATTCCAAAGAACTAACACTTTTCTCACTCTCTGGATCGAAACGACTTGCTCTCGGCTTCACGTGAACTTGTTTCGCACCTTTCACATCTATTGCACACCTTAACCTCGCAACAGACCCCCTTTTTATAGAAGATAATACCATATCAAACATCTTCGGCTGTCACTTAAAGACGTCGACTGCAAACCCTAATGAAGTCAACATGAAACCCTAGAATTTTTTTGGCTGATTAACCTTTGTGATTGTCGACTGCAAACCCTAAAAACTCCCATCGTAATAACCCTAATAAGTGTCGGCTTTAAAACCCTAAAGTCGTTCATTGTAAAACCCTAACACATGTCGGCTTCAAGACCTCAAAGATGTCCACTGTAAAACCCTAGCAATTGTCGGCTTTGAAACCCTAACGACGTTCGTTGTAAAACCCTAACACATGTTGGCTTCAAGACCTCAAAGATGTCCACTATAAAACCATAGCAATTGTCGGCCTCGATTCAAACTTGTCGGCCTCAAACTCCTCTACCACCTTCTTCTCCTTCTCGTAGCTTATTTTCGTGAAATAGCAACACGTCGCGATATCGCGACACTTTTTGTGTCCGTACACCTCCTTGGCTTTGTCGTCGCGAAATCATGACCTTTTTGGCCGTTGACAGCTTTGCCTCCGTTCTTGTCGCGAAATCATGACACTTTGATCAGTTGCTGACGTCATCATCATTCTTGTCGTGAAATCGCGACGCTTTCGGCTTCTGGCGGCTTTTCTCGCAACCTGTCGTGAAATCGTGACACTTTCAGCTTTCGTTGACGTCATCCGCATTCTTGTCGCGAAATCGCGACGCTTCCGATTCTGGCAGCTTTTCTCGCACCTTGTCACGAAATCGTGACACTTTCAGCTTTCGCTGACGTCATCTTCATCTTTGTCGTGAAATCGCGACGCTTTCGGCTTCCGTACATTTTGTGCTTCATTCAGTAGCGAAATCGCTACAACTTTGCCTTGTGCTTCCAACTTACTTCTTCTTGAGAAATTTTGACTTGTGCCTTACACTTTCGACTTGAAGTATGATTGCTGCAACTTTGATGTCTACACTTTAGACCTGTAGCGAAATCGCTACACCTTTGTTTTGCGCATCTTTTACCCATAGCGAAATCGCTACACCTTTACTTTGTGCCTTTGTAGCTCGTAGCGAAATCGCTACACCTTTACTTCATCTCTTTGCAACTCGTAGCGAAATCGCTACACCTTTACTTTGTGCCTTTGCATCTCGTAGCGAAATCGCTACACCTTTACTTGGTCTTTGTAACTTGTAGCGAAATCGCTACAACTTTTTCACTTAACACTTTCTCCCGGTTTCTGCCAGCGAAAAGTCAACATGTAGCGAAATCGCTACAGTTTCTCAACTTGACTTCTTGGCCTCCGACTTGTCGCGAAATCATGATAGTTTGACTTGCGCCTTCACTCTCCTTACTTCCGTCGCGAAATCGCGACATCTCCGGCTGCACTTTCTCTCTCCTCATTTTCGTCGCGATATCACGACATTTCTGGCTGCACTTTCTCTCTCCTCACTTTCGTCACGATATCACGACATTTTTGGCTGCACTTTCTCTCTCCTCACTTTCGTCGCGATATCGTGACATTTCTTATTGCACTTTCTCTCTCTTCCGACTTGTCGCGAAATCGCGACAGAAAACATGTCGCGATATCGCGACAGTTTTCTAACTTGTCTTTTTCTTCGAATTTTTTCTATCTTCTGCATCTGAATGACTTCTGATCTGCCTACCCACCGCATCCTTGGATCTAACCGCCCGTGTTGACAACAATGACAACCTTCTTGCAACACCTTGCTCAACAATCTCCCCCTTTGGAATTGTTGGCAACACCCGTATACATTCCCTCGTAACTCTTCTCCCCCTTTGTCAATAATACCAAAGGGCCGCTACGCAGACTCTCCCCGTGTCCATCCTCACACTTCTCGGGCACAATTTGACTCCCCCGAGTTCATCCTCACGCACTCAAGTGCTCCCCCCGAGAAAGTGATCCCCGTAGCTAGTCACTTCTTAGGAAGTGTGACTACTCCTAATTTGCTCCGAAGATACTCAAATACTTCCTTGGGCAAAGGTTTTGTAAAAATATCTGCTACCTGTTCTGTAGTTGGGACATAGTCCAATTTAACTTCTCCTTCTGCAACTTTTTCTTTCAAGAAATGATACCTTATAGCAATGTGCTTTGTCCGGGAGTGCATTACTGGATTCTTAGAAATATTGATTGCACTGGTGTTGTCACACTTTACTGATATTGGTTCACTAAAATTAATACCTAGATCTTTCAAGGTTTGTTTCATCCACAAAACTTGTGTGCAACATGTTGCTGCTGCAATATATTCTCGCCTCGTAGTAGATAAAGACACCGACTCTTGCTTCTTACTATGCCATGCAACCAATCTGTCCCCCAAATAGAATGCTCCTCCACCGGTACTCTTTCTGTCATCAACACATCCAACCCAATCTGCATCTGAATATGATATAAGAGTGAAATATTTGCCTTTTGGATACCACAACCCATACTCCATGGTGCCTTTGAGATACTGAAAAATCCTTTTAACTGCTGTTACATGAGTCTCTTTGGGACTGGCTTGAAATCTGGCTACCATGCAAACCGCCCGTGAATATCAGGTCCGGTTGCGGTTAAATATAGTAAGCTTCCTATCATTGATCTATACATGGTTTGATCTACAGGTGGAGATTTGTCTTCTTTACTCAACTTGCGCACTGTTTTCATGGGCGTGTCGATCGGCTTATCGTCCTCCATAGTGAACCTCTTTAGCATTTCTTTCACATATTTGATTTGAGAAATGAATATACCTTTCTCATTCTCGATTAACTTGTAACCCCGTAAAGTAAGACAATTCACCAATCATTGACATTTCAAATTCATTCTCGCATCTTGTTTGCTAAGTCTTTACATGATTCATCTTTGTTGCCGCCAAATATGATATCGTCCACATAGACAACAAGAACAATGAGATGCCCATCTTCTCGTTTTCACATACATATTATCGTCCACTAATCCTTTCTTGAATCCCCGTTGAGAGAGATAATTATCTAGCCTAGCATACCATGCCCGTGGTGCTTGTTTTAATCCATACAAGTGCTTTCTTTAATTTGCAGACAAGGTTGGGATATTCACTGATTTGAAAACCATCTGGTTGTTCAATATATACCTCCTCTTCGAGTTTCCCATTTAAGAAGGCAGATTTTATGTCCATCTGATATACCCTAAAGTTTTTGTGAATTGCTAAGGCCAAAAACATTCTAATTGCTTCTAATATTGCCACTGGAGCAAATGTCTCTTCAAAATCAATGCCTTCGACCTGTGCATATCCTTTACAAACCAGTCTTGCTTTGTTCCTAATGACCTGTCCGTCTTCATTTAATTTGTTTCAAAATATCCACTTGGTGCCGATTACATTCTTGTTTGCAGGTCTAGGTACTAACTCCCAAGTTCTATTCTTTTCTATCTGATCTAACTCTTCATTTATTGCCTTCATCCAGCTGACATCTTTGCTTGCTTCATCTATGTTTTTGGGCTCAATGTTGGATAAAAGAGAGTAATTACTTATTACTTTCTTTCTTGTCTGAATGCCAGCTGTGGGATCTCCAATTATTTGGTCTCTAGGATGATTTTTCTACCAGCTGCCCGTTTTGAATTTTCTATTTTCTTGCATCTCTGAGTCATCTGATAAGTCATCTGTATCAGTCGTAGATGTATTTTTTGTGCCATGTACTTCATCAACTTCAATTACTTCTTCGTAGATTGGGTAGTTTTCTTGAAAATTAACTATTTGTTTCCTCCCTTCATCGAATTTAACATCTCGCACCGTCCACAATTTTCTTGAGTCTCTTGTTGTAGCATTTGTAAGCTTTGCTATGTGGAGAATAACCAACAAACACACCTTCATCTCGCTCTATCTTCAAACTTTCCAAGGTTGTCATCAGCTTTTTCTGATGTAGCATTTACTGACCAAATACTTTGAGATGTTTTGTTGTTGCTTTTCTACCAAACCACAACTCATACGGTGTTTTGCATTCATGAGTTCTTAACATATACCCGTTTTGAATGTATACTGCTGTGTGAACCGCTTCTTTCCGTAATCTATCTCGCTATTTTGCTTTCTCGCGACATGGTGCGTGCCATTTCTTGAATTGTTCTGTTTCTTCCTTTCTACTACACCATTCTCGTCGAGGAGTTCTGGTCGCTGAATATTGTCTCCCGATACCATATTTTTCATAGTATTCTAAAAATTCATTCGAAATGAATTCTCCTCCTCTGTCTGATCGCAAGCATTTAATCCTTTTCCCTGTTTCATTCTCGACTAGCCGTTTGAAGGTTCTGAACATTTCAAAAGCTTCTGTTTTATCTTTTAGGAAGAATATCCATGTCATTCTAGAAAAATCATCAATACACAACATAAAGTATTTGTCATCGTTTATGCTTTGAGTCCTCATGGGTCCGCATAAGTCTCGTGTGAATGAGTTCCAAAGGCCTCGCTAGTATGGTATTCTTTTGTTTTAAATGAAACTCCGGTCCGCTTTCCTTCTCGACATGAAGCACACACACTGGTTTGCGGTGTTTCTTAATGGTTGGAATATCTCTCACCGCTTGTTTAGAGCTGATTCTTACCAGATTATCAAAACTTATGTGTCCAAGCCTCTTATGCCACAACCAGCTTCTCTTCTTCTTGTCCCATGAAGCACATACCTTCTGAAAATTCTCGAGAGAGTGTATAGGTTGCCAAACGTCCTTGAGCCGGTTGCTATCAATTTCCCGTTGTTTATCTTTCTGACTTCACAACCCTGCTTCTTGAAAACCACTTCATGTCCTTTATCACAGATTTGACTCACACTTAACAGATTATGTTTCAAACCATCCACATATAAAACTTCTTCTGACTTGATTTTCCCTTCACTAATTTTGACCGATCCTTTACCTATTATTTTGGCTCCATCATTATTGCCGAACTTCACGTAACCACCCTCATATTTCTATAGATTTTCAAATTTCTGTTTATCACCTGTCATATGACTTGAGCAACCACTGTCAAGAATCCATGGTACATATTTATTCTAAGCTCTAAAAGTTGTCTGCACTATTAAATATTCCTGTTCTTTTCTGAGCTGTTCCTTTTGTTTCCATTCTGTCTTAACTGTGGTGTTGGGTTCTAGCTGGGATTTCCTCTTTTCAGAATTTTGCACATATCCTTCAGAAGAAATTCTATTGTGTTTTGCCTTATATGGTTGAGTTCTTCTTTTCTGAGATTGATATGGAACAGTAAATACTATGACAGCTTTCGGCAATATGCCCGAAGTTGTGACACTTAAAACATTCTACTCGCATAACTCATTAGAGGAGCAAAAGCATTTTTACTAGTGAAACTTCTTGGACCTATATTGTATTTGCAGTCAACAATTTTATGCCCATAACCATTACATTTAAAACAAAAACCATAGAAATAATGATTGAACCTGAAAGATGGTCTTGGCCAAGTTGTTGCAGGAGCCTTAGATCTTCTTTTCTTTTGATGTATGACCTTGGTAAAGCCATCATTGTCAGCTGCTATTTCAGGACTGGTATTACAACTTTCTTTTGCCCGATTTGTTTTTCTTTCCACAGCTCTGTTCCTTGTCTTTACTCTTTTCACTTTCAACATTGCTTGCCTTTGGTCCACTTGATGATTCTCCTTCAGTAAAGCCCAGACCGAATTTGATACCTGTGGATCTTTGATCGCTTAGAATTTTGTCCAGCTTCATCGAACTTTCTTCACGCTTTAAATGACAGTTGATTTTTCGATCCAGCTCTTGTATCTGTATTCGGAGACTAACATTTTCTTCTTCCAATTTGTAGCAGTAATCTATCTTCATGGTTACCTGTATTTCAAGATCTTCAGACATTTTCTTGTATTCTTCTCGTCTGTGTTTTTAGACTGGCTATAATGTCATTTGCATCCTTAAGTTTCCTTGACAGTTTTTCATTCTTCTTTTTCTCAGATTTCCATTCCATGAGAGCAGACACCAGCTCACCCTCTAAATCAACTTCAGCCTCATCTTCTTCAATAGATACTTCATAGTTCATTCCCTCTCTATTTTCTGTGTTTTCTGCCTCTTCTGATTCGTCTATTTCAAACGCCATAAATAGAGCCTCACCTGTTCCTTCCTCAGAGTTTTCACTAGAACTGTCCTCTGAAGATTCTGCATTTCGGGAGATAAAGCTTTTCTTTTTGAAATTGCCTTTTCTAAAGTTTGTTTTCTTCCTCCATTCACCTCTTTCTTGATGCTGAGTTTCTTCACCTTTGTTCTTGTTATTGAGAGGACATTTGGTAGCAAAGTGTCCAATGCCTCCACAATCGAAACATTTAAGAGGTAGCTTCCCTTTGTATTTTCCTTTTCCTTTCTTCAGTTTTCTTACAAAATTTGCTTCCATTTCATCCGAATCATTCTCTTCTTCAGATTCTTGTTTTGTGCTTTTGCCTTTTAGAGCTTTGAAGGTTGCTTCTCTATCAGTGGGATTAGATCTTCCTATTCTCATTTCAAAAGCAATCAAAGAACCATGCATCTCATCCATACTAAAATGATTTAAATCTTTGGCTTCTTCTATGGCAGAGACTTTTGAATCAAATCTAGAAGGAAGTGATCTCAATACCTTTTTCACGATAGCAGCATCGGTTAGTTCTTCACCAAGACCTCTAATTGAATTCGTGATCCCATTGACTCTTTGCATGAAAGTCTCTATGTTCTCATCATTGTCCATCTTTAAAGATTCGTATTGAGCTCGATGTGCTTGAAGTTTGGCCTCCTTGATCCTATCATCTCCTTCATGAATTTTCTCTAGTTTATCCCAGATGTCTTTTGCTGATTCACAATTTATGACTTTGACTAGCTCACTGTCAACTAGTCCACACATAATAGCATTTCTTGCTTTTGAATCACATTCAAATGCCTTTTTACCTGCAGTGTCCGTTGGAGCGGTGGCAGGAGCTTTGTAACCATTAACTACCGCACCCCAGATGTCAAAGCCCAAAGCACTGAGATATGTTTGCATTCTAATTTTCTAGAATGCATAATTTGTCCCATCAAACAATGGCACTTTGTTCGAAGAGAATCCTTCACCACTTGCCATTGCGTAACTTCCAAGATCACCTTAGTTGTTTAAGCCTGTTCAGGAACTTGGCTCTGATACCAATTGTTGTAATCACAATGACACCGAGAGGGGGGTGAATCAAGTGTGTTCTTTAAAATTTCTAAAACATATGATTTTAAAACCAAGAGCGATTTAAAGCAGATAAAAGAGATACTAAATGCATCAAGAAAGCATCACACATAACACAACATTTTAACGAGGTTCACCAATGTGGCTACTCCTCAAAAATACTGCTTGGACTACCATCCAAATCCATTAAATGCAAAGCTACAACTTTACATAATCCTTTACCAAGACCAACCGGAAGGAGCACCAACCCCTTAACTTTATCTCGCTACAATGAATGGAGCACCAACTCCTATTTTACCAAGGACCTACCTGGAAAGAGGCACCAACCCCTTATGCCAAGCTACAACTTGGAAGATAATAATAAAAATTGTAGAATAAAACTTTCACCTTAATTTTCATGATCTGCCATTTTTTTGCATTCTGTTGTATGTCTGCATTCTCGCTACTTCTACGCAAAATGATTCGCACTATCCGACAACTTCTCTATATTTCTTTGCACTCTCTGTCGTATTCATATTATCGATTACTTCTAGAACTGTGCACTTGTCACTTCGGACTTAGAACACGACTTCTACATATCGCGCTCTTATCATCCATGCACTTCACGATCTGCAGATCCGAATTACGACTCTGCACTTTCCTCAACCGAACTTGATGCAATCACCCTTCTCGCACTTACACATTATCTCATCGCTATATTCTCTATACTGCCATTCCAAAGAACTAACACTTTTCTCACTCTCTGGATCGAAACGACTTGCTCTCGGCTTCACGCGAACTTGTTTCGCACCTTTCACATCTATTGCACACCTTAACCTCGCAATAGACCCCCTTTTTATAGAAGAGAATACCATATCAAACATCTTCGGTTGTCACTTAAAGACGTCGGCTGCAAACCCTAATGAAGTCAACATGAAACCCTAGAATTTTTTTGGCTAATTAACCTTTGTGATTGTCGGTTGCAAACCCTAAAAACTCCCGTCATAATAACCCTAATAAGTTTCGGCTTTAAAACCCTAAAGTCATTCATTGTAAAACCCTAACACATGTCGGCTTCAAGACCTCAAAGATGTCCGCTATAAAACCCTAGCAATTGTCGGCTTTGAAACCCTAACGACGTTCGTTGTAAAACCCTAACACATGTCGGCTTCAAGACCTCAAAGATGTCCACTGTAAAACCCTAGCAATTATCGGCCTCGATTCAAACTTGTCAACCTCAAACTCCTCTGCCACCTTCTTCTCCTTCCTGTAGCTTATTTCCGTGAAATAGCAACACGTCGCGATATCGTGACACTTTTTGTGTCCGTACACCTCCTTGGCTTTGTCGTCGCAAAATCGTGACCTTTTTGGCCGTTGATAGCTTTGCCTCCGTTCTTGTCATGAAATCGCGACACTTTGATCAGTTGCTGACGTCATCATCATTCTTGTCGCGAAATCGTGATGCTTCCGGCTTCTGGCGGCTTTTCTCGCAACCTGTCACGAAATCGTGACACTTTCAGCTTTCGCTGACGTCATCCGCATTCTTGTCGCGAAATCGCGACGCTTTCGGCTTCTGGCGGCTTTTCTCGCACCTTGTCGTGAAATCGTGACACTTTCAGCTTTCCCTGACGTCATCTTCATCTTTGTCACGAAATCGCGACGCTTTCGGCTTCCGTACATTTTGTGCTTCATTCAGTAGAGAAATCGCTACAACTTTGCCTTGTGCTTCCAACTTACTTCTTCTTGAGAAATTTTGACTTGTGCCTTACACTTTCGACTTGAAGTATGATTGCTGCAACTTTGATGTCTGCACTTTAGACCTGTAGCGAAATCGCTACACCTTTGTTTTGCGCATCTTTTACCCGTAGCGAAATCGCTACACCTTTACTTTGTGCCTTTGTAGCTCGTAGCGAAATCGCTACACCTTTACTTCGTCTCTTTGCAACTCGTAGCGAAATCGCTACACCTTTACTTTGTGCCTTTGTAGCTCGTAGCGAAATCGCTACACCTTTACTTGGTCTTTGTAACTTGTAGCGAAATCGCTACAACTTTTTCACTTAACACTTTCTCCCGGTTTCTGCCAGCGAAAAGTCAACATGTAGCGAAATCGCTACAGTTTCTCAACTTGACTTCTTGGCCTCCGACTTGTCACGAAATCGTGACAGTTTGACTTGCGCCTTCACTCTCCTTACTTCCGTCGTGAAATCGCGACATCTCCGGCTGCACTTTCTCTCTCCTCATTTTCGTCGCGATATCACGACATTTCTGGCTGCACTTTCTCTCTCCTCACTTTCGTCGCGATATCACGACATTTCTGGCTGGACTTTCTCTCTCCTCACTTTCGTCGCGATATCGCGACATTTCTTATTGCACTTTCTCTCTCTTCCGACTTGTCGCGAAATCGCGACAGAAAACATGTCGCGATATCGCGACAGTTTTCTAACTTGTCTTTTTCTTCAATTTTTTTCTATCTTCTGTATCTGAATGACTTTTGATCTGCCTACCCACTGCATCCTTGGATCTAACTTCCCGTGTTGACAACAATGACAACCTTCTTGCAACACCTTGCTCAACAATCCAACCAGAATTCAACTAAATTTAAGAAAGGAAATTATTCTATCTATAGGTATGAGAACATGGACAGGCAATATGAAGAGAAACAAGTGAAATCAACCCTTGCAAACTACATATAAACAACTTGCAAATAAGAATTAAGAAGGTGAGATATATTCATTATAATATTGCAAGTTTTATATCAAAGTTTATTGCATATTCTCGAAATATTAGTATGACTAATAAGGTGTTGAAAGAATATCTAGAAAATAATATTGGTTATTTAGAAATCCTTGGTTAAAAATAGAAGCATTTATTTCATTTCCTTTGCTTCAAAAGAATAGTTGCAAACTTCAAACATAGGGAGATATAAGGACTAGTAAACAAAATCTAGTTTGCAAAAATTTAATATTTATAAAAATTATAATTGGGGAGATATAAGGAATCCTACTTCAATTGAATTTATAGAAGTTTAGAACCTATCATTGAATCAAAACAATATTAGGGAATATAGAAGGAGTGAGATTTATTGATTGCAAGTGATATAGGTGAGTCATATTTATAGCACATAACAATACTAGGGAGATATAAGGTAGCCTACAAGGACCATCATGACATCAAATAAGTTTATTCTTTCAGAATCCCAACTACTTAATGGTCCAAACTATTTATCATGTAAAAACAAAGTAAAGGTCATCTTGATATTTGAGAAACTCTAGAAAACTACTATGGGAAAAAAAATCAAACCAGTTTCAAATGATATAGAAATTCAAAAATTGAATAAAGTGATGCTAAGGCATTAATGATAATAACCTTTGCTATCACAGATGAAATACAACCATATATCAATTCAGCAAAAACATCTACAGAGGCCTAGAAATCCTTAGAGAAAATATTTGAAGGAAAGAACAAAGCTACCATTTTAAACCTTCAAACTCAATTACATTCCTTAAAAATGAACAATGGTGAAAGTATAGAGCTATTTTTAAGGAAGGTAGTAGATATCAAAGGAAAATTATTAATATTAGGAGAAGAATTCAAGGGTAATTTTTTTTTTCAAGTGACCATGAGAGGATCTCTAGATAATTATAAGCATCTAGTTACCTCCTTGTAGATTTTAAGTAAATATATTTCCTTTGATGATTTAGTCAATGTTCTCCAAGAGTATGAGGTAGAAAATATAGTTATATGAGATGAATAACAATGCTTTGGTCACAAAAGACAATCCACGAGGAAATATAGCATCATCCTCAAAAGGACGAAGACCTTGGAATAACATATATTATCAAATATGCAGAAAGAAAGGGCACAATACAAACTACTGCAAATTCAATCCAAAGAATCAAGGTCAAGGAAATCAAACATCCTATGGAAATCAACAAAATAGGATATTTCAGCCAAAGCAGTATCAACCTCAAAAGCAGTAGTTCCAAAGGACATATCCTTCTCAAAAATAGTACCCTCAAATTGAATATCATGGAGGAAATCATAAAGGATACATTGCTCAAAATATTCAAGAAGTTGAAGAAATGGAAGAACCTACATATGAACATGGAATTAAAGCTCTATCAACAAGAATAGACTCTTATGAAGACACTGACTATTTACTTGAATAGGAAGGAGAATATAAACTTCAGTACCAGATAGAAGATCCATATTGATGACTAAAGTCTTCAAAAACCAAATAATGTAATACAGGGGGATGTTGGAAATATGGCTATTACATCATTTGGTTATTTTCTAATGTACCCTCATGGGTGCATATTTAGTTTAGTATTAGTTTATGAGTTATTGATTTATTAATGTAATAGAATAAATGCACAAGTATTATTATGTGCAATGATGTAAATGTGCATGTATTCCACATGTACATGAGTCTTAGGGTTGAGTGAGAGGCAAGGAATCTATCTTTCTATATAAATGTCTCATTGTGAGTGATTGTAAAGTGTGTTGAGTTGTGCAAAGGTGATAGTAGTAGTAATCACAATGTAGCTCCATTTTGCTATCATTGAGGAGTTGCAAACTCCATGAGAGGAGCATTGCAATTTTTGTGAGCTTTCTTATATGATCATTTCTAGAGAATTGTATCAAGTTTTATACCATATTTTCATACATGTTAAGTTGCCATTATCATATTTATTTCATTGCATTCTTATTTCAATATTTGTGAATGCATTTCCTTTATGTTTAATGCTCCAAAAGCTAACAAATATTACCTTCATCACAAAGTGAGATTCATTTGGTCTATAAAATTTTGGAGAAATTTTCCAAAGGGCAATGGGCATTGCTTTCATAGGGCTTGTAAGTATGATAATCCTTATATACCTTGATTATTTAACTATATTTTTCAAATAAAAGAACAAACATGCTAAACATTTGGATTCAATATTCTATAAGTGTAAGGAATTTGGTATTTATCTCAACCCTAAAAATTCTATCTTCATTATATATGGAGGAAAGTTGTTAGGTCACATAGTATCAAAATAAGGTCTAATTCTATATCCTAATTGAATAAAATCCATTCAATACCTACCATTGCCTATGTTAGTCAAAGGAATTAGGTATTTATTAAGATAAATAGAATCTATAGCCAAATTCATTTTCTAATTGTATTCAAATGGTTAGGTCTACAATTAATATGATAAAAAAATAATTCTCTCTATATTGACCAAAGAAGGGAAAAAAGGCCTTCAAAATCTCAAAGCTTACATCCTCAAATATTGTCTTGATTAACCTCAATTTCTTCAAAAAAGTTAAGATGTATGTGTTTAGAACAAATGAGAGTATTCTAATTGTCCTTATGCATAAAATAACCAATATGTATAACATCCCAGACCCTTTATGAGTCAATATCCTCATAATGGTAAAGAGATGTATACCCTGATTGATCATGAAGGTGCTAAAGGTTGAGATATTTATATTTCATAAATCAAAATTATTATTTTTTAGTACACCTTAATGTTTGGTATATTGTATTACATGGAAAACTAGGATAAAATTCAATCTGGTAGATCAATAAGATATATGATTTTTATATCAAAATCACACACTAAACTGATCATAGGATGGGTTTTTTCTAATTCTCGACATGGATAGTGTCTAAATAATAGGTTTCTCTACTTAAATTAATGAATAATAATGAATAAATCATAAGGATGGGCAATATATGTACATACATGGCTATAGGATAAGTCTCTAAAGGTTTATCTACTATAAATGGGGCTAGGTTTATATAAAAGGTGATGAACTATGATTATTAAACAATACCTTTTTTAGAAAATTATATTATGGCATTTCATTCCACTACATATAGGAAGGTAAACAAGGAGACCTAATCAAGTAGAAACATGTTAAAGGATGGATTTTTACTACACCATAAGATCACAAGAGTCAAATACTCTTGGTTTATAATTTTTTAAATTTTATCAATGAGTCAAAGATTGTAAATCTTGTTGAATATTCTATATAAGGAATAAAAGAGCCCCAATGACTTTAAAACCAATTGTTGTAACCAAGCCACTTCATTAATGGGGCCTTAATTTCATAGGAAATATTAGACTATTGTCAAGTATATGCAATGGGTGGATTCTCACTATCATGGATTACTTCACCAAGTGTGTCAAATCAGTCCTATCAAAAGTAGTTAGGATACAATAGTACACTTTTTTATATATATCATCACCAAATTTGGATCCCATGTTATCATCATCATTTTATTTACTTATTTAAATGGAGCTAAAGTGATGAATTTCACCCTTTAATATGGATTCCTACTCAATACATCATCCAATTAATATCCTCACAACAATGGATTGTAATAATTAAAACATGGTTGAATTTCCATTTAGGACATGCTATTAATATTACAAAAAAATCAAGTATTTTTCTTGCTAAGGAATCAATCTACTCACTAAAACTAACACATTCACCCTAGTACCAGACCCATGCTATATGCAAGGAATATCCAAGTGACCCTTAATGTGCCAATCACCCTACCTAGGCAACCCACATGATGATATGGATAAATTCCATATAGAGCACACCCTACTTGGGGTCTATAAATATCTTATCAAGGGATAGTTTATGCACCTTGCTCTCAAAAATATGATAATCCCACTCAAAAGGATAACTATATATGTATACCTACAATAAATTCACATGCCAAATACTAACCAAGCAATAACTCCATAAGATAACCTTTACCTTTAGAAGAACAACCAAATCACTCAAAAACCATAACCTAAAACCTTTGAAAAATTGCATTAGTATAAAATCATGAGGAAGGCACTTGACATCAATAATGAATTGCTTGACATAGATATTGAATCGCTTGATTCATTGATTGAATCACTCTTTCTTTAAATCAAGTGAATTATCCCCTTTCCAACCAAATCACTTTGAACTTTATAAAATCTCCATTGAGTGAATTAGTTACATTTTTTAGTGAATAACTCCTAATTGTGGGTAAAGTTTTCCAACCTTCCAAAACCTAAATTTCTTAATTTTTTCTTTCTTTTATCATTCTCACATGTTTTATCATTGTTGTTTTCCATGGATACTTTATTTTCATGTACTAGGACTTCATTGTCTTAAGGTCAGGTTGCATCACCTCTTTCCATAATTGTTGTCCCATACATCATTGTTCCATTATCCACAATTGTGATCACCATATTGGAGGCTAGATCATTTGAAATATAAACCTAGAAGAAGAGAGGGGATAATAAGAGGTAAGGTTCCCTAACTTCCAAGAGACAAGAAAAAAGAATAAGGACACTTATTGAATTATAGTAGGGGAAATATTTGTACACTCCATGTGAAATGTGATGAAATAAGCCTTCAGAGGGTACAACATAGGACTTGAAACAAAATCATGGAGCATATGATAGACCTGAATATTTAGATTAGCAATAAATATTAGTACCACTTTTATCAAATTACATTGAATTAATACAAATAATGACATAAAATTATGATACAACAAGGAGTTTTTACCTCTTACAATGGATCAATAATATGCTTTTTACAAAAATATGAGACTCATGAGGAGCATGCTAAAATCTACAAATAACCCAATAATGTAGATCTCCTATAGCTTCAATACCCAAAGGGACCTTTACTAGAGGTACTCTAGCACATATTAGAAAATATTCTTAATTCCATACAAAGGTAAACCTAATTCATCATCTAGTTTTAGTATCCAACTAGAGTTGAGATAGTTCAAGAAATGAATGTATATGATGATATCATGGATAATCATCATCCTTAGGGAAAATAGTGACAAGAAAATCTACAAGGAGAACAAAACCTTGTTGCATGAAGTCCAAACCTACCCAGGGAAATTCCAAAAAATTGACTATGCCAGGAACATCTTGGATCATATGGACAATCAATTAAGTTACTTCAAGTAAGGTATGAAGTTCACCTCTACTACCTACATTATTTGGGTGATCTTATTCTAATATAAAATTAGGTTTCCCACTCTCCATATAGACTAGGTAAATAAATATGGATGACCACTAGGATTATGGAGTGCATGGATGTACCTTTCCAAGAAGTAGCAAATACCTCCTCCTACTTGTATGATGAGGTGTACAAGGACATCATGAACAAGTTCAAGGGAAGGTGCCAAAATTTATAGATGAGACATAGAAATAGTTGACAATGAAATGGTCTTAGGGATATGTCTATTAAAGGAGTATAAAATCCTTTATTTGACTCTATGGCTTTTTATTCATACATTTCAATTTTCCTTTAAGAGTCCTAAACTATATATTCAATCTAGAGTATGTTAGGAAACTTGACTATATAAAGTTAAATTAATTTAAATGGCAAATAAAACCACCTTTTAAATAATTAAATAATGGAACATGAGGATAAAACTTAATATTTATGGGTACAACATAATTTTAAAAGTAAGGTTGAGGGATATGGGTCTCAAAACAATTAGATACTAAAATTAGATACTTTATTCACATATGAGAAGAGGTATAGCATCTAGAAAAATATCAACCTATATGAAGAGGCAACCCTTTCCACTATGAGTCGTAACAAGTGTTGCAAATATTATGTTTAGAGTTGGTAAAACAACCCCCTAGAGTAGCACACCATTTATCCAAGGGTAAATTATGGCCATGACCCATATGTCAAGGCAAATCGTTGAAGGTTGGGGGCATATTAGAAATTGGGATACATGGAGAAAGAGATTCTTGTATGGCAAATAATGATATATGAAATGAACATTATGACCAAATCTATAAGAGATAGTCTATATGATGTTATTTTTTTATAAACTAGTATAAGAGACAGCCCAAAGATGCAAAAAGGTTAGATTCATCATGGAAATAGTAACATGCACTTCAACCACATATAAGAAAAAGAGCAACAAGGAAGTAGCACTGGTGATCACCATTTGAGCTACAACAATAATGCTAGTAGTGATTAGAAAAATGGTTAGGTATATAGGGATTAAGGTAAATAAGGGGTCTAAAAGGTATGAATTAATGCTTAGTGATTTGAATGCATCAATATAATAACAATAAAAATATCAATAAACACAAATTGAAAAGGGAAAATCCTCCAAGGAGACCCTCCTATAGATTTAGGAATGACCAAACTTATGACCACTATTGCACATAATACACTAATTTACTTTATATTTATACCATTTCTTCTTCTACATCCTTCTCTTTCTCTCCTTCTCCTTTTTTCTTTGTCTACCCCTACTTCTCTTTTCCATTCTTCTGCAACATTTATCCCATCATCCATAAGCATAGCATGTGTTTCTATAAGTATCATCCCACTCCATGGTTATCTAAAATGAAATCTACCTTCAACAATCATAGTCATAGTAAAAACTATTGAAAGCACCTCCTTTTCATCCCTACTTATTTAAGTACACACATTGTAACCACTTATTCCATGGATAATGTCAACTCTTTTGGGTACCCTGCTTAGATTAGCAACCTATGTTCATTTCTTCAACTACCATTTCATGTTTCATCATCACTACATAGTTTACACCTTTCACAATGCTTACCACCTTGAATTTTCCTCCACCCCATCCACAACAAATTTCCCTATAGATGATGATGCCCACTATTCTACTCAAGGAGTTGAGTTTGTAGTAGATCATTGTCAATGAGTGCAACTAAATATCTTGCACCAAGCTACATATATAAATGCTAGAGAGTCAAATATCATCAAGGTATTAAATATATTTTCATTGAAGATCAAGGATAGAATAAAGAGTACAAGTAACTTAGTAGAAATACTTCTAAGGCCTAAATTATCTTTCACTCATAAATATCAAATAAGGAAGATAAAATATACTTTTTTGAGGCTTTAGAGACCCATGTTACTGAGGTAGCATCAGTTCCTATTGGATTAATTTCTAGGTGCAACTTCTAGATCTAAATGAAATTCATACTAAATGATCTAGTTGGCTAAATATATCACACATGGTACAATAATAAAATATGTATTACTAGTGGTTAAGGATGAAATTGTATATATTGATAATAGGAGTGTAAAAGAATAATTATCTTAAATAAATGTATAAAAGGACCAACTTCAATAATATAATGAAGGGTGAAAAATGAAGTCACTAAAAAGAATCATGTCAATGACCTCAAAGCCCAACTTTTGTAATAAATGACAAAAAAACAAAGCAAAATCCTAATAAACATAAGACAAAAAATAGTAGATCAAGGAGTTAGAAGACTCAAAGCCTAAATAAATGGACGTAGATCCAAAGTTGGCACAAAAAATTCATATGTTCAAAACCCTTTTGTACTATATCTAGGAGGAGATAAAAAATTCCTATAAATACTTTTGATTGAAATCCTTTATGGAATAAAGCTTAGAAATAGTTAATAATATCATCAAATAAGTGGAAGAGGATCTTTCTATTAGGGGTTAGCATTATGAAGTCATTAAACTCATTGTATCAATGGATACAAAATAGGTATAATAGAATGGAATAGATAATAAGGATATGGTCAAGAAAATAAGAAATATTTTAGGCATCTAGAGGAACCTATAGACTTGCAAAGACAACCAAGCATCCTTGAAATCCTAAGTGTAGGAAATGGATAAAAATATTTAGGTGATTACCACTAGAATGTATTAGCTTTTGAGGTATATTGCAATGGGATATGGCAATCACAATATGCAAAAATATGAAAGTAAATTTACGAGATTGCAAAAATATGCTATAAATAGAAATTACGAAAATGAATACAGTGTTGCTATGGAGGAAATAGACATTCCATGCAAGAAGCTACAAGACTACATTGTACTCCATCAGTATTGGAGTTACACAATAATTCTACTACTACCTGTTGTCTTACCAATCTCTTACAATGAGACCCTTTTATAATGGAAGATAGATTCATTGGCCAACACTCTACCTAGTTGTAGAAGGGGCACCTTGCACATTTACAACTTGCACATTGACACTTGTGCATTTACTACATTGCATAAAGTAACTAGATAAATCCCTTCTAAAGTAATCTAATGTCCTAATTATGTACCTATAAAGGTACATTTACATGACCCAAATGATGTAATAGAATCTAACTCTAACACACCATGTATTACATTATTTGGGTATTGAAGACTTTAGTCTTCAATATGGATCTTCTCCATTGGATAATGAAAATTGTATTATCCTTCATTTCGTATTGTGATCAGATTCAGCCAATAGTTTGTTTCTTTAGTTGATATAGAGTAAACTGATGTTGTAGGTTTCTCTTTCAATTGACCTTGCACTGTATTCTTCCTTTATTGGATTCATATTCTTTTTCTTTAGATTTTCCTCTGAATCCAATATTTGTGCTTTCATAGGTGGTTGTACTACAACTTTGTTCCTATTGGTATGTTTCTCCTTATCTATTTTTACTTTGTACAGAAGCTTTTGAACAACCACTTAGAGCATCATGATAATATTTTGAATTAGTAGAACTTGAAGTATCAATGTTGCATGAAGATTGAAAAATCTTTTCAAAATATGATTCACTTAATTTTGTGTTATTTTTGAGAAATTCTATCAATCTCTTTTGTTCTACATTCTCATATTTGTAATATTTATGTGTGAGCAATGCCATGTATAATATGCTCACAAAATCTAGAGGAAGTGAAATATCACTTTTTTCATTGGTTTTTGCTTCATTGAGATGTGCTTGAATATAGCATTCCATAGAGTTAAAAGTATCTTCTAATGATTCAATATGAATTAATTTTGAAGCTAGGTCTAATATTCCTTCAGATTTCATGAGTAAATTTATGATCCCAAGTTTGATAGCACTAGATTTTTCTTTTCTGAAGGGATTATTTCTGTTAATGCTTGATGAGTCCTTTGAAGTAGACATCCTTATGACTCCCTTAGTTTAATATATAGAGAGCTTCTTATCTTATGGCTTCCAAATGAAATATATAAGCTTGATTTGATGAAAACCTTTGTTAACCCTTAGGTTTTGTAGACTTCCTTGTCTCCCTAATGATGAGAGTTCTCAAATATAATAAATGTTTAAGTTTTGTAGAAAGCTTACATCTATCTAATGAATTTAGAACTTGATAATTTTTTATGGATTCTAATATTACCAAGTTTTGTAGAATGCCTTATGATTCCCTAGGGTTTTTTGGATAGGATATATGATCAATATAGTGTTTTTTTGTAAATTGTAGTTCAATTTTGGGCTGATTTTATGAAATTTTGTAAACACCAAAATCAAAATTTCTATCTCCTTATTAGTCCTATTGAAATAAGAACTATTTCAATTTTTGAAGAGGTTTTGATGTTGGATTTATTTTTCCTCCTTTATGTGTTTTTGATACAACACTATTATAAAAATTCCAACCTTTTAAAATATTTGATAAACCTCTTTAAATATCCCTTATGGTTGATTTTTATGTTTTCTAATTTCCAATTCCTAATTTGATGTTGTATTCATTATAACTCCCAAATTTGGAAAAAATAGAAAATAATATTTGCAAATAATTTAAATTTTAGTAATAACCCTTATTCCTCCTAGGTTACCCTTTGCAAATATTAATAATATTGAAATATACTTGCTTAATAAATCACTAATGCATAATATTACAATAGTAGATATAATGTACCCTTATAACTCCAAAAAACTTAGGTTTAAAGTAAGAAAATAATAAGGTCCGAGGTGTAGACCAATTGGTTCATCCAAACCCCATAAGGGGGGTGGAGGTCCAAGGTTCAAATCTCGGGCCTCACCAGACTGAACGCTTGTCCCTTTCCTGGTGCTTTCAATGGCATAAAATTTTTAAAATGATTGTGGCATGGTGGTTATAGCGGTGGATTGTGCGAAGATCTGTGTGGCGGATTTTGGGGTGGACAGCGCAAAATACTGTGGTGGCCATAAAAAGTTGGATAGCCTGTCTGGATTCGTGGTGGCTATCGATTCCACCATGTAAATTCAAAAAAAAAAAAGCAAGCAAATAATAAAATCAAACTTTACCTTAATAATCCTTCAATGTTGTGAGGTGATGGATTCATAGCTTTGTGGAGTGTAGAACTCATGGAAAATCAAAGCCCTCTTTGACCAGTGTTGGTTTCCTACTAGGATGATGCTTATCTTTTGCAAATGGCACCAAAAATTCCTTGAAATACACTTTGCTTATGAAAAATCTCCTCCAAATGCAAGCACTGGTTTGATGGTTTTATGATAGCATCTTAAATGCTTCTCTTACACCTTTGAATGGTGTATGGCTTGAATTAGCCTTTTTCTCCAAGTGATATTTAATGCATAAATGCTTGACTTCATTTGACTTTGTTCTCCCTCCTTTTCCAGGATAGGCACCTTAAATAGGATGAAATTCTTGCAAGTCATGACAAGTGTCACTTGAAGCATTACAAGGTAGGTGTATTCAACGTACCTTTGGAAATGATGAGGTTGGTGGTAACCTCCAAATATTCTTAACTCCCTCTAAATGTATGTAACTCCATTTTAGGTTAGAGCTTGGGTATTCATAAACGTTGGGATACCTAGAGAATTTTTTCCAAGTGGAACTCAAGGTTTGTGCATGTAATCCTTCTTTCTAACGGTTCAAATATGAACTTGCAACCCTAATTCTTCCTTTATATTTGCATCCTACATGAGATTGCTATGTTTCTTGAGATGCAAGCTTCCTTCTGCATGCTAGCTTGATGAGTATGATGGGTGGCTACAAATAGATTAGTACATGGTTATATGGCACACTTTTGATCTCTTTTTTTGTGGATGTTTGCTTCAATGGATGCCTTAGGTATAGCTCCTTTCTATTCACCTTTTATAGGTTTGTATGTTGATTTATGCCCTTATTTAGTGCTTGAAATATAGTTTTGTTTGTAACAACCAATAGGTATCCATTATTCTTAGCTAATATGTAGCTAATATATCATTGAATGCATGTAGACACATGTGATAATACCTTCTTTCAATGGCTTCAATGTTGCAAGTGACGTGCTACTTATAGGGCTGGATTGGATGAGGGAAAATGGTGTTTTTGAACACCTTGATTCTTGGATGTGTGAGCCTTCCTCTTTGCTTGAATTATACCCTTCAATCTACTAGATATGACATCCTTACTGCCCCCCTATAAATAGAAATACTTTTGTCCTTTCACAAGAACAAAAGAGGTGCTTTGTAATAGCTGGATATTGCATCAATATGAATAATTTTTTATGTAATCCTTCTTTCTTCTTCTTCCTTGGATGATGGGAAATCCAAGATAGTGATATGTTATTTTTGAATAGTCATTATTACACTTTGTACTAAAATGAAACCCTTACATTCTCCTTGAATATTTAGAATTTCAAGGTCTCAATTTGAGGCTTCCTTCAAGGACTACAATGGTGTCTTTCTTCTCCACATTTTTTCTTGTAATAGTGGTTTCTTTTGGCCATGAAAGTGATGCATATTTTGTGCTAGTTTTTATGCTTTTAAAAACACAAACTAATTGAGAATAACTTGTTAAAAAATCAATTATATTTCTTAATAGATGCAATTTTAATGGTAACAATAATCTCACCTTATTGCTCCACTAATTTCTCAAAAATACACTTAACAATTCCACTGCAACCTTTCAAGCAAAATCTGGAATGAACCCTTGCAAATTTCACTACAAACAAAGTTGTAGGATCTAGTATTTTTTCTCTTTTTCTAAAGTAGAAGATAGGTGGCTGATAGATAATTGTAACTCTAAAATCTAATCAAATTCTAATGTGCAAATGGAACTTAAAATAAATTTTTCTTTTTTGCACTTTTGAAGACTGTAATTTAATTTTCCTATTTGCATCTTTTTTTTTTTTTATTTGTGGAAAACATCCCAAAAGGGATGCCACTTTCGGGTAAGACCCAAGGAGGCAGGGGTATCCATTCCGCCAAAAACGCCCAGGACTCGGACCTGGCCTACCACCTTTGACATACTCAAGGAGCAAACAAACACACAAAACCAAATTAAAAAAAGTAAATAACAACAAAAATAATAAAATAAAATAAAAAACATGCTCCTTGAGTGTGTCAAAACCAAAAGCACAACCAAACACGCACAATAAGATAAAAGAAACCACAACACAAACCACATAGAAAAACACAAGAACCACATAACAAAACACAAACAAGACAAAAACAACAGAACACTACAAAGACATAACCCAAAAAAACATGAAAAATAAACACAACCAAAACCTAAAAAATAAAATAAATAAAATAAAAATAAAAACAACCAACAACAGACAATAAACAAAAACAAAAAACATAGAAAACACTCACACATAAAAAAATGAAATAACACAAACAAAGAGAAACCCAAGAACAAGAACGAAAAAAACACAAGAACAATAACAAAAAACATAAAAAAAAAAAACAAAACAACAAAAACACAAGAACAACAAAAAACAACACAAAGAACACAAAAACAAAACAAAACAAAAGAACCCACCCACCTTAAAAAACTAAACAAAAAAACAAAGAAGACAAAAGAAAAAAAAATGAACAAAACAATGACCTATCTAGACCAGAAGACTATTAATGCAAGAATCAACAGAGGAAACAAAATAAAGAATAGAATGAGCTAGGGAACTAAAAAAACTGAATGAACCAAAGAGAAAAAAAAAAAACAAGAAGAAACTAGGTACCTTCAGAACTCGGAGCCATCCAAAGAAATGATAGAAAGAAGAGCTTCCCTAATTTGAGAAGCCCACCATATAGGAGGGTGGCCATAACAAGTAAGATCACCTTTGTCCAAAGCCCAATTAGCTAAAGCATCAACACTCTTGTTTTGATCTCTCGACCACATGATTGTAATCAACTTTCAAAAATCCCATCCGGATTAACCGAATCTTCTCAATAATTCTTTTTATTCTCCAATCCACCTTATGATTCTTAGAAGGAGTCTTCAAGAGATTAATCATAAGTTGAGAGTTCGACTCAACTAACACCTTTTCCCATCCAACCTTAGTAGCCTCCTGAAGGCCTCTAAGGATACCATACCCCTCAACAAGGTTATTGGAAAGAATACCCAAATTCTCAACAAAAGTAAAAACCAGGGAGCCATCTCGAAAGTCTACCAATTCCTCCCACACCGGCTTTTCCAGGGTTCCCTCTAGAGGCTCCATCGCATTGACTTTTCCAAAATCCTTAGGAGGAGGTTGCCAATTTCTAGTCCTATCCATCTTACTAATACTCACATTCCCTTTAAGTTGGTTGCCCTTAGAAGGTTTAATCTTCAATATTTGCATCACTTGATCCCATCTTTGGTGGGAGTTTTGGGGGTGATTAAGGAGTTGATGGACTGATTCAACTAAGTTGGCTATGGTATTTTGCCAAATATAGTGAATATCCTTCCTATCTTGATTAAAAATTTGGTTGTTCCTTTCATTCCAAATATTCCAAAGAAGAATGGTAGAACCCATCCAAACTAACTGCCTAATAAAATGATCAACACCCTCTTGATTAGGCCAATCCCTCCAAAGCTGTTCAAAAGTGAAAAAATTGGACCACTGTAAGCCAAGTAAAGTTGCCATTCTCCTCCATAGCTCAGAGGCTAAAGTACACTCAATAAAAATATGGTTGATATTTTCTACATTCTCTTCACACATTTCACATCTAAAAGGGCCATGAAAACCACGCTTCATAAGTTGCTCACCAAGTAAGCACCCTACGATGCAATAAAAGCCAATTAAAGAACCTCACCTTAGGCCAGAGCTTTTGAGCCCACAATTGAGAAAATATGTCAGAAGAATGGTTGGGATTATTATGGCATAAGGTCAAATAACCTTGAGCAACCGAATACTCACCCTTAGTAGTGTTGTTCCATCCAAAACAATCTTTTTCATGGGACCAAGAGAGGGATCTCATATGAAGGATGCCTTGGATATCTTGTCTTTGCCTTTCTGGGATTTGAATAGGCCAGTCCTCAATAGGGATCCAATATCTACCAACCTTTGAATTACCAAGTATGGTACCGATAGTAATTAGCCACCTTTATCCAATTAGCTCGGTGAAGCTCCTCCATCCAAGGCCTCCAATCGGGAAACCGAGTTATCAAAGGCTTGTGACCATCCCAAGAATCTATCCAAAAATTTGCATGTTGACCATTATGAATGATCCAAAATAATTTTTTCTTTATCAAATCCTCACCAGCCTTAAGAACTCGCTAAAATGGGAGAACCTTTGGTAGGAAGTTGATAGCGAACAAGGTCTTCAGGACTTTTGTTCTCAGCATATTTAGCATGGAGATTATTGGCCCAAAGAGCATTGGGGTTATGCAACATCCTCCAATATAATTTAGCAGCTAAAGCTTTGTTGTTATTAATTGAAGACCGGAATCCTAACCCCCCTTCACTCTTAGGAAGACATAAAGTATCCCATTTCACCAAGGCCCATTTTCTTTTCTCCTTAGTACCACTCCAAAGGAAACGATGACTCGATTTGATCCAATTCTCGAAGAACAACCTTTGGGATATTCAAAATGGAAGAAACATAAATAGGAATAGCTTGAAGGACTGATTTTACCAAGGTGATTCTACCCCGTAAGAAAGCCACTTGTTGGTCCACTTTCCAATTTTCTTCTTGACTTTGTCCAACAACCAATTCCAATCTTTATTTTTCTGCCTTTGAATATTTATGGGAATACCTAAATAAGTGATTGGAAGAGAGGTCTTCTTATATCTTAATTTATCCAAGACCATGGATTCCTGTCTAGCAGAGCAGTGAAAGAAAATAACTTTAGATTTGTCTTCATTGATCAACCGCCCAGTAGCCTTAGAAAAATAGCTAATGATTTGCTTAATATTAGAAGCTTCCTTAATTGTAGCTTTACCTAAAAGGGTAGAGTCATCCACAAATTGAAGATGAGAGATAGGTCTAGCTCCATGAGCAATGGTAACTCCCTCAAGGGTTTTGTTTTCCCTCTTTTTGGTTATAGTCCTACCCAAGCATCAAGCAAGAATGATGAATAAATAAGGGGATAGCGGGTCACCTTGCCTAATACCTCTGGAAGTCGGGAAATACCGAGAAGGCCTGCCATTGATAAGAACTAAGTAGGAAACTAAAGAGATACATCCCATAATCCAATCCATCCAATCCTTAGAGAAACCAAATTGCCTCAAAACTTTGATAAGGAAGTGCCAATCCACTCTGTCATAAGCTTTGGATAAGTCTAACCGGATGAACATAGAAGGAGAATTTTGCATATCCATGGAATGGATGGCTTCCTGAGCAAGAACTATCTCATCTACTATTTGACGTCCTTCCACATATCCCCCTTGCTCTGGGGAAATAATCTTATGCAAAAGAGGCTTCAACCTTTCTCCCATGATTTTAGTAATAATTTTGAGAAGAACATTACATAAAGCAATAGGTCTAAAAGCTGAGATATGATCAACCTCTTGAGCTTTTGGAACAAGAGTAATATAAGTTTTATTGATAACCTTCAAAATTTCTTTGGATTTCCTGGCTTCTTCCACCACCTCTAATAAATCAACATGAAGGATATCCCATAACTCTTGGTAGAACTCAATAGGAAAACCATCAGGACCTAGGGTTTTCCCTTTTTGCATTTTAAAAACTACTTGTTGAAGCTCATTGATAGTAACAGGAGTAGTCAAAATAGAGTTCTCCTCAGAAGTGATAAGAGAAGGGATTGCTTGAAGAACATTTTGTTGTGAAGCTGAGTCAAGAGGAGTAGCAAGCAAAAATATTGGAAAAGTAATCAACAACAATAGAGTTCATGCCATCCCAAGTATAAACAACATCTCCGTAATCTGATTTTAAGGAAGAAATAAAGTTGTGAGATCTTCGAGCTAGAAGAGATTTGTGGAAGAAATTTGTGTTTCGATCTCCTTCTTTGAGCCATTGAATTCTAGATTTTTGCTTCCATAAGATTTCTTCTCTTTTTTCCCATTCCTCTAACTCGAGTTGTGAGTTTAATTTCATCTCGCACTTCTCTTCTCTCGTGAGGCCATCTAAACGGATTTTCTTATTCAAATTTTCAAGATGAGCAATAACTTCATGTTTTTTTTTATGAACATCCCCAAACTCTTTCCAGTTCCAAGTCTTGATTTTGGATTTAATGTATTGCAGTCTTTTGGCAAAATAGAACATCTTAGTCCCATGCCTAGGTTTACCTTCCTTCCACCATTGTTGCACATGAGGTCCGAAGGAAATGTCTCTAAGCCACATTAATTGAAAATGAAAAGGAGAGAAACTCACATTGGTTTTCCACATTTCCACCATGACTCGCCAATGATCCGAACCAGCATTATTAAGAGTCTTCACTTTAGGAATGTGACCATGGATTAAGAAATTTTCAGAGAGCAAAAACCTATCCAATCTCTCCATTATACAAGCTAAGCCTTGCCTTTTTGTTAGACCAAGTCATAAGGCCATTATCTGGTTGGATATCCACAAGATGGAGGTTTGCAATATATTCGCTCATGAGGTCAGTGCTTTTGTCCAAATTTCTATTTCCCCCCTTTTCTCATCTAGAGAGAGGATGGTATTGAAATCTCCTCCGATCAAGATCCAAGCTTTAGGAAAATGAGAGATAATATGAGTAATATCCTTCCACCTGTCTTCTTTTTTCCTCCAAAGAAGTCGGGGCATAAACAAGTAATGCAGAGCATAATCTGGTTGGAATGTCTACTTTGAATAGCTATAGCCAACAAACCCCAACTCGCCAACCATATGGTGAATAACTACCTCTTTTGGGTCCCAAAGACAAGCAATGCCACCCGAAGTCCCTTGGGAACCGAGGGAAACCACTTTTCCACTGGCCAAATTTTACTCGGCAATTAAGTCCATATCCTCCATTGACATCTTTGTTTCTTGAAGGAAAACAAGATGTGGATGATTTATCCGAATCATTCTTCTAATTTCATTTTGTTTTGAAAGACTCCCTTTGAGTCCTCTAATATTCCAAGTGATGATCTTCATTAATACCAGGGCTAAAAATGTTGGGAAGGGCATTAATCTTACCTTCCTCTACAAGCTTTTCACCTTCTTTTACCATATGATATTGATTGGTCTTGCGACCTACTTTTTGATTAGAATCCATCTTCAATTTTTTTTTCCCTGTTTCTTGACTTATTCCAATTGAATCTGAGATGGCTTCTAACCTTGAAGAATGCTCATACACACCCAAAATTTTACTAGATGGTTCAATGGAGTCTATATTGGGACCTGCATTATTTGAAGTTTTGACATTTGAAATATTGTTTTTCTTGTGTAAATTTTCTCCTTTTTTTTTTGTTGAAAACCTTTGATTTGTTGGTTTGTCTCTCGAGTTCTTTCCTTCATATTTAAATTGTGTTTCTAAGATTTCAGTTTCCATTATTTCCTCTTCCTCACTTGGGACATCATTTGTGGAAAGGATTTCAAACATATTAGCAAATGACTTTGATTGATCCTTCATTACTGGTTTTTTCTTAGTGTTCTTCTTCTTAGGTATTTGGAAACCTGCTGAGTTTATATCTTCTTTCTTTTGATCAAGAATTTTATTTGGGCAAGCACTGGCCAAATGACCATATTCATGGCAAATTCTACAATGAAAAGGAATGTTCTCATAGTCCACTACTTGCTCCCAAGTGTCTTCCCCAAATTGTAATGTGATATTTTTAGGTAGGGGTTTGTCAAAATCCATTAAAACACAAATTCGAGCATAAATAATATGTTCAAAATTTTGAGTACAATCAGCAATCATCATAAAAGTTCCTAAAGAGTTTCCAATTGAAGAAAAAATAGTAGGATTCCAAAATTCAATAGGGAGGCCAAAGAGTCTAACCCACACGGGAGCTATAGAAGGCATCTCTTCTTCGGCTTTAAATTTAGTATGCCAGGGCTTCATGAAAAGCCCCTCCCTTCCAAAAAACCAAGGACCCCCTTGAAAATTTTTCTCTCTATCTTCATTATTAGCAAATAAAACAAGAAAATAACCATTTGGATAAATAGAGATTTGTAACTCACCTTTAGTTTTCCAGCTTTTTGCAGCCCAGACTTTGAAAGCAGATAGACTTGGACGAAAACCCATGAACCGACAAATTAGTCCTCTTTTTTCCAAATCTTCAATGCCAATCCGAATGTTACCCATATCAAGCTTAACAATAGGAGTTCCATCACCTGCTTTAAGACATCCCGACTCCATTTTCCCGGGATCAATCTTAGGCATTCTTAGAGGTTTATGAGAAGCCCTAATATTGATATTAGCATTGGGCTGAGGCTGTCCACCACGAAGGGCATCCCTAAAATTCATTTTTGGGACTGAGTCTTCAAAATTCTTACCCTTGACAGGGGTTTTCACAATAGAATTATTTTGTGGGTGCACCTTAGCACCAGATTCACTTGAGATATGAGCCATTTTTTGATCAACTACTTGAAACTTATTTCGTGGTCTCTTTAATCCTTGCCCTAGACGCCGTGGAAAGGTATGGTTTTCACTTTTCTTTTGTGCAAGCAAATTGGAAGCCGTTGTCACTCAAGTTCACAGTATGATCTGTTGAAAGACAAATTTCTAACCCATCTTGTATCCCCTACAACATTTCTTGCTAAAATATTGAGCATAAACCACAAAAATATTGGCCGCTAGGGCCCGAAGGCCCTAAAAACCAACCTCTGGAGCTGCTTGCACTCAACCCAGATGAAACCCTCGCATAGCCGCTTGCCAAATATATCGTTCACACATAGGGATGCGCTAGGATCTGTGTTGCTCCAAATGATATGAAAATTGGTGGAGATGTTCTAGGGTTTTTCAGGCATCTACCCTCAAAATTTCAGCTCAATCCGAGTTTGGATGAGTGAGATATGGCCGAAACGAGTTCGGTAGTTTGGGCAGTCCTGTGAAAAACGTCTCTACCATTCAGCTCCGAAATTTTTCCTCAAATAAAAATCCTTTTACTCCCTCTTTTCATATTTGATCCAATATAAGGTGCTTTAATAAATATGATAAGTAATCCAATTAATGAATCTACTTGCACCATTAGTTTCTTACCTCTTTTTTTGAAAGCTTTTTGTAGAGGATGTAGATATTGGTGTTTAGGTCAACCAAGCTTGTTGCTTTAGATAGAGTTCTACAATTTTTGTTAGCTTTCCAAAAAGCTTCTTTCTTAACCAAAAATGTGGTCTCGAACTTTCTTTCACAAGCCTAGGATTTAGTGGCTTGTTCTTCTCTTGTAGTCTTCTCCTTTCTGCTATAGATTTGGAGAAATATTTATCTATGAAACAATACCTTATTTCTATGAAAGGTAATCTTAAAATCTCTTAAATTTGGCAAGCTTCTTCTATATTCAAGTCTTATTTTTGAATTCTAACTTCAAGAAAGATATCTACCACAAGACTCTAAATATCTTGTGGTCTTCAGTATCTTGAAATTTGACACTCTTTGCCAAATTATTCTTCTCTATTTTTGGGATTGTTATCAGATGACAACAATTGTCCCAAATATTTTCCTTATCAGAAACTTTCTCCTTGATGAAGAATTTCTCCAATCAATTCTTCTAGGAAATCTTCTTATGATCTATCTCTTGCTTCAGCAACAAGGCTCTCCAAGCCTTTTTCCTCGAGATCTCTCCTAGGTATTTTATTCTACAACTTATTTGGTATTCCTTGAGAACTTCTTATTCAACTTCTAGAATTGAGATATCATTCTTGGATCTCTTGATTATTTTGCTTCTAGATTTTAACATGACTCTCCTAGTCCTCATTCTTACAAGAATTGAATTTTTTTTCAATGATATCTTCACTTGATCTCTTCACCTTCAAAATTCTTTAGGTGTTGGATTGACTTTGAATAAGATACTCTTCCTAAATTTCTTGTAGTAATTTTTCCAACTCACTAAATCTCCTTTCCTTACAACAAGTTATTAGTACTAAAGTATGAATCTACTTCTAAATCAGGTACTCTCTTTTGGAGTCTTCTTCAAGATCAAGGCTTTTATGGCCTTTCTTTAGATCAATGCTTCTGTAACCTTTTTTAGGATAAAGTATTTTGTGGACTTTCCTTCTATGAAGTTAACTCTATCTATGGAGATCTTCAATCTCTAGACTTCACTATGACTCTTTCTCTTACCACAACTAATCTCTGCACTATGAAGGAACTCTGACCTTCGAGCAAGGAAGTTGAAATATCCTAGCTTTCTATTATAGGAGGTATCCCAATCATCTAAGAGTTAGTTCCCTGCAATAAAAGAAACTTCAAGCAATAACAAATTTTTCATCTCTTATATGAGCTTCACTAGTTGATTGATCAAACTAGTGGATAAAATATTGAGTCCTTATCTTTATGATTTTTCCTGCAACTTTGTGGGAAGACTCTTATCTAAATGAATCTGTCAAACTCTCTATTCAATATATTCTACCAAAAAATATCAAAGCAACAAAATTTACATACAATGGATCCAAAGGCACATCCGGTTTGTAAAAATAAAACCTATGGTGATTTGTCCAATTTTTAACAATAGTACTTACTCAAAGCTCTCCCTACCACCTTGATTCTTTTGAATATTTTTGTAAGAGCCTATGCACTATTATGAATTAGGTTCACAAATATTTCGGTTCAATAATAATTATGGTTCTCCTCTCAATCTACAATATCTAGATCTACCGTGGATCTGATATCATTGTTAGCTTTTGAGGTAGATCACAATGGGAGATGGCAATCACAAGATGCATAAATATGAGATAAAGTAAATTTATGAGATTTCAAAAATATGCTATAAATAAAAATGATGAAAATGAATACAATATTGCTATGGAGAAAATGGACACTCCATGCAAGAAGGTACAAGACTACATTGTCCTCCATCACTAATGGAGTTATACCTTAATTCTACTACTACAAACTGTCTTACCAATCTATTACAATGAGGCCCTTTTATAATGGAAGATAGATTCCTTGGCCAAAACTCTACCTAGCTATACAAGGGACACATTGCACATTTACAATTTGCACATTGACACTTGTGCATTTATTACATTGCATAAAGTAACTAGATAAATTCTTCCTAAAGTAATCTAATGTCCTAAGTATGTACCTAGAAAGGTACATTTACATGGCCCAAATGATGTAATAGAATCTAACTCTAATAGAATTCTTGATACCTTTGGTGATAATAAGTATCTCTTATATCATGATGTTGTCAGTTCCATGATTTAAAATGAAATAACCACATTACTCAAGTGAATACCACTAAAACATGTGATAAAATAAATCTAGTTCATCCCAAGATAAGGAAGTTAGCTTCCAAAAGAGGAATTGTTTGAGAATCCTTTTTAATATTTATGCGATAGACATAACACATCAAGACAATATAGTCATTTGATTACAACAAGTATCAGAAGATTTTAGGAGTACTACTACCAAAGACCATCTAGAGTAAAAGACAACAATTTTAAAAAATTTACATGGATCCCTATTTTATAGACTCTCACCCAAATATAGATATAGGATTTGGCATCTTACATCAATTGAGCTTGGCATCCCATGAATTCACCATATATGTAATACCTCAAAACTACCTTTATAATATTTTGTCAATTTTAGAAGTGACAAACAATAGTAAGAGACCAAAAAAAAGAAAAATATCCAAAATCCCAACATTTAGCTCAATTTTGATAAAGTATCAATTCATATTCAAAATATGTTGGTAGGCTTGGAGAAGGAATTTTCTCGACAATGTTGTTGATTTGCTCAAGGGCTTTCTTGTAATTACAAATAAATCACTTGCAAAAGTAAGCAAATTGCTTATCAAGACTGATTGAATATCTAAAACAAAAGTAAAAGTAAAAATCTATACAAATTGTGAGAAAAATATGTTAGAATTGTGGTGCACTAAGAATTGTTGGAGACTTCTAAGCCTATTTGAAGCATAATTATAGGTATGTAATTTTTTTAGGTGCAAAACTTTCTAAAGTTGCTCCCAAATATTTAATTTTAGTAAGAGTAATTGTTTTTCACCCTACATAACTTAGGGATAAGTTTTTTTTTATAAATAGGGGCCTAGGGATATCATTATAAGGATTTTTTTACCATGAAAATTTAGAGCTACTCTTTGTGAAATCTATATTGTTATTTGTACTCATGAAGTTTTAAGCAACTGCCACATCCTTATGCATTCTATCAGTGGCATTTCCCTATAGGTTTGCTAAGTGTGTAGTGGTTATGGAATGGCCCGCTAGCATATATTGTCATTCACTTATCAATTCTATAATTAAATGAATAGGTATAAATTGATGTTTTTTTGCATGCATTGGTTTATGGAATGTTTTCCTCACTATGTTGTAATAGTCATATTTGCTTTCATTTCTCACCCTTTAAACTTCATTTGTCCCTTACCACTTTTTATTTCCATGCGTACGGTTTCAAAATATATATATATATATATATGTCTCTTATATTCTATTTTTTAGGGTCAAAATGTTGTCAAACTGATGCTTCAAATTCAATTTTTGACATAATTTTGATTTCACATAATGTTTTATTTTATTTTTATAAAAAGTAATAATTATCTAACTTTAATTGAAATTTTCCCAAATGTATTGAATAATTTTTTTTTTATAGGATTGTGAAAAGTATATTAAAAACATGACAAAGCTTACGTATTTGTATTTTAGACACTATTCAAATAATATTTATATTTATTTAACAAAACATGATATGCTTGAGATATTTATTGTAAATTTAGAAGAGAAAATATTTTATGAATTGGAGACAACAACTATTATCTCTTTTAACAAAGCAATATATATAGAAAGAATGGTAGAGCAAGCCCTCACTCGAAGAGATCAAATTAAGCCAAATAAATAAGAAGATAGGACTACAAAATATTAGCATAAGAACAAGAATGTTTTTGGTGATGGGGAAATAAATAGTAGGTATATTAAGAGTGTTTTTAATACCCTACAAAATATGGTTCTTAGCCAACTGCAAAGACCCCCACCAAGGAATTTTACAACACTCAACACACCTTTGAATGTGGTCCTAAAATAGCTTTTGGAAGCTAATATGACTGATTTATCTCCCATAATGTAACCTAATTCCACTACTAAATGGTATAAGCCTAGTCAAAATTGTTAGTATCATAGAGTGGAGGGTCACATGACAAATTCATGTAAGAGGTTGAAACATGTGGTTCAAGACTTAATTGAAGGTCGCCTTGTTATAGAGGGTCCTCAATCCAATCCTCCAATAAACAATCAACCTCCTACTCAACAAGCATCCACAACTAATCAAGACATGGGTATATTCTAGGATCCACTACCTAAGCATGGGAAATAGGTTGCTAATAAAGTGTCATATCATAATGTACCACTCCCCCACAACAATATGGTTGGTATGATAGTAGTAACAACATGGCAACAAGCTCAAGCACAACCGAATCAACAATTTAGTAGGAGATGAGCTATACATAAAATCAACCTTTGAAATTACCCTTAGTTTTTAAGAGTACACAAAAAAGAAGCACAAGAGTAGAAAACACACATTTAGTGTTAAAGCCATAACCTAAAACCTCCTTCAACATTCAACAATAGTTAGCTAGTACCCCACCTAATATCTCCTTAGAACTTTTGCAAACTTATATTATTCATAGGGAAGCCTTGTTGAAGCTTTTAAGACAGCAACCTATTCCTCAAGGCATTCTCCCTAATGCTATAGTTGATGTTGTAAGATCTCTTGGATACATCATATCACATTTTTAGATTACGATATTCCTTCATAAAATCTATGATGGGATTCTTCCCTCTACATCACTGCATTTATTGGAGAAACATTTTTCAAGCAAATTTTTATAGACAATGATTCTTCAATTTATGCACTTATCAATTTTTTCAAAAAATTGGATTCAAAGAGGAATATTTGACTAAATTCAACATCATCATCAAAGTTTTCAGGATTGAGTCCCAAGAGTCTTGCGGTGTCATATCCCTCCCTCTTAGGGTTGGACCTAAAATCTTAGATACCTTGTTCTATGCAGTGTCTTTCCCTGCATATTTTAATATTCTTATTGGATGCCCTTGAATTCATGCAATTAGGGTTGTCCCTTACACTTTTCATCAATGTTTGAAGATCAAATTTAAGGATCAAATTATCACAATTTTGGGTGACCCTCATGCATTTCAATATTATTCAATGGTTGAGCAAGCTTAATCTAATATTAATTATGTCCATCCATTTATTCATATCACATCACCAAGCAAATTAAAAATCTAAAGGTGAGTGAAAAACCATTAATCAATGTTTCATCATAGGATCAAGTTAATCCTTTTCTTCAAGAACCTCTTTTAGATCTTTCCAAGCTACCACCTTCACTGAGGACTATAGGTTTACCTTATAAGAAAGGTGAAATTGTACACATTGGCATGTGTACCTTTATCTTCATGGGAGTCTCCCTCAAATAAAATATCCATGGTAGCAACCCTCTTCCTATAGAATGTTCTTTTGTCAATTATTACCTATCCAATGATTACCTACTTCCCAAGTAAAAACTTGTCTAGCATGGGATACAAAGTTTTCGGGCCATGATAGAAAGATATTCAAGAACATTTAGAAGTTGATATTTAGCCTAAGATATATGGTGAGGCTACATTCCTAATAAAAATCAACCTTTACCATTTTATAATGATGATCACCTTGTTACTTATGCTTAATATTTAGATCATCAAGGCTTGGAGTGGAGTTATGAGGATGAGGGACTGCCCTTTGATATTATATGTTACAATATAATAATTTTTGTGCATCTTGAGTTAGTTGCGACCCTAAAGGAGTACACTAAATTTGAATTAATTTATGATACAGATCATGAGGATAGCCAATGTAAGGAAATCTTGTAAAATAATCTCATATTACCATGATCAGAGGTTGTTGTAAAAGATAAAATTGAAAGAGAGCAATAGAAAGTTTTTGAAATTGGATGGTGTCAAAAAATATTAGAAAGAGATTTTGTTAAGAACTTCCCAAGTTGTGAGATAACCAAAATTTATATGGAGCCATTAAGAGCTATACAAATTGTGAGATATTTAGTAGAGAAGTGTGGATATAGAAAGGAGCACTAAAGCATCCTATGTCTTATTATTGAAGAAGATATATAAAGAAGTTGAAATCCTATGATTGAGATAGAATCAAGAGCATTTATGACCCTAAAAATAGAGTCATTAGAGGTCAAGAGCTATCCTAAGATAAATATTTATTGCTTTAAAGACATTACGCAACAATTAAATCAACTGAAGGTTAAGTGCTAGAGAATATTTGTCATAGGAATAGATTGAGTGCCTAAGTGTCATTGTGTAGTGGATGAAATTGTAGGTTGAAGAGACAAAGGAAAATATTATGTATCCAATATATTTGAGCACCATTGTAAAAAGTATGAGTACTACAAGAATAATAGAGACCTTAATGCCTAAAATATTCATAATTTTGTTAGAGGAAGTAAAACATCTCAAGTTTTGTATAAATTTGGTAGAACAATGAAGACAATTGGGTGACGGTGATTGGAGAGAACCTTGACAATTCAATCACAATATGATGTGTCTAATAATGTCTAGAGAATTTTACACAGTCTCTTGTGAGGCATGATTTAACATAATTCTATTTTTGGATGAGCGCTTAAGTGAAATTTTAGTTGCATTGAATTTTTAATAAAGGGGGAGCAATAAGGTTTTATAAAGTTTTTTGAAAAAGAATAAATTAAGTAATTTGATTTCACAAAAAATATTTTTGAAAAGTTAAAATTTTAGAAAAGTTAAAAATGGTAAATTTATTGGAATTCTATGTTTAATAGAATTTTTTATTTCAAAAACTTGTTTTTTGAAAAATTAGAATTGATTAAAGTATGGAGAGATAAGGAATTCTACTCCAAAAAGGAAATCTGAAAAAATTTATTGATTTGAGGAGTTCAAGAATTTGAAAATTTGATTTGCAAAATTGTTTGTTGATTTTGTTTTATTTTTTTTAGAAATTTGGAGTTATAAGATCTTCTACATCAAAGGATTGTATTATGGAAGAAATCATTAAAAATGCATTCAATAAATATAGTATAAAAATGTTGAACAAATTAAGATTATATACACAAAATTTAATAGGTTATTTTGATGGAAAGAAGAAAATGTCAAATGGTTTGAAGATGATATTATATATTTATTTCTCAAAAATGCAAAAGATAAAAAATTCATAACACTTATAAACTATCTTCATGAAAATATTTTTAGAGCATTATGGAATTCACAAAAAACCATCATATTTTCTACTAAAATATAAATGGTGATGTATATGGACTTAAATGTAAAATTTATTTAGAGAAAAGACAAGAAAATAAATATGTAAGCTATGACACATGCGCAAAAGTCATTTGGTATGGGATAAATGGATATGAGTTAGAGTGGATATGTGTGATGAAGCCAAGGTCAGGGTATTGACATAGCGCTAAGTGACTATGGATAGAGGATAATCAGTTAGTCTCAAGGTATATGTACACTAATTCCTTACATATATTGTATTGAATAGGACCACTAGATAGTCAAGGTTAGTTATGTTAAGGATGGGGAAATAAAGTGTCCACCTTTTAGGTGTTATGGGCCCTAAAGGACAATCCTATCGTGGTTTTATCCTCATGCCAGAACAAGAGGACAAAAATGAGATAATTCAAATTCACAAGTGGCACCTTTATGGGATTTGACCAATCTTGTCCACTTGAGTGGTTGTCTGCAGCAAATCTAGAACTCAAAAGTGGTTTGGTATGCATGTCATATGTTAACTGGAAAAGGGAATATTTAAAATCCATAATGTATTATTGTGATGACTCACTAAATCATTTTATAGAAGTCACACCACCAATTATATCATATTTTAAGATAAAGATAAGAAAATCAAAGAAGAATAATAGAGAAAAGCACAAAAAAGAAGAATAAAATACATGAGGCGTGAATTGAAGGTAATGAATACCAATATGAAGGGAAAAAGGAAATTTATTGAATAATAAAGTCTTCAATAACCAAATAAGTCAAAATAGGGCATGTTGGAGATAATTTTATTATTTGGTACATGCTAATGTACCCCCATGGTACCTTATGGTACAATTATAAATATTAGAATAAGGTTTGAGTCTATAGTTTAGGAGTGTGATTTATATTTCCCATTATGTATGTATCTATGTGTAGGATGTACAAAAGTGTCATGTAATAAGTGTGCAAGTGTGTGCACAATGGTCATACAATATTCTGTGTAAGTGTGTACACAAGTGTCATGTAGTAAAGTGTTCAATTTTGCAAGTGTCATATAATAGAGTGTGCAAGAGAAAATAGAGATTCAAGAGTCATATGTACAAGTGGTACGATAAGAATCCAAGAGGTGTGAGAGGTTTATCTTATGCATGGAATACGAAAGGTTGTATCTCCTAGATATGTGAGGAGAGAAAAATTTATTGAGTCCAACAACCGCCTTTCTAAGGTTATATTATGGAGATAAAGCTCTAGGAAATGTATCAATAATGTATGATCATTGAAGTATCATTGCATATTGAAGCTTATATATAGTTTCAACAATTCTATTACAAGTTCTTTTCATGTCATGAATGATATCGGTTATTTTATATCTTATTATTATTATTTTGCATGAATGTTATGTTTATTGATATTTTTCATTTATATTAAATTATTGTAATATTTGAGACTATTCAAAATCCTAGATATTAGGACCTATGATAATCAGGCTAAATAAGCATAGTCGTATATTCATTGATTCTCTCAATGGATATACAATCTTTACCTACCTTTAAAAGGAATAAAAATAATTTGGAATTAGACAATCTAATTAAGCTATCAACACTCAAATTGATTCAATAAATTCAAGAGGAGGACATAATGGTACATATAATAATATGTTCTCTTCATGAAAAATATTCTTTATAGCATAGTGAGTTACTAGATACTTTAGTTATTGTAACAACCCTCCTTGGTAAGATTTATTCTTAACATTGATTTATGTATTTATGTGTGGATATCTATTGCATAATCTCAATTTGTGATACCTCTATATGTTTGTATTTGCACTTTATGTTGGTTTGGAATATGGTACTGCTAATTGATCTATGGTTGCAGGACTAGGTACTCTCTTCTATGGATTGGTAGGGAACAACCACCAATTTGATGAGAGATAAAATTTTATAAAATGATGGTTGATGTCTTGTTCATTGATAGCTCCAAGGAAGTATACCCATCATATAGATGCATTGCATTTGCTTGTTGTTTGAATACATAATTGGTCCATGAGATTGTTATGATAAAGGAGTCATCCTTAGTAGGAATAGGGATAATGTGCTAGTTATATTTAAAAAACCACTCCTCAAGGATAAATCAATTTAATGTATCATGAATTTGATGATTTGTTTTCTTTGGAAGTATATATTTGATTAATTGAAATCTTTAATGTATTAATAAGGTTAGTACACAAGATATTAGCATCATTGTTAATAATTAATAAAACAATTGATATTAATTGATGAGTAATTAATCCAATTACTTATTGTTAGCAATTAGAAATCAGAGGATAATAGGGTGTTTTGAATCAAGATTTTGGTCTATTAAACTTATATTTTACTTTATGCTTGTAAAGAGGCTTTAAATTAATAAAAACACCTTAGCATTTAAAAAGATTAATTTTAGGGCTTTTTATAATAAAATGATTTATTACAACCTTAAAAGATAATATTTTTTAATCTAGAGAAATATGGTGTTTGAAGTGAGTTGGCCATCTTGGTAACATAGAATACATTACCCTCATGCACCATGGAAGGATGTGCATGGATGCCTTTGTGAGAGCATGGGCAGATAGGCCTCAAATTATATGGATAGGATCCTTCCTTTGATGGGTTTTGATTGAAAAAGGATAATTAGAGGTAAAATAAGAGAATCCAAGAAAGAAGGGAGTTCTAGATAAGCATAGCAGTAGAGGTATTTTCCATATTAGAATATTGAAAAAAATACATTTTGGATAAATTTCTTATTAATGGTTTATTATGGAATCTTCTTTGCTTTAGCTATTTTGTTGGTTTGAATGTGTTGGGTTTTGCAATTGTGTGTTGTGTATTTTTTAAGTTTCCACATGGTTTAGCCCATATTTAATTGCTTTAATTTCTATTCTTATATATATATTTCATTGTATGCATTTGTGGTGGAATCATTTGAGTTTTGGCTATCTTGGTAGCCCTTTTATTCATTCAATTTGAGTGTTTTCTTCGTAGCTTGTACGTAACCAAAATCTACAGAGCTTGATGTTATGTTTGGTGGTTTTTAAATGGTTTATACTCTTTCAGGACTAAACATATTTGTTTCAATGCTAGATGGTTCTTCCCTCTCTCAATGCTTCCTTTTCACCTTATGTATAGCTTATGGGTTGCCTATGTTGGCATTTGGTATGCTCTAAAGGGTTGGTAGATTTTCTCTTCATTTTTGTTGATGACCTCTATGTAAATGATAGTGGCTTTAGTTGGATGTGGTGAAAAGAAGTTTTAAGAGTCCTTTGAGTGCCACTTTACTATATGGTTATGTTGGGGTATTCATTCTTCTTATGATGAGTTCTAAAAAAATCTCTTTTTGCACTATTTTTGACATATAAAAACTGCCATATTACCAAACATGAAAAATTTAATTGCCAAATAGTTTATTAGAATATATTATTTGTTAATTTTTTTCATAATTTTATGTTAGAAACACTACATCCCTATTTTGACTATTTTTTTTTGCATTTTGTGACTATTTCTGACATGATTTTGTTGATGAAAATAACATAGAAGAATAAAGCAGATATGTATGTTTAGATATTTCGCTAACTTCAAAATTTTTTAAGTGTCATATCATTTCAAAACCATATTTTTCAAGTTATTTGGCATCAAAATAATCTCTGCTGTAAAATAGGGCAATGACAAGTTTTGTGCAACATACAAAAAATAGCCAGTTGTCACATTAAAGGAGCACCTTGAAGTTGTCAAGCAAAGCATGAGAAAATGTATGGAATGTATTAAGAGGAACTAAAGAAGACATATGACCTATTTAGAAGCATTCCCACATAGTCTAAATGGACAACAAAAGGGCATCACAAAATAGGGACAATTGTGCAACATTTTCTACATTATTTCAAGTTTGATTATTTTGTGCATTTCAAATAGCAAAATGTTAAATGTTGATGTCCATCACCTCACAATAATGTTTGAATGTTTTTCCCACCCTAAAAATTGTTTGAAATCCAAATTGGCACCAAATTATTATGACTGTACAAAAATCTAGAAATCTGCAGAAAACAACCATACAAAAACCAACAAGTTGTCACTTTATTGGATGCCTTGGAATTTGTCAGAATTGACGTGCAAAACTTATTGGATATGACTTCTGAGGGATAGGGCAGATGTCCTATCTAGTTAAACCTACTTTATTAGACATTTTTAGTGTAGCTAAGCATAAATTTTGTTTCACAACCTGATATTTCAAAGAAGCTCCGAAATGAGGGGGAAAAGTGACCAGTTTTAATCAAATGGAGGTTTGATCACCCAAAATGGTAGGTAAAAGGTATTTTAAGGTGGATATAGTGGAGAGGAACATATCCTCTCAAAGTAATAATAATAAAATCCTCAAAATTATTAATGCACTTCACATAAAACTAGTAAATAACACAACAAAAATAATTATATAAGAATCAAACAATATTGCAATGAATAATAAAAAACATTTCACCACTCAGGGAGGGCACGTACCCACCTTAAATTCCAAGTACGATAAAACATATGAATAGAATTAATAATGTAAAATATGATTTCAATTAATAAAACTCAAATCAATTATATATTTAAATTATAACACTTGGAAAACATAGTCGATGCATGCTATGTTTTGAATGTAGCATGACTCCCCTCCTCGGAAAGCTTTGTCCTCAAAGCTGGAAATGTCTGGAAAATACTTTTAGGTTCCCATGTAGCATCTTCTTCAAGTAAGCCCTGCCATTTGATGAGAAATTCTTGGATGTGACGATATCTTAGTGTGTGTGTTCTGGTTTGTAAAATTGCTTCTGGCTGGAGATATATACACCCTTCTATATCCAGTATTGGTAATTTTGACTAAGATTTCACTTTTTGGCTGATCATATTCATGAGACATTGTCTGGTATGGTCATGGGATAGTTTGGGTGGTAGTCCTTTTGGTTTGTGAGAAACCTCCTCATTTTTTTCAACAACATTTTGTAGATCTTCTGCTTGGATTTATGGCACCTCTTGTACTATTTTTTCCATGCAATTAATTTGGCCTATGAATCCATAGCCACCTTTTCTTGACATATTTTCCATGCTATGTGAGGATACTATTTTTTATGAAGATGTTGGTATTCCTTGGAGGTGAATGGTCTTCCAATTTTATTTCCATTCAACAAAGCATTGTTTGTAATTAAAACCAATCGTGGTTTCCATTTGTTCCATCCATGCAATGCCCAAAATAACTTTTGAATTCCCTAATTCCATGACAAAAATAGGACCCTGCTAGGTATAAATTCCCATTTGTAATTAAATTGAATATGTCTTACCTAGGCATTGAAAATTTTCCCTGCCTAGAGTTCTAACTTGAAATCTGTCATGACTGGAAGAATAGATGGGAAAATTTAATGTCGTGGCAAGTTTTGCATTAATAAAGTTGTGAAATAAATTAATACTGTTACCTTTCTTTGTCGAATGAATCTTGATACCTTGATTGTATGGTGAGAGGATAACCCCATAAGAGCATGTACTGAAATAGTCATGGTATCTTCTCCATCGAAAACCACCTTGTGTTCACTTTGGTCATCATTAGGTGAGTTGTTCTCCTCTATTTCATCATATTCCTTGTCAGCATATTCAATTTGAAAGTTCTATATTGGTACACATGCTTGATATTTTGGATGGTGAGTGCAACATTTGTAGCAAAAATATCCTGATGGTTGATCATTTCTATGAAAAGAGTTGTGATATTGAGGTTGACCATATGAATCATGTCGTGTGGATGTTTCCAATTGCACCTTCATCTCTACCAAATTGGAAATCCTTATACATTCATATAACTAGGATGGATTTTGTAGGTCCACTTTGACTTTAATATTTACTTTGAATTCATTTATAAAAGCCACTACCACCACATCTATTTTTAGGTATTGTGCATAGTGAAGCATATTGGTGAATTTCAAGATATAGTCCCCCACTGATTCTGTCTGCTTAAGTGACAACAACCGTACTGTGTATGAACCTGTGGGACCTTTGTCAAATATGTGAAGAAAAGCTTCCTTGAAATTATCCCAAAAGAAATCCCGATGGTCATTCTCATGTTTGTACCATGTAAACCATTGATAAGCTTCAGTGCCTAATTTGGTTGCTATAAAAGGGACTTTTTCCTCATGCCTAAATTTGTAGAACTCTAATATGCCTTCCATTTTGGCTATCCACCCATGTGGATCATGAAATTCAAAGGTGGGAATGCCAATGCATGGATAATTGACTCCATTAGGACCTCTTGGTTGGTGGTGAACAATGTTCCTATCTTGTTCCACATTATTCCTTTATTTTTGGATGCGAGTTTGGTAAGGTCTATCAGAACCCCTTTGTTGCTCAAAAACTTCTTTGTTATCCCTATCTTAATTATTTCTATGACTGTTGAGATTTGGGGAGTGACTATTATGACCTTTGTGGTATGTATAGTCATCATAGTGAATGTCAGTACTCTAGTGGTTGGGACTAGGAGGATTTGGTTGGGGTTGTTTTTTGGATGCTTGGTTGAAGCTAGTAGTCATAAGATTAATGCTTTCTATTAATTGGATTAACAATTCATTAGTGACCTTGAGGTGACCATTTTATACTTGAGTGAGGTTCTTTCATGAGGAGTTTGGAGAGGTATTGGATGCCATTATGATGATCAATGGATGACCCGGATTATAACTACCGATTCTAAAAGGAGGAGAATTTTTTGTACATTGACTTCTATGAGGTCTTCTTTGTGATTCCAAATTCTCTTTTTTGAGAGTCTCTAAGCTTGAAATTCGATCATTGGATCCTTTGGTCCATATTTTTTTCATGCATTTTTTAGAACCTCCTTCTTAGGAGACTTTGAGATTCAATTTTTTGTAAAAATTTGTTAAATAGCCCAAACATTTGTTTTATATTCTTCTTAATTGTCACTCTAACTGTGATACGGATTTGAATTTTGGCTCTCCTCCTTGTGACTTTTGATTTTGACACCAATTTGAGTTTGAAACCTATTTCCTATTATTTTTTTGATGTTGCTCGGCTCAATTGACACCCGATACGAATGAGACCAAGACATGATTTAACACCAAAATTGACACAAGACTTAATTTGACACAAGACACAAGGCGACACGTGACACTTGAATCAAATATGACCATGAAATGACTAGGCTTAATAAACCACTCAATCAACACCATGATCAGATGACGACTCTAACTTATCAAAGGTGATTATCTTAGAGGACGATGCAACAAGACAAGACTAACCGATACGAGAACTGACCAATAACCATGACTCTAACTCTGAAGGACCCAAGAACTAATGTGGAGCTCGACACGAGAGGACACGTGGGATGCAAGTGGAAACAAGAACAACTTGGACCTAGAAAACCAAGGGCAAATTACTTGAAGCAGACGTGAGATGGCAAGGACAACCAAAGACATGAAACATGGACAATCGAGGAAAGCCAACTTGAAGCGAATACAAGATGACAAGTATGATGTGTAGAAAGTTGAGGATCTGACACAAGCCCACAGACTCAAGATGATATTGGACCCATGACTAGGATGATATTGGACTAATGCTGAAAGGATATACGTGACATGAACAATGAGGACAAATGCAAAGGATGTGAGGATAGGGAGAAAATGGATGGAAGAGTGACACATAAGTATAACAACGAGGCAGGTGGTTTGCACGTGTGAGGTTAGGAGAGTTGTGTTACTGAAAGTCACATTATATTTGGTAAGCATTCCCACTAATAAACCTTCTACTTGCCCTCCCACAATCTGTGTGGGACTATTATGTGGAGAAAAAAAAAATTGCGCATGAATAAGTGACATTAGCAATAAAATAAAAGAAAAGTACCTTAGGTTAACTGATAAATCATGGTTAATAACACGTTGTGATTGGCTGGCGATTGTAATTCTATGTTCATGCTAGGTGGCTTGGCTATCGAAAGTTTTCTTCATGATTGTGGATGGATATTTGTTTAGAAGTGAAAATGCCTATATTTGGCATCATGTTCTTAGGTTTGGAATATTGTTATGGATGCACTATTTCGATTGTTCGCTCCACCTATACATAGCTTCAAAAATGCTCGCTTGGTTTCCTAGAACTTGAACCGTAGTAGCTTTGAGGGTGGAATGCACTCGAAATTTGGAATATAGACTTGTCTCTGATACCACTTGGATAGGAATAGATCCTCTTAGAGTAATAATAATAAAATCCTCCAAAGTATTAATGCACTTCACAGAAAACTAGTAAATAACACAACATAAATAATTATATAAGAATAAAATAATACCGCAATGAATAATAGAAAATGTTTCACCACTCAGGGAGGGCACATCCCCACCTTAAATTCCAAGTGCAATAATGCATATGAATAGAATTAATAATTCAAAATATGATTCCAATTAATCAAATTCAGATCAATTATATATTGCAATTATAACACTTGGAAAACATAGCCAATGCATGCTATGTTTTGAATGTAGTAGATAGATGTAAAAGATATTTCTAAATAGCCTCCAACTCACTCCAACCACTAGATACGAATTCTAAATTCCAATGAACATTGCTGAAACACATATTATCTTAATTTGGACTAATTCAATTTTAGAACTGATTGGCAAATCACTGAGAAATAGCATAAGCTAATTTGAGCATGATGCATATGTAATAGGACATTATAAATAACACAGCTCCCTCAATGGTTTTGTTGGTAGATATTTGATAGTTGATAATAGTGAGCAATAGTTAGTGAGAAGTAGGATTTTCCTACATAATTGTAATATTTTACCATAATCAATAAAGTGCAGTTTCTTCAATTATCTTGTGTTCATGAGTGAGTGTGAGTATTACATAGAAATAATTTTCCACCTTCTTCTGGATCAGGAATCTTGGGCCCACTTTTAGGCCTAGAAGGAGGACTTTTATGATAGGTTTTCCTGATAACTTTGTTGCAGCAGATTTAGCAGGATGCTTGTCACATTTTCATTTCTTGTTTTGATTTAATGTGATGTTTTCATGTTTTTAGTTGTGTTTTTGTGTATCCAATGTGTGTGTTAGCTATAAAAATAGTTTATATTTGTGTTTCCACTATTTCCCCTATTTTCCTTGTTTTCCATGCTCTCCTGTTTTTCATGTTTCAACAACTTTTATCAAATTTTCAATAGTTTTCATTTTGTTGTCAATCATTGTAGCAAAAGCTTGATGACCTTATATAGTAGGAAACTAATAGGTGTTTTTAGCATAAGTGTTATTTCCAAGCATCATTTCAATTCTACAAGAGTAAACTAGGTTTCAATTCTACAAGAGTAAACTAGGTTTCAATTTTGCAAGTGTAATTTAGGATTTCAATTCAGCAACATTTCAATTTAGCAATTTTAATCATTGCAATTGATTTCAAAATTTTCAAATTAGAATTAGTTATCAATTCTTGCAATTTAATTTAGTTTTCATTCTACAGACTAGGTTTAGTGTGACACCAAAAATGCTAAACCAATATCTATTTCACCGAATAAATGCTTGTAACTTGAATGTCTAAAGTGTAATCTACCCAAACCTTCTATCGCATATAACCTTGGACACCACCACGGATTTGAAAAATCATAAGATTAAATGATGACAATAATGACACTCATCATTTTTAGCACTATTGTCGAGAAACACAGTGTTGTTAGAGGGTAAAAGTAGCCCAATAATTGTTAAGTGTGCTAAGTTGTGAACTTTAGAGTGAAATCTAGATAAATGACTAGTATAAGTAATTATATTTGGTAAATTATATTTTTATCCATTTAGAAAATAAGCAAGAAACCACAAGGAGGTGATCTTCACACTTAGAGGGTGAATTACCTATGTTTGAAAGTCCTGATAAGATTAAAAAAAATCATCATCCTCATTGTAAGGAAGCACAAGATCTCTTGAAAAACATTTAGAGGAACCATTTTCTAGTACTTCCATTTTTGTATCCATATCATTAGGTTAGTCTAAAAAAATGTGTATTAGGTGTTGGGAATATATCATGGAAAATATACAAGATTATCCCCTGAATAAAACATCTATAGTAGTTATTTTAAAAACTTGTTCATAATGACATATCACTGATAAATTCCATTTACTTCCACAATTCAAAAATTTCCTAAAGACACAAAAATTGTTGTCTAGTTCAAATTTTTCTCAAGAGAGATCCCAACAACAAAAATAGAACAATAAAAACAACCATCACCTCTACCCAAACCTATGGTTAATCTGAATAATACAGGACAGGTAACACCTGTCTATGTGGTTGAATCTAATAAAAATATTGTAGTAAATGTTATTGACTGCAGTAACATCCATTTGTGCTCAAACAAGACCTTACTTGAGCTTGTTCCACCCATTATTGAAGAGATAAAAGTCAATGGAGAAACACAAGAATCCTTTAGTCCAAAAACATAGAAATCAACCTTGGATAAAGGGGAAGAAATAGAAAATCTGCACATAGAAAATTTACTTCCACTGAAATCCTTAGTATGAAAATATGTAGGGGTGAATTCTATCCTCCTAGGAATGAACCAAATTGAAGTACAACTAACAAAAGTATTGAACATTATTATTTGGCTGACTTATGAATAAAAAGCAAAACTATTTGATGTTTTGAAACAACATTTCAATGCCTTTGCATAGAAATACAAAGATATGTTAGGAATTCATCCTGATGTATGTGCTCATAGGGAATATATTGAATATGTTAAACCTATGAAACAACTGCAAAGAAAATTGAGTCCTACCTTAAGAGATATTGTCAAAACCAAAATAAACAAACTCTTAGAGGTTGGATTTATTTATCCAATTTTTGATAATCAATGGGTTCCTCCATTGGTTATTATTCCAAAGAAAAATAGGAAACTAAGAGTGTGTTAAGATTACCAAGAGCTGAATACATTCACATATAAGGACCATTTTCCATTTATTTATCATATATTAGACATACTCAATTTCAAACTGTATGAATTGGTTTATGGTAAGAAACCACATTTTTTTGTTGAAGTTGAGTTACTAATGCTTTTAACATATTTGGGAATTGGAATTGAATTATTGCAAGTATAGATTGATAGGATTCTACAACTTAAGGCATTTTATGAACTTTGGTTGGATGCATTGCATCAAACAAAAGTGATTCAAGAGCAGCAAAAGTTGTGGCATGATAGTCATAAATCTCAACAAGGAGATTGGGATTTATTGTTCAATTCTTGTTATGAATATTTTCTTGGGAAGTTGCAGACTAGGTGGCTTGGACCATACTTGATTACAAAAGTATTCAAAAATGGAGTAGTGCTTCTTTCTCCTATTGATGATTCATGGAGGAAGTTAGTGGTGAATGGACATTGCCTTTGGGTATACCATGCACCATTAACTAAAGAAGAGTTCTTGAAGGAGATTGAGAAATTGGATGTATACATGTTGGAAGAGACTTCCTCTTCCATGTCAGATTCTAAGTGATTCTAAAATGTTTGAAAAAAATAGAAAAAAAAAAGAGAAAATAGAGATGAAAGATAGTTGAAAAAAAAGAGAGAGAGAGAGAAAGAAGGACGACAAATTACAACATAAGGCATGTCCCACAAAAAGAGGATACATGAGGACATGCATCAATTTTAGTAGGGAGGAGGAACAATGAAGTCAATACTTCATTTCCAACAATAACGAGGTAATAATAACATGAGAATATTCTTACTGATCATATGGAAAGAAGGGTTGCATCATTATTGCTACTTTTAGGTACAAAAAGATGTTGTTTTCATATAAAAAAGACCGATGTGCTTTTTGTAGAATAAGGATTGTTCTTATCCAAGTAAAAATGAGAGACTTTCTCTCTCATTGAAGCCTCATGAGAGACATTCTCTCTCATTTAAGCACTAAAAAAAATAGAAATTGGTTGAAAACTAGAAATGGAAGACTCTTATGATGAAAAAAAAGAAAAATATTGAAGCTGGTTGAAAACCAGAAATGATAGCCTCTTATGATGAAAAAATGAAAAAAATGAAAAACAATGAATAATTTAGCAGTGAAAACCTTCTCGGAGGTGCTACCGAATTAAGGATTACATAAAAATTGATTTTTTATATGTTTTCCTTGTTGATCTACCCATCATTGTTCCACCATTATGCAAATATCACTTACTGCACATGTATTATTTTTTATTTCATAAAATTAGCTAACAATCATCAAGAGCAGTTTGTAAGGTGCATGATAAATTTTTAGGATAGTAAGGTATGTATTTCTTACATTTAGTCATAGTAGGCATTTATCATTTAGTGTTTGATAATAAATATTTGGTATAAACTATTTATACAATATTTGAAAGTTAAAATGGAACATGTTGTTCAAAATGTCAAGAAACACCCCCTTTTGCCCTTAGTTGCAATAAAAAAATATGTTGTTGATCCTAATCATGTTTGGAATGTTTCTAAATTACATATGGCATATCCATCAACCATGACGTGAGACCAATAAATATTCTTGGGTATCATTCCAAGTTATTGAGGAAACAAATCATAGATAAATGTAAGTTCCAATGGGACCAGTATTCTAAAAAGTGTGCCATTTGGAAAAATGCTAAGGAAATGAGAAAACACTTTCCATATTTATTTGAATAACATATACTAATACTTATGTTTTATTTTTAGGGAACGTAGAGGATTGTGTTTAGTCCAAGGAGGAGTATGTAATAGCCCTTCTTTGTAGGACTTATTCTTAACATTTATTTGTGTATTGATATGTGTAAATCTAATGTATAATCTTAGTTTGTGATATCTCTATGTGTTGGTAATTGCACTTTATGTTGGTTTAGAATATGGTATTGCGAATGGATTTGTTATTGTGGACCAGGTACTTTCATCCATGGATTAGCAAAGAACAACCACCTTGTGATGAGGGATAAAATTTTGGAAAATAATTGTTAATGACTTGTTCATAGACAACTCTAGGGTAAAGTATACCCATCATATAGATGTATTACAATTTCTTTTTGTTTGGATACATCCTTGGACCATGATATTACTATGAAAAAGGATTCATCGTTAGTAGGAATGGGTATAATGTTTTAGCTATCTTAAAAAACCCACTCCTTAAGGATAAAGCAATGTAATGTATCATGAATTTTATGATTTATTTGCTTTGGAAGTATAGGTTTGATTAATTGAAATATTTGAAGTATTAATAAGGTTAGTACTCAAGATATTAGTATCAGTGTTAATAATTAATATTAACAATTGATATAATTTGATGAGTAATTGATCCAAATTACTTATTTTTCACAATTAGAAATAAGAGGATAATAGGGTGTTTTGAATTAAGAGTTTGATTTATTAAAATTGTATTTTTCTTTATGCTTGTAATGAGGCTTTAAATTAATAAAAAACTTAGCCTTTAAAATATTAATATTAGAAATTTTAATAATAAAATAATTTTTTTATTAGATACAAGAAGGATTTTTGTGATAGGGGTTTATTATGACAAGTACCATCCATAGGCAAACATGTCACCTTAGCAATTAATAGAAGTTCAATCTCAAACTCCAGGCTACCCACCTTCACTATCCCCTACTCCCGTGAATGGGCCATCTACTTTGATAGCTCTCTGTTGTGCCCATGAAACTTTATCATGCAATCAAAAATCCCCCTTTATTGAAAAACTTCCTAATATCCTTATAAATCACCAAAATGTTGGGTTGCAAAATTAAGCCTTCCATAACATTAACTCACAAATGAGAAATACTATTTGAGTAACCAACCAACCATACAAAAAGTTTTCTACACCAATACAATCAACAAAATGTGAATTTAGAAATAATCCTTGATGCTTGGTAGGGGTTGACCAACATCCTCTCTGAGATTTAGGAAATTTAGGCTCACTTTCCAAACTAAAGTTTCACCAATATTCAAGAACCATAATCAAGACCATGACACCTTTTGGATGCTTCACCTAGGAAGAAGAAAAGCTAAAACAACCAAGTATATTCTAGAACCATCTACCTAGCATGAACAATTTTGGCACAATTTCCTAAAATGATTAAAATACCAACAAATGTTATCCATGGATTTTTTGGATTATTTGAGTGCCAAGGAATGTTTTCCAGTTTGCACCACCACATCAAAATAATCATGTAGAAATATTAATAGTGTTGAGGAAAAATAAAGAAGACCAGGTTCCATGACAACCCATAATTATGATTCTTAACAATCTCCAGCCAATAGCATTGTAGCCTTACTCAAAATATTGAGCCAATAAAAAGGCACCACTAGGAAAATCCTCGAGCCTTACTCAAATCTTCCAAACATGAAAAATCTTGATCTATCCTTTTGGTGAATGGATCAATTGAACCATAGGATAATGTAATCCATCTAATTTGGACATCAATAATAACTCCACCCAAAATTTATGTCATGAGACAATTATCAAGCCAAGAATTTACTTTGTTCTATTTTGTGCCAAGACCATTAAAATTAAAATCAAAATTGCACTGAGTCAAAACTAATGTCTATGCTGATGACAACTTACCAAGAACACAAAATTTGAATCTGATCAAATCCAAGATAGACATCCTAATAGCCAAGAACCTGCCAAAGCAAATTTGGTAGATCCAACCCCAAAGGACCAACAAAAAACTAAGGGTTACATTAAAATAAGATAATAGCACTCAAATCCCTTCATGCAGCTACAGATGAACATTAGGAAAATTATTCCTCCAAATAGTGAGACCATATTGAGATATATCTAGATTTACCATTAAATATGTTGTCTTAATGCCTTATTTGAAGGTATTTTGGATTTGAAATTCCTCTTTGGACTACAAAATTCTCTTGGGTTCTGAAACCAAATTCAAAATGTTCCAACTTGGATCTTAAGAGTCTTTGATCAAATTAATAAAATTAAGGAAATCAATTGATGAGTCCCATAATTGCCTATATTTTTGTATGAGTCTTAGCAGATATTATGCGGTGATATATTAGGAATTGTATGTTTTTATCAATGATTATGTATTTATTTAATGAGATTATGCGTATTATCTGATTTGTGTGTTTTAGTGTGTTTCTGTGGAGATATTGTTGATTTTGTCAGATTTAATCAGTCGAGGTCTTTTTCATGGACCTGGCACTTTGTTTACTATGGAACTGATGCATAATGGATAGGCGCCTTCCTCTTCCAGGAAGGCACCAGAAGAAGGTAGGCGCCTTCCCCTTCCAGGAAGGTGCCAATTGAAGATAGGCGCCTTCCTCTTCCAGGAAGGTGCCAATAGAAGGTAGGCGCCTTCCGCAAAGGAAGGCGCCTCTATTTTTGCATGTTGACCAGATCAAACACGACGCGAGCGATAATAAATGGTGCAGTTACAACTCCATGCCACACAGGATATTTGTGGGAGTTGTGCCACCCATGCCAAGTGAAGCATGAGCCAATTACAGAACACGCCAATATTAGGAACAAAGCCAATTTTTGGTAGACGACGGCCGAAGCTTACCATATTGCCATCGTCGAGTCTGGAATAGACCGATGGTTGTAACCGAGTTGTAATAGAAGACCTATGCGTGTGCTATATAAACACACACAGACCTCTCTAAAGATATAGAATATAGAATATAGAACATATAGCAATTGTATAGAAGATATAGAATACACATTGTAATCCTTTGATTGCATAATAAAGTCTACAAGTTCCTAAAGCGTGTTCATGTTGGGAGGGATCTACTGGAGCTTGGGCCCACTCCAAGACAATATTCTTCCCCTTCTTTTCTATGCTTTGTAGATTTCATGCTTTCATAGTTTCATTTCCTGTATTTGTGTTTTATTATTGCAGTAGGTTTGATTATTTCTTAGATGCACGTATGAATGCTTTCTTTCTAAAGATTTAATTGTTCATACGCATTTTATTGAGGAGTGCATGAGAGATTGACAACCTTTTGAACACCCCCCAATAGTAGAGTTAGAAGGACTCATCTCAAGGTGGTATTGTGAATGATCCTGTAAGAGATCCTTCGAAAGTTTATGAATCCCTGGTTGATAATTAATGATCGGGCAAGTGACAAAATAGATAGAAAGTTAACCTTGTTTGGCCCACAACATTTTGGCACCATTGTCGAGGAAGCATCTTTTAGATCCATTCCAATACCCAAAACCTTCTACCTAAATTTGTATGAGTTCTTCGAGAAGAAGAGGACCTGATGGTCGGTTCATAAAACAAAGCTCTTTAGAACTAGAGTCGCCTGACTCACAACCAACAATCCACTGGAGTGAGGATCAACACTTTGAATGAAGTGCTTCCTCATCCCATCTACTTGGGGAAGAACGAACAGTTACGAACTCATTGTTTAAAATAACACCCCTAGAAGAAGCCTTGTTGTGGAAAGCTGTGCAAGATCAGACAATAACTCCAGATAATCTTAGCGCTTTGACTCAAAAAGTTTTAAATGACCATAAGGCCATAAGTGCTGCATTTGAGACCACATTTCCTAAAAAAATGGCTGACACAGAAGAAGTCTCATCTGGATTTAGCTTCCCGATTGACGAAGGAGTAGGAGACACCAAGATGAAAAACATATCCCCTGCTCATCTCCCTACCTTCAGAGGATACCCGACCGAAGACCCTGACCTGTTCTTATTCAAGTTTGATGTTTTGTGTAGGTCTATGGATTACAAATCAGATACGCAGAAGCTAAAACTCTTCCCTTCTACACTGGACGATGCAGCTCTGTGGTGGTTCATCGGTCTGGGAGAAAAGCACATAGTGACATGGGATCAAATGAAGAAGCTCTTTCAAGAGCAATACCAAGATTTTGGGAGAGCAAGAGATTCCAGAGAAGAAGTCCTGAGCATGACGCAGAAAGAGGATGAGTCTCTCGAGGAGTACTGGGAGAGATTTAATTTTAATCTTCAATGATCTCCCCATGCAAAGTTGTCCGATAAGTCCCTCAAAAGCATCTTCTTGAGGGGACTTAATAATGAATCATTAGAGGCTCTTAATATGATTTCTGGAGGTGATGTCTACCAGCATGATATGGAAGATATCTGGCAACTCTACTGGAATTACTCAAGAAGAAGAGGCAAGACCACTTCCAGAAGCATCAAAGCGACTGCTTCGGTGACAAAGATAGAACTTGGCAATATGCTGGAAGATATGAAAAGTGAGATGCTCTCTTCTCTAGCATTGCAGATGGACACATTGTTGTTAGAGAAGAAGAAACAAGAGAATGAGGTAGCATTAACCTATTTCTACCCAAAATGCAGAGGAAAGCATGCAAAGAACGCATGCCCAGAGAACAAGATTAGAGTATGCACAGTATGCAAACTGAATCATAAGACTCGATTGTGCCCAAAGTTGCCTAGAAACCAGGAGGAGGCTGAGACATCGAAAGCCTATTTCATAGGTAACCGAAAGAGTTGGCCACAACCCCCTGCGGGGAGTATGCCAGCTGGAATGTCACAATACGGAGGAATGCCATACATGCCACAAGGTCCACCTCAACCGTCCAACATGGGATGGTGGGGGCCATCACCTTGGTCCAACGCACCCCCAGGAGTGGCATTCATGAATCAACAACCCTGGATGCAGTACCAATATCCGGGGCAACAATGGAGAGGCCACACACCATGGAATCCGGCCCCATAGAATGTAGCACCAGCTCAACCCCATCAAAACTTGTTGGCTCTACCAACAGTGAGACCTACGCAGCTACCAACACAACCGATGGCTAATCCAAACAATAGAGTAAATCAATCGGCATACAACGTCGAAGGTGAGATGTATCCTATGTACAATATTCAGCTTAGGTCAGGTAGGCAGTTAGGAGTAGAAACACCTCCACTGGTAGAAGAGGAGGAAGAAGAAGAAGAAACACCTCTTGTGGAAGAGGTGATAGAGGAAATAGCTGAGAGAGCAAAGGCTCCATTCCCTTATCGACTGCAAGAATAGAAGAAACAAAAGCAGCCAGAGTTTGATATCCTATCGAGTCTGAAGAACCTCACAGTGATGATACCACTATTTCAAGCCATCCGAGATGTTCCAATATACAACAAGGCAATAAGAGAAATGTGCTTGAGGAAGCCAGGGTAGAAATCAACCCAGACTATCAATGTCATGGGTAAATTAGCAGACTTGATGATGGGCAAGATATGTCATCCCAAGTACGCAGATCCAGGTAGTCCAGTATTGACTATAAAAATCAAAGGGCATTCCTTGTTTAATACGTTGGTCGATCTTGGAGCAGCCATCAACGTAATGCCTCAAGAAACCATGCAGAGGCTACAACTCATGAACCTGAGACCCACCATGATAGTGCTGCAATTAGCTGACCGATCGATAGTAGCACCAGAGGGAATGCTAGAGGATGTAACGGTGATAGTTAGCACGTGGGAATACCTAGCCGATTTCCTGGTCTTGCAGTCCAAGACTAGGCTGGGTGGCTACCCGCTCATTTTGGGGAGACCATGGCTGGCAACAGCCGATGCCTACATCAGCTGTCGAGATGGGCTGATGACCATCTCCGATGGCCAAAACATCAAGAGATTGACCATTTTGCCCCCTGTGTAGTCTGTCAACCCATTGGGAGAAGCTACGTTACCCAGGCATAATTATCAGGAGCTATCCATAATCCAGCCAGTAATGGCGTTAGATGAGTTAGCAGAGGAAGAAGATGAGGATAGGGCTATTGTAGAATTCCTCCATGGAGAGTCCTCTACTAGCACACCTGGATCACCATTGGCTGGCACTCATGATCATCACGTCCAGTAGATAACTATTGGGCCAGGAAGGACGTTGAATGTCAGTAGTGGGTTGACTCCTGCACAACTGGCAAAAGTAGAAGAACTCCTGGTAAGACACCAGTAGGCATTTGCATGGGACTACTCGGACATGAAGGGTATTCACCCAAAAATCTGCACTCATAGAATATACCTTGATGAGCAAGCGACTCCAAGCAGGCAACCACAGAGGAGAATGAACCCGACAATGAAGGACATTGTCAAAACAGAGTTACAGAAACTCTTGGCTATCGGATTCATCTATCCAATTTTTGATAGTGAGTGGGTGTCACCACTTGTGGTAGTCCCTAAGAAAAATGGGAAATGGCGAATCTGCATGGACTACAGAGCACTGAATAAAGCAACTAAGAAAGACCACTTCCCACTCCCATTCGTTGATCAAGTCTTGGACACACTTTCAAGATGAAAGTACTTCTCCTTCCTGGATGGGTTCAGTGGATACAATCAGATCCAGATAGGAGGAGAGGATCAGGATAAAACAATGTTCACCTACCCATGGGGAATGTTTGCTTACCAGGTATTACCCTTTGGGTTATGCAACGCACCGACCACCTTTCAGAGGGTGGTGCTTAGCATATTTTTGGACATGATAGGAGAAGCGGTCAAAGTATACATGGATGACTTCACCATTTATGGAGAGACCTTTGAAGAAGCAATGCTGAACCTGGAGAAAGTGCTCGAAAGAAGCGAGGAGAACAATCTGTCCCTGAGCAATGAAAAATGCTTCATGATGATGCAAGAAGGCATCGTGCTGGGACACCATATCTCTGTAGTAGGGCTAAAAGTTGACAGAAGGAATATTGAGGTCATCAAAGACCTACCCAACCCTAGGATGCAGAAATAAGTGAGGAGTTTCCTCGGATCTATCGGGTACTACCAATGATTTATCACCGATTTTAGCAAGATTGCAAAACCACTGCACACTCTATTGTCTAAGGACGTAGAGTTCAACTGGATGGAAGACTACGAAGAAGCTTTTCAATTGCTTAAGGAGAAGCTGATAACTGCACCAATTTTAAGAGGACCAGATTGGGCCATACCCTTCCACATTTATTGTGATGCATCCAATAATGCGATTGGATCGGTCCTGGGATAGAAATATGGCAAATATTTCTATGCCATCTATTACGTCAGTAAAAACTTGGCAGGAGCCGAGCTCAATTATATGGTAACAAAAAAGGAGTTTCTTGCAGTGGTGCATGCCATAAAAAAATTTTGCCATTACATCATCGGCTATAAGGTGTTCATCCATACGGACCATGCAGCCATCAGATACCTGATGAGTAAGCCGGATATTGGTGGGAGAGTGGTTAGGTGGCTCCTACTATTGCAAGAATTTGATATCACCATAGTTGACAAACCGAGCAAGGACAACGTGGTAGCAGACTTCCTATCCAGGTTGACACCAGCAGACTATATGACAGTGGAAGACCAGTTTTTGGATGAACACTTATTTACCATCGATGAGCAAATCCCATGGTATGCAGACATAGCCAATTACTTGGCCACTGGTAGAACCTCACCTGCTCTCTCATACCGAGAAAAGCAAGGGGTGATAGAGAAGAGCGCACCCTACCTATGGATCGATGGCCTCCTATTCAAAATAGGACGTGACCAAATCATAAGGAGGTGCATGGCAGAGCAGGAATTCTCAGAGATACTCAAAGCCTATCATGATGAACCTTGCAGAGGACACTTTGTAGGGAAATGAACTGCATATAAAGTTCTACAGGCTGGGTATTTCTGGCCTAACCTATTCAAATATGCAGCCACGTATGTCAGCAAGTGCGATGAGTGCCAAAGGATGGGTAGACCAACCCATCATGATGAAATGCCCCTCCAGCCTCAAGTACACCTGGAACCCTTTGATAAGTGGGGTATGGATTTTGTGGGGCCAATTAACCCACCTTCAATAGGGAAGAGGTTTATCTTAGTCTACATAGACTATGTCACCAAGTGGGTTGAAGTCCAGGCACTGAAATATTCAAAAGAAAGAACAGTTGCCAATTTTTTGTTTGCTCACATTTTTACATGGTTCGGGGTCCCTAGGGAAATAACAATGGACTAGGGACCTCAGTTCACTTCAAATTTGATTGAGGAGCTAATGGAGCAATACAAAATTTGGCACAATAAGACTACACCCTACCATCCGTAGGCAAACGGGCAAGTGGAAGTAACAAATAGGGAGATTGAGAATATCTTGATGAAGACCGTGCAGCAACACAGAAAGGATTGGGCTACACGGCTACTAGAGGTAGTATGGGCATACAACACTACATGGAAGTCTACCATAGGTTTCACACCCTTCCTACTGGTCTACGGGAAGAATGCAATGATGCCCATTGAGTTTGAGATTAAGACGTTAAGAACAACTTTAGAATTGAATTTGAGCCTGGATGACGCTCAAAAAGAAAGGATTCGGCAGCTGGATCAGCTAGACGAAATCTGAATGGATGCTTTGTAGAAGATGAAAATCACATAGAAGCAAAGGAAATGGTGGCATGACCGCCACATCAAACTGAAGTAGTTCAAAGAAGGAGAATGGGTACTGTTGTATGATTCCCGGTTCCAGGAAAGGAAGGGAAAGCTTATGCAGAGATGGATGGGACCGTATGAGGTGGTAGAACTCATTAAGAATGGAGTTGTGCATGTTAGAACTATCGACGACAGCAATGTTCTATTGACTATCAATGGCCACCGACTACATCCCTATAGCACATCCAAAAATGTACTGGTGGGATCCAGAATAGGCATGGGGGAGACCTCATCCCCGTGAATCTGGATCCAAACTCTCAGAAAAATAGAACGGTGGGCATGAAAATGCTCACCAAAAAAAAAATAGTAGATAGGTGTAAATAATTTTCTTACAACATGTTTTATTTTGCAGGGACGACGCCCGCATGCAAGCTGTAGGCATCCTAGCCATAGGGCCTAACAGGCACGAAATGCATCTAACTGCCCATATTTTTTTTTTTTTTATTTGCTTTTTGTAGGTGGAGGAACTGATAGTTCGACGGATAGGCATCTGGGACACTAGGCCTGGTTCGGCTCAGCACCCCGATGCCGGCACTAATAGAATAAAAGCAGGCATGAAGTCAGCCCGAGGAGGCTTGATCACCTTTCTCGATCAAATACGACATGGCTATCGATAAAATAAGGTGCCTTCCTCTTCCAAGAAGGTGCCCTATGTAAATAAGGCACCTTCCCCCACTAGAAGGTGCCCCTCAATAAGGCACCTTCAACCACCAAGAAGGCACCCATCGAAAGAAGGCACCTTCCTCTCCTAGGAAGGCGCCCCATGTGAATAAGGCACCTTCCACTACCGAAAGATGCCCCATCAAAATAAGAATGTGCTAAAAAAAAAGAGTAGGGGAGCGCCTTCCTCATCAGGAAGGTGCATCCTAAAAAAAAAAAAGTAGGGGAGCGCCTTCCTCATCAGGAAGGCGCATCCTACAACAAAAAAAAATCAAATCGGAGCACCCTCCTTTTTGGGTGCATGAGCCTCAAGGGTGCCTTCCTTACCCAGGAAGGCACATGCATTTCAAAGCGCCTTCCATACTAGGAAGGCGCATCCATCCATCAGGCGCCTTCCACACCAGGAAGGCGCATTTATACAGAAGGGCGCCTTCCTCTCCTAGGAAGGCACACGTGTCCTTAAGGGCGCCTTCCTCTTCTAGGAAGGCACATTCATTAAAGGTGCCTTCCCTCATCGGAAGGCGCATCCATGACTATATCGAGAAGGTAGCCCATCAGGCACCTTTCGCATCAGGAAGGCACCACAAGGTGCCTTCCACATCGGGAAGGTACCAAAGCAGGCGCCTTCCGTATGCAACCAATGATCAAGTTTCACATGTGCCTCAATCATCACGTGACACATGGCACAAATTTATCTCTAGGAGCATGTAAGTAGAATCCACCCCAATCAAAGCAAATCTCAGAGAATTACGAGGCAAAATCGGTGCACGTTCCAACAACAATCAGTTTTTTTGGTTTGTCTTCAACACCTGTCATCAAAGCAACTCAACAGCATAATCCGCACCAACAAGGTACCCATCCCCCATAAAGAATCGATGAATCGATGATCCCCATGACACATGAGGCATCCAATCAGGTACATGCATACTCTACTTAGATTTATATGTAATCATTGTTAAAATATGCGAGTACCAAAATATCACCACCATAAAACAAAAAAAATCATACACCCCCCATGGCCGATCGTGCCAATGTGTACCTCAAAAGGCATGCCTGGAAAGGATTGGGAGTTAGCTGTTCGGCACCCTCCTTATAAGGAAGGTGCCTCCCTGAGAAAGCAAAGAAGAGAAATAGTAGCTTGCAGGAAGGCACCATGGGAGGTCGATCAAAGAATCATTCGATAAAAAAGAACGAGTCGAGCAGCATAGATGGGATCAAGGGGGCGGTGAGAGCCCAATTTCAGGTAGAGGGATGGCTCGGATACTATGCCCTGGTTAGCCAAAACTAGGATGCAGAGGCAGCAAGGGAGTTTTCTACCTCCTTAAGGGGAGATTCTACTCAGGTGTGGGGGATGGCAATTCCAGTCACCCCAGAATACATCTCAGAGGTGACTGGCTTACCCCTGATAGGTGAATGTGTGTACAAGAGTGGGACATTGAAATCCTGCACCGAACAACTACTTCCTAGAGAGAATCCATAGATAGATAGATATGGGCTGATCAAAAGCACCCTCCCTATAAATTTATGAGAGATATTCGAGCAGGTTGCTTGATTCTTCACTTGCACCAAGAAATACACCCACCTGCACGTCCACCATGTGCAGTTTTTGAACCACCTGGTGCATGGGAGAAGAATTAACATGCCCTTCTACCTGGTGCAAACCCTTAAGGAAGAAGTGACATGATATCATAAGGGAGCACCTACAGCTTTGGCCCACCATGGGCTCATATCAGCACTGGCCTACCACGCAGAGGCACAGAGGTAGGACCCTGATGCAGGAGAAGATGGAGGCCAGGCAATGGAAGTTGTCGAGGTAGGGCAAGCAGTAGAAAGCCCTACAATTCAAGTGGCAGGGAGCCCCACAATGCAAGCAGAAGAAATCCCTACAAGGGAAGCAGGGGATATCGGGCCGCCAGTGCTGCCCGAATGCATAGAAGAGAGAGGACACTCCCCTGTGCCCGAACATGAAGATACAGGGGCACAACTTGCCAGTAGCGCGATCGAGTCATAGCAGCCAGAATTGGCCCCCAGGAGAAAGCACCTATGGTGACTCCTCCTCTCCTCACAGGAAGAGGAAGAAGACTCAGAGGTCGGGGCTACAACACAGGCCCTACGGGAATTGATGGGCCAGGACCCACGAGAAAGAGAAACCCCTAGGGGCAACAGTGAGATTGACGTGGCCCTGGAGGAAGCATTAGACTGGAAAACCAACTGCTGGATGGCCCAGCAGATGTTGGAGGATTGCCAAAGTAGTCAGAGAGGTGAGTTGGAAGAGTAGGCAAAGAAAATTGCCCACCTTGAGCAGTTGATTCAATAGCTACAAAAAGAAAATCAAGAATTGAAGGTAGGGCGAGCGGAAAGGAAGGACGCATCAACCCAGACTGACTGGGCGATGGAGGTTCCGACAAACTCTCCCACTTCTAGAGAGCGAGTAGTCTCTGTGGGAGAGTTCCAATCAGATGCATGGTAGAACAGCCCAGAGGTAGGGGAACAGTCCTCTATTTTTGGGAGCCAGGAGCGCAAGAGCCCCACAGAGCCCCCTATTATTGACCTAACCGACTCAGATCAGCCCCCACAGATAGAGCTGGAACTCAGGGAAGAACCTGCTGAACCTACAGGAGAAGAAGCTAAAACATCAGCAGTAGTGGGGACAGCAGAGCAGGTCCCCAACAATGAAAGAATGGCCGCTAGAGAGCCCTCTGACCGAGCTACCATAGTTCCTGCATAGGCCACAACCAAAAGGCCTAGGACTGCTCGAAAGAAGGCCAAGGAGGCTATCATAGAGCCGAAAGATGATGACTGGGATATGCATCCATTTGTCGATAGGCAAAAAGTGTTTGAACGACTGCACAGAGAGGTGAGGGCAGCTAAGCAAGGGAGAAAATCCTCTTCGAGGGTCCGAGGAACCTCTGGCATCAGTATTGATCCAGCACATAAGAGTAAATTTTGGAAAATTTATGGCTCAGCCCTAGGGCGACCCTCAAAAATAAGGAAATGGTTAGAGAGATGGGGGATATTCGGCCCAGATTCGGAGGCTGTAGCTAAGGCCGAGGAAGATCCAAGGCCTGATCCTGAGGAGGCCAGAACATATAAGGCCCAGGTGGTTCATCAAAGGGGAAGTGATTCAGATATCCCCCTTGTGGTTCCCAGGACCGAAGAAACCGACCTATGGTAGGCTACAGAAGCAGCATTTTAGGCAAGGACACCCACAGTAGTCATGTCGGCCCCAATAGTAGCCAGAACAAGGAGAGCAGATCGACAAAAATCAATAGCAATAGGAACGTCCAGATACAGGCGATGACCAGAGTGCCTACGGTTTTGATGCCACGAGGGCGTGGCATATGTTAGGCATGGGGGGATGATGAGTCCCAAAATTACCTATATTTTTGTATGAGTCTTAGCAGATATTATGCGGTGATATATTAGGAATTGTATGTTTTTATCAATGATTATGTATTTATTTAATGAGATTATGCGTATTATCTGATTTGTGTGTTTTAGTGTGTTTCTATGGAGATATTGTTGATTTTGTCAGATTTAATCAGTCGAGGTCTTTTTCATGGACCTGGCACTTTGTTTACTATGGAACTGATGCATAATGGATAGGTGCCTTCCTCTTCTAGGAAGGCGCCAGAAGAAGGTAGGCGCCTTCCCCTTCCAGGAAGGCGCCAATTGAAGATAGGCACCTTCCTCTTCCAGGAAGGCGCCAATAGAAGGTAGGCACCTTCCGCAAAGGAAGGTGCCTCTATTTTTGCATGTTGACCAGATCAAACATGATGCGGGTGATAATAAATGGTGCAGTTACAACTCCATGCCACATAGGATATTTGTGGGAGTTGTGCCACCCATGCCAAGTGAAGCATGAGCCAATTACGAAACACGCCAATATTAGGAACAAAGCCAATTTTTGGTAGACGACGACCGAAGCTTACTAGATTGCCATCATCGAGTCTGGAATAGACCGATGGTTGTAACCGAGTTGTAATAGAAGACCTATGCGTGTGCTATATAAACACACACATACCTCTCTGAAGATATAGAATATAGAATATAGAACATATAGCAATTGTATAGAAGATATAGAATACACATTGTAATCCTTTGATTGCATAATAAAGTCTACAAGTTCCTAAAGCGTGTTCACGTTGGGAGGGATCTGCTGGAGCTTGGGCCCACTCCAAGACAATATTCTTCCCCTTCTTTTCTATGCTTTGTAGATTTCATGCTTTCATAGTTTCATTTCCTGTATTTGTGTTTTATTATTGCAGTAGGTTTGATTATTTCTTAGATGCACGTATGAATGCTTTCTTTCTAAAGATTTAATTGTTCATACACATTTTATTGAGGAGTGCATGAGAGATTGACAACCTTTTGAACACCCCCCAATAGTAGAGTTAGAAGGACTCATCTCAAGGTGGTATTGTGAATGATCCTGTAAGAGATCCTTCGAAAGTTTACGAATCCCTGGTTGATAATTAATGATCGGACAAGTGACAAAATAGATAGAAAGTTAACCTTGTTTGGCCCACAACATCAATTTCAATGATCACATTTCTATAGTCCAAATGCTCAATCAAGACCATACCCTAGAAAATATCTCTAGCCTCTATAAAGTGATAAGTTTGGGTGTTAAGTAACTCAACAAAGACCAATCTATTTCCCCTATTTCCTTAACACACCATCAACATCAGCCACACCAGGATTTCACGTTAATACCTTGTCAAAATTAAGTTTAAACCAACCAGCAAGAGGAGGGGCCCATATAATAGAAGGTCTAGTATTGGAGGATGAGGCCCCAACTAGCCAAGAAGTGGGATGGAATCCAAGTTTTAGTTCCAAAATATCCTTAAATAGACTTCCAAAAACCCCTTCTAGCTAAAAGCAAGACACATTCTCAATCACACCCAAGATCACCCTAGAGAAAATTGTAGGAACATCCCTTTTAATGCATTTGAAGGATTTATTATTCCTTTCCCACCAAATAACCCAAAAAAAGTAATGTATTATTAACTACCAAAATAATTTGAACGTAGGAGATGAAAACAGGGGAAACCATTGAGAATAAACATTAGCCAAAAGGTTTGGAATGACCCGACAAACATAAAAAATATTCAACAAAGTGGAGAGGACCTAAGAAGATAAAGTGCATTAAAAAATAGATGGTTCAAATATTCATCTCAAGATTCACACAAGTAACATCTATTTGGTAGAACCATCCCTCATACAAATATTATTTTGGATAGCCAACCAAAAAAATTGTTTTAGGGTAAGTCCCTTGAACCAAACTTTAAAGGGAGGGACCCACTAAAGGGAGTTGACATCAAGTAGAGCATACACTGATCTCACCAAAAATGAACTATCACTTTATCCTTTCCGAAATAAAACATCCTCATAATTATTGTTCTTAAGAATAGAGTCCCATGTCAATATCTCAACCATACAAATATTAGATATATCTATATATTTCTAAACCATTTTACCATTTCTTTATTCAATGAATTCAGCAACTTTGACTCTACCAATACATCTGCATAAGGGTTCAAAACACTCTAAGGAGGGAACTTGATATAGAGGTCCATCTAGAATCGATGAATCATTCTAAAAATCAATCCTTTCACCATTTCCCAAATTCCATCTACAACCTTTAATAATAGAATATTTAGACTTAACCAAAATTTACCAAAACATAGATCTCGAAGAAACAAGAGGGTCAAAAAGAAAGTAGCCTCTTTGATTAAGGTATTTTGTAGAAATAATCTAAACCCATCCCACATTGTCTTGTTGCAAAATCTTCTAGCCTTGCTTCACCACCAAATATTTATTCATAAGCCAAATATTTCTAAGGCCCAAACCCCCACATGATTTCTTGTTGTAAACCTGATCCCAAGAAACAAGGTCAAATTTCTTTTTATCTTTTGTGCCTAACTATAATAAGGATTTTTTGATCCATTTTATTTACAACAAAAATTTAATAGGCAACTTGAAAATGGATAAGAAGAATATTGGAATACTCTAGAGAGTGGTTTTGACAATAACAACCTTCCTAGCTTGACCGAGGAGGACACCCTCCCAACCAACAAGCTTCCTCTGCACCCTTTCAATAACATGATTCCAAATACTTTCCACCATACTTCCTTTGAAAAGGGGTATTCCAAGGTACACAACTAGAAAATTATCAACCTCATAGCCCAGGATGTTAGCAATATTCCTCTACCTATTCATCAAGGTATTCAAGAAATAAAGCCTACTCTTGAAATATTAATTTTTGGTCTGCTATCTTCTCAAGAAGATTCAATATTTTTTTATAGCTCTTGCCTAGACAACTGAGGCTAGAAAGGAGAGGATGATATCTGAAGAACACAAGCTTATACTGAGAGGGGGGGTGAACAGTATAAGACCTCATTTTATTTTTTCCTTTATACTTCAAATTTCTTATCACTAGAGGTGCTACCCTTTTCAAAAACCATACATGCATCTTCCTTATAGTTTTCTGAGGCATCCTCATACATACTAGAAACCAAATCATTATTTGTGCAATCATCCTCAAGGTGACCAAAATTTCCACATCTAAGACATTTCATGATAATGAATCTATGTTTCGGTTCTTCCTCTTTTTCTGATATGAACAACATCTCATTTTCATTATCACTTGAAAAAATTTCACTATCACTACTAGAACACTTACCTGCTTTGTCTAGGTAGAAACTCTTCTTGTGCTTGTGAGAATACCTCTTTCCTTGATTGTTGTGCTCATCTTTTTTTTTCCTGTGATGCTTGTGCTTTTCAGAATCCTTGCTCTTAGAATCTTGTTTATCTTCATCACTTTCATTCTTGGGAACAATACAATCAATAGCATAATGACTAAACTTTCCACAATTGAAACATATATTTTTCATACTTTTGTGCTTTCTATAGAACTTGCCTTTCTTGCTGTAATATGCCTCTTCATCACTAGAAGACTCATCACTATCTTGAAGCTGTTTACCCTTGGAATTCTTGGTAGCCTTGAAAGCTGCCTCTTTCTTGACATCAACTTTCACTTGAGTTCTCAACTCAAATGCTTGCAAGTATACTATGGAGCTCATCCTTTTTCAACTTATCCAAATATTTAGCTTCCTCAATAGCAAAAATATTTTCACTAAATCTATTAGGAAGAGATCTTAAAATCTTATCACAAACATCATTTTCAGCAAGCTCAAGACCTAAGTCTTTCATGGAGTTAACAACCTCATCCATACGAAGCATGTAGTCACTAATCTTTTCATCATCATTCATATTGAGTTGTTCAAACATACCTTTGAAGTGTCTCAACTTGGCCTTTCTGACATTTGTATCACCTGTATGAACCACCTTCAACTATTTCCATATTTCACTAGGCTGTCTTGCGGTGAATCACTTTGGTGAGATCTACTTTCTGTAAGCCTTTCAGGATTGCATTCATTGCTTTTGAATTGATGTGATGTAGGAGCCTTTTTTCTTTAGTATTAGGACCATGTTCAAGAATAGTGTACTCATCTTCAATCACTTCCCAAACCTCATTCCCAAGTTCCATTAGATGAACCTTCATCCTTGCACTCCAAAGACCAAAATCTGACCCATCAAGAATAGGTGATGCATTGCCACTTGAATGATCCATTGTGTTCTTTACTAGCTTTTTCTTCAAGCTGTTAAACTTTTTGAAGGCACCTGCTCTGATACCAATTATGACAAGAAAAGGAAACAAGTAGAAATCCTTTTCCCTCCAAAGATATTTGAACAAAATAACCACCAACACAATATCACCAAATGCAAAGAATAACTTGCTCAAATCAACTCAAAGGAGTAAGCCCAATATCATGAATCAAGTAAAGCAATAACTTGATCAAACAACCTCTATGGAAGAAACTCAACCATCAAACTCAAAACAGCCAACCAAGGGTTCCACCAACTCAATGCAAGTAGCTAGACTCACAAATATAAACCCTAGTGCACAAAGCTTCCACTATCTCAAACCAAAAATTATGCATTCACCAAAAACTCTCCTTAAGGATAACAATGCATAAGTAGTCTTCAACAAACCATAAAATAGGATTTACACCTAGCCAAAGGATACCTAGTAGAATACCTTTTCACTCCAACCTTATTTCAGAAAACATACACCAATCATACTCATAAGAAGAATGTGCCCATACCTTATTGGAGTAGAAGATAATTGAACCTTCAAGCTGTTACTACACACAACTCTCAAACTTCCAACCAAGTTAGGGTTAGAATAAAAAGAAATGAGCAATAATATAAAGTTCCTTTATTACACCTTTTAGCTCCACTTATTTAAACACAACCACCATAACATGCCAATAAATCAACAATCACAGACTCACACCTTATACCTCCATTTTTAATTTTAGCATAGCAAAGAATAATCTTAAAAATACATGCAAAGAAATATGCCCTTATTTCTCCTAAGATTTTATTCAATGCTAATCACAAAAGCCAAAACTCATAAAATGTAATCACACCTTATAAATCGTTGTCCAAGAAACTCTGAATTTCATGGCATAAAGACGTTTTAATAAAAATGTGTGTTACTCTATCAAAGCACCCCCGCGAGACTCGAAACGACGACCTTCGCCAATGCAGCGCCCATCAGCAGCCTTCGCTGCCACTAGCCCACACGGGCTACGAAGTTCACAAGTGAACTTCCCTCCACTTCACCCTCGAAAAAAACTCCCGAAGACTTTTCAACCGCCTTCTAAGTCTTCCTTCGATCGTAGCAAATACAGAGCACAAACACCGCAAATTGCATTCGAGGAATTTCGAATTAATTAGCCTTCCAACCTTAGGAGTTGGAGAATAAATAGTCTCTTTGAAGACACCTTGACGTTGGTGGCAATAAAGACCATTTCGAAATTAATCAAAAGTATTTTCAAAAAGGGTTTAAAAACCCTTAAATAATTTTAATAAATTAAGAAAAAAAAAGGTTTAAAAACCTTTAAGTATTTTTAATAAATTAAAAATAATTTATCCCTTAATTAATTAAATAATTAATTAATTAAAACCTTGAAGGGTTTTAAATAATAATTAAATAAATAATAAATAGAACCTCCATTGGTTTTAATAAAAACCATTTAACTTGGTTTTAATAAAAACCCTATCCAACTTGGTTTTAATAAAAACTGGTTTGGTTTTAATGAAAAACCCTTGCCAATGGAATCTCTCCGGATTCTCTTAAAAATATTCTCTTGGAATATTCCACCTTTGAAGCCAAAACATCCTCTTAACATTAATGCCATTTCCTTTTGACATCAATGACAACTCATAGACAAGAAACTAGGATCTCAAACCCAAAATTGCCAACAATCTCTCCCTTTCTCATTGATGGCAAACCATGCTTCTCAACAACACAAAAACTCAACATAAACAGCTCCCCCTATCTTGAGGCTCTCCCCCTTACTCAAATATCTCCCCCTTTGTCATCAATGGCAAAGGGTCACCTTTGGGGCTCAAGACTAAGAATGAGCCTCTTAGCTTAGTCCCTCCCCCACCTCCTAATGAGGTGATTAATTCTTGGGTGGGAGTAAAACTCCCATTAGGCACTGATCATCATCAACATCTATAAATTCCTTGCCGAGACTTCTCTTGAACTCTTTGTCCATATTCCTATTCCTATCATTGTTCTTGTTCTTTTTCTCATCCCTGTTCTTTTCCATGCCTTGATTCTTGGACCTGATCATGCCACTGTTCCTGTTCCTGTATTCTGGAATTTCAGCTCTACACTGTTTGATTGTGTGACCTTCATTATTGCGCTTGAAACACTTGACGATGTTGTTTCTCTGAGGTAAACCTGATCTTTGAATCCACCAGTTCTGACCAAACCTGTTATGACCAAACCTGTTCTGGCAAAACCTGTTCTGACCAAACCTGTTCTAGCCAAACCTATTCTGACCAAACCTATTCCTGTTATTTGCCTTGCAATAAATTGCCTTGTTCCCAAACTGTTGACAAGAGTAGCAATACCCTTGAAAGTAACTAGCACTTTTGAAACTGTCATTTACCTCCGTCACTTGAGCCATGCAATGTGAAGCCATGTGACCAAACTTGTGACAAGCAAAACATCTTCCTTGAAACTTTCCTTTATTTGACCTCTTAGGTTCTGAAAACTTCTTCTTCTCATTCTGAATTCTATTTTTTGTTTCTGTGCATCTATCATTCAAGGACTCTTTTTCTAAAATACTTTCCTCATCAGAACTCTCTTCATTTTGGAGTCTCTCACTAGACTCTCCAACTTGTTCCTTGTTAAAGGCCTGTTTTATCTGTTGTCTTTCTTTGACCTTTGATGAGTGACTTAACCTTTTTGGAGTTATCATGAAACTTGTAAAGCTTATCCTTGTACTCTTTAGTTTCCTCTTTCAAAGAAGCCATTTTCTGTTCTAACTCACTATACTCAAGGACCTTAGACTCTAACTCATTCTTGAGTTCTTGTGTCTTAGCCATAGAGAAGTCAGGACTTTCCATAAGATCATCTCTCTCCATACAACATTCATCTAACTTATCCTTGAGTCTAGCATTCTTCTTTCTTTCCTTTTTCAAAGCACTAAGAGCACTAATAAGTTCACCTTCAAGATCTACTTCACCTTCCTCTATATCTTCCTCTATTTGTTTTCTTTTTGAATCATCAAAGCCTTTCTTCTTTAGTATTAGGACCATATTCAGGAATAGTGTACTCATCTTCAATAACTTCCCAAACCTCATTCCCAAGTGCCATTAGATGAACCTTCATACTTGCACTCCAAATACCAAAATCTGACCCATCAAGAATAGGTGCTGCATTGCCACTTGAATGCTCCATTGTGTTCTTTACTAGCTTTTCCTTCAAGCTGTTAAACTTTTCGAAGGCACCTACTATGATACCAATTATCACAAGAAAAGGAAACAAGTAGAAATCCTTTTCCCTCCAAAGATATTTGAACAAAACAACCACCAACACAATATCACCAAATGCAAAGAATAACTTGCTCAAATCAACTCAAAGGAGTAAGCCCAATATCATGAATCAAGTAAAGCAATAACTTGATCAAACAACCTCTATGGAAGAAACTCAACCATCAAACTCAAAACAACCAACCAAGGGTTCCACTAATTCAATGCAAGTATATAGACTCACAAATATAAACCCTAGTGCACAAAGCTTCCACTATCTCAAACCAAAAATTATGCATTCACCAAAAAATCTCCTTAAGGATAACAATGCATAAGTAGTCTTCAACAAACTAGAAAATAGGATTTACACCTAGCCAAAGGATACCTAGTAGAATACCTTTTCACTCCAACCTTATTTCAGAAAACATACACCAATCATACTCATAAGAATAATGTGCCCATACCTTATTGGAGTAGAAGATAATTGAACCTTCAAGCTGTCAGTACACACAACTCTCAAACTTCCAACCAAGTTAGGGTTAGAATAAAAAGAAATGAGAAATAATATAAAGTTCCTTTATTACACCTTTTAGCTCCACTTCTTTAAACACAACCACCATAACATGCCAATAAATCAACAATCACAGACTCACACCTTATACCTCCATTTTTAATTTTAGCATAGCAAAGAATAATCTTAAAAATACATCCAAAGAAATATGCCCTTATTTCTCCTAATATTTTATTCAATGCTAATCACAAAAGCCAAAACTCATAAAATTTAATCACACCTTATAAATTTTTGTCCAAGAAACTTTGAATTTCGTGGCATAAAGATGTTTTAATAAAAACGTGTGTTACTCTAGCAAAGCACCACCGCGAGACTTGAAACGACGACCTCCACCAATGCAGCGCGCATCAGCAGCCTTCGCTGCCACTGGCCCATGCGGGCTACGAAGTTCACAAGTGAACTTCCCTCCACTTCACCCTCAAAAAAAAATTCCGAAGACTTTTCAACCGCACATGCTTCTAAGTCTTCTTTCGATCACAGTGAATAGAGCACAAACACTGCAAATTGCATTCGGGGAATTTTGAATTAATTAGGCTTCCAACCTTAGGAGTTGGAGAATAAATAGTCTCTTCGAAGACACCTTGACGTCGGCAAAAATAAAGACCATTTCGCAATTAATCAAAAGTCTTTTCAAAAAGGGTTTAAAAACCCTTATATAATTTTAATAAATTAAGAATAAAAAAAGGTTTAAAAACCTTTAAGTATTTTTAATAAATTAAAAATAATTTCTCCCTTAATTAATTAAATAATTAATTAATTAAAACCTTGAAGGGTTTTAAATAATAATTAAATAAATAATAAATAGAACCTCCATTGGTTTTAATAAAAACCATTTAACTTGGTTTTAATAAAAACCCTATCCAACTTGGTTTTAATAAAAATCGATTTGGTTTTAATGAAAAACCCTTGCCAATGGAATCTCTCCTGATTCTCTTAAAAATATTCTCTTGGAATATTCCACATTTGAAGCCAACACATCCTCTTAACATTAATTCCATTTCCTTTTGACATCAATGACAACTCATAGACAAGAAACTAGGATCTCAAACCCAAAATTGCCAACAATCTCTCCCTTTCTCATTGATGGCAAACCATGCTTCTCAACAACACATAAACTCAACATAAACAACTCTCCCTATCTTGAGGCTCTCCCCCTTACTCAAATATCTCCCCCTTTGTCATCAATGGCAAAGGGTCACCTTTGGGGCTCAAGACTAAGAATGAGCCTCTTAGCTTAGTCCCTCCCCCACCTCCTAATGAGGTGATTAATTCTTGGGTGGGAGTAAAACTCCCATTAGGCACTGATCATCATCATAATCTATAAATTCCTTGTCGAGACTTCTCTTGAAATCTTTGTCCATATTCTTGTTCCTGTAACTGTTCTTGTTCTTGTTCTCATCCCTGTTCTTTTCCATGCCTTGATCCTTGGACCTGATCATGCCACTGTTCTTGTTCCTGTATTCTAGAATTTCAGCTCTACACTGTCTGATTGTGTGACCTTCATTATTGCACTTGAAACACTTGACGATGTTGTTTCTCCGAGGTAAACCTGATCTTTGAATCCACCAGTTCTGACCAAACCTGTTATGGCCAAACCTGTTCTGGCCAAACCTGTTCTGACCAAACCTGTTCTAGCCAAACCTATTCTGACCAAACCTGTTCTTGTTATTTGCCTTGCAATAAATTGCCTTGTGCCCAAACTGTTGACAAGAGTAGCAATACCCTTGAAAGTAACTAGCACTTCTGAAATTGTCATTTACCTCCGTCACTTGAGCCATGCAATGTGAAGCCATGTGACCAAACTTGTGACAAGCAAAACATCTTCTTTGAAACTTTCCTTTATTTGACCTCTTAGGTTCTGAAAACTTCTTCTCATTCTGAATTCTATTTTTTGTTTCTGTGCATCTATCATTCAAGGATTCTTTTTTTGAAATACTTTCCTCATCAGAACTCTCTTCATTTTGGAGTCTCTTACTAGACTCTCCAACTTGTTCCTTGTTAAAGGCCTATTTTATTTGTTGTCTTTCTTTGACCTTTGATGAGTGACTTAACCTTTTTGGAGTTATCTTGAAACTTGTAAAGCTTATCCTTGTAATCTTTAGTTTCCTCTTTCAAAGAAGCCATTTTCTATTCTAACTCACTATACTCAAGGACCTTAGACTCTAACTCATTCTTGAGTTCTTGTGTCTTAGCCATAGAGAAGTCAAGACTTTCCATAAGATCATCTCTCTCCATACAAAATTCATCTAACTTATCCTTGAGTCTAGCATTCTTCTTTCTTTCCTTTTTCAAAGCACTCAGAGCACTAATAAGTTCACCTTCAAGATCTACTTCACCTTCCTCTATATCTTCCTCTATTTTTTTGCTTTTTGAATCATCAAAGCCTTTCTTCTTTACTATTAGGACCATGTTCAGGAATAGTGTACTCATCTTCAATCACTTCCCAAACCTCATTCCCAAGTGCCATTAGATGAACCTTCATCCTTGCACTCCAAAGACCAAAATATGACCCATCAATAATAGGTGCTGCATTGCCACTTGAATGATCCATTGTGTTCTTTACTAGCTTTTCCTTCAAGCTGTTAAACTTTTCGAAGGCACCTGCTCTGATACCAATTATCACAAGAAAAGGAAACAAGTAGAAATCCTTTTCCCTCCAAAGATATTTGAACAAAATAGCCACCAACACAATATCACCAAATGCAAAGAGTAACTTGCTCAAATCAACTCAAAGGAGTAAGCCCAATATCATGAATCAAGTAAAGCAATAACTTGATCAAACAACCTCTATGGAAGCAACTCAACCATCAAACTCAAAACAGCCAACCAAGGGTTCCACTAATTCAATGCAAGTAGCTAGACTCACAAATATAAACCCTAGTGCACAAAGCTTCCACTATCTCAAACCAAAAATTATGCATTCACCAAAAACTCTCCTTAAGGATAACAATGCATAAGTAGTCTTCAACAAACTAGAAAATAGGATTTACACCTAGACAAAGGATACCTAGTAGAATACCTTTTCACTCCAACCTCATTTCAGAAAACATACACCAATCATACTCATAAGAAGAATGTGCCCATACCTTATTGGAGTAGAAGATAATTGAACCTTCAAGCTGTCACTACACACAACTCTCAAACTTCCAACCAAGTTAGGGTTAGAATAAAAAGAAATTAGCAATAATATAAAGTTCCTTTATTACACCTTTTAGCTCCACTTCTTTAAACACAACCACCATAACATGCCAATAAATCAACAATCACAGACTCACACCTTATACCTCCATTTTTAATTTTAGTATAGCAAATAATAATCTTAAAAATACATCCAAAGAAATATGTCCTTATTTCTCCTAAGCTTTTATTCAATGCTAATCACAAAAGCCAAAACTCATAAAATTTAATCACACCTTATAAATCGCTGTCCAAGAAACTTCGAATTTCGTGGCATAAAGACGTTTTAATAAAAACATGTGTTACTCTAGCAAAGCACCCCCGTGAGACTCGAAACGACGACCTCCACCAATGCAGCGCCCATCAGCAGCCTTCGCTTCCACTGGCCCATGCGGGCTACGAAGTTCACAAGTGAACTTCCCTCCACTTCACCCTCAAAAAAAAATTCCGAAGACTTTTCAACCGCACATGCTTCTAAGTCTTCCTTCGATCGTAGTGAATATAGAGCACAAACACTGCAAATTGCATTTGGGGAATTTTGAATTAATTAGGCTTCCAACCTTAGGAGTTGGAGAATAAATAGTCTCTTCGAAGACACCTTGACGTCGGCAAAAATAAAGACCATTTCGCAATTAATCAAAAGTCTTTTCAAAAAGGGTTTAAAAACCCTTATATAATTTTAATAAATTAAGAATAAAAAAAGGTTTAAAAACCTTTAAGTATTTTTAATAAATTAAAAATAATTTCTCCCTTAATTAATTAAATAATTAATTAATTAAAACCTTGAAGGGTTTTAAATAATAATTAAATAAATAATAAAGAGAACGTCCATTGGTTTTAATAAAAACCATTTAACTTGGTTTTAATAAAAACCCTATCCAACTTGGTTTTAATAAAAACCAGTTTGGTTTTAATGAAAAACCCTTGCCAATGGAATCTTTCCGGATTCTCTTAAAAATATTCTCTTGGAATATTCCACCTTTGAAGCCAACACATCCTCTTAACATTAATGCCATTTCCTTTTGACATCAATGGCAACCCATAGACAAGAAGCTAGGATCTCAAACCCAAAATTGCCAACAATATCCTTGATGAACTGATTATGAGAGATTAGTCCAATAAAAAATGTCAGTCTAATACTTTTAGCAATAGTCTCTAAGGTGATGGACCTCAAAGTTCTTTAACCATTAGGATAAAAATATATTTACCTTAGTGAATTTATCTACAACCAGATAAATATCCAACAAGGAATCCATTAATCAAAACTAAAAGTTTGGTTGAAGAGATACAAGCCTTAATCAAGTCAATCTAGCTCTGATTGAACCCAAACTTATCCAATACTTCAATTATTAAATCTTAAGAAACTCTTTCATAGGCCTTGTTCATATCTATCTTAAGGAATAATCTTGGCCTACCACTTTTATGAATTGAATGGATAAGTTCATGTAAAATTATGATCTAATATAAAATTTGATTTCAACGACAAGCCCAGTCTGAGCCTTATTAATTATAGAGGAAAGAAGATGTTTCAATCTATTATCCAACACTTTGTAAAAAAATTGTAAATAGTGTTACACAGGATGATAGGTATGAAATCATAGAAGTATTTGGCACTCGATGACTTGGGAATGAGTGTAAGAAATGTAGAATTCACCCTAAAAGGAATAAAATGTAACTTTTAAACTTATTTCAAGACTTCATAAATATTGTTACCCATAATGTGCTATAAATTCTACATGGGAGGGAAACCATCAGGCAAAGGATCTTTCAAGCCCTCCATCACAATTTTTTTTGTCTTGATATCACCATCACTGAATTGAGAATAAATGTTATTGTTCATGTCTTAAGAGACTAGGTTGGGGATATTTCTGAGTTTACCTTCAGCCTCCCAATATCTAACAACTATTGAACCAATAAGGGATCCAAAATATGAAATAGCTTGGGCTCTAATAGCTTGAATTTTCACCAATTTAGGATCTTTCTCTTTGGATATTTCCTTAATCCTATTAGCACTCCTATGCCTAAACACTAAAATATGGAAAAAAATATATTTTTGTCACCTTCCTTGAGCCAAAGAACCCTTTAATGAGGCCAAGAAATACCTCATTTTTTGCTACATTAAAACTGCTATTTACCAATATTTAATAATATTTTATGCCAAATAGTAGATTAAAATACATTAGTTGCTAATGTTTGCATGATTGGATGTTTATGAATATTGTACCCCTATTTTGATTGACCTTTTTGCATTTTATGACTGTTTTTGCATGGATTTAGTGAGGAATTACATAATAAAATTGACAGTAAATAAAATTTTCTAACATCTGTGATCGGTTGAAGCATTTCATATGTTTTCCCACCTTAAATATGATTCATTTAAGTGATTTGGTGCCAAAACAACTACTCTATTGAAAATAGGGTAGTACAACTGTAAACAACATACAAAAACCAATCCCTTGCAACTTTAAAGGAAGTCATAGACCAAGTCAAAAGTGGAAAGTGTAAATGGTTGGAATGTGTTTAAAATAACAATAAAGAACTAATTTAACAGTTGGATGGATCCCCACATGGTCTAGACTATTAGAAATAGATTATCCCATGAAAATAATTTCACCTTCAATGTTACCTACCTTTATGAGTGTTGCATTTGAAGATCCTGATCAATTATTATTTTAATTTAAGGTTCTGTTCCTAGCATACGATTGCATAAATGACAACCAAAAGCTGAAATGTTTTCCCTCCATACTCAAAGACTCAGCTTTGCACTAGTTTATGAGCTTAGAGCCCAAATCAATCCAAACCTGGGAAGAAATGAAAAGTGTATTTCTAGATAAATACCAAGAATATTATAGGGTGAAAAATAGAAAATATTTATTATATAGAATCAAACAAAAAACAATATGAAACTCTAGAGGATTACTTGGATAGGTTTACCTTTATACAAAAGATATGTGGGCCTGTTGAACCAGAAATATATAAGGCCATATTTTTAATAGGATTACAAGATGATTCTAGATAAGTGTTAGATTTAATAGGCAAGGGAGATGTAAGCACCCTTGACATTGATGAAATTGTAGAGTTATGTAAAAATTACTAATTCACAAGACAAAGAAGACAAAAGTGGAGTAATAATAGTAGTGAGCTAAAGGAGCTTATGGATGAATTTGCCAATCTAAAAATTAATATCTTGGTACATATTAATACCACATTAGGGGAAATGAATGCAAAATCCAACTCTACAACACCCCTAGCTATTTATTGTCCAATATGTAGGACTAAGCATGCTCTTCAATACTATCCTTTAAATAAAAACTCTATCTTTGTTGTTTGTAGCATTTGTTCAAAATGATATATCACTAACCAATGTCATCTACTTCCATGACTCAAAAATATTTTGGAAACACAAATGAAAGAACTCAACTTTGTTGGGTAAATACAAGGGGGAAACATTTCATAATATAAAAATACCCTACGTTTTCCCACAAATTGAGGATAAAAGCATTGGACTATGCCATGGGTTTATTCAAAACCACCATAACAGCCTTGGAATCAACCTCCATGGAAAAACTATCAATATTGGTCACAATCTGATGGAAAAATCCATAATGGAATCAACCCCATCCACTTTGGATGCAAGCCTAATATCATGGATAGAATTAGGGATAGCAATATCCATCATACCAGAGACAACAAAGATACCAAGGTCAAAATCAAAATTTTTTGCCTAGTCCTGCTCAGAATTTTCCTCCAGGAAGACAAAAAAAATAACAACAGGTAAAGCAACCACAACTTCTAGCCCAATCTATGGCCAATCCTAATAATACAAGACAGGCAACCCATGTTTATGTAGCTAAGTATGATGAAAAAAACATAGTCAATATAATTTATTGTAGTAACATCCAACTATATTTGGGAAAGATACTTCCTGGACCTATTCTTGAAGAACTAAAATTGATGAAAAGAAACTAGAAATCTTTAGTCCAAAACCACATGAATCAACTTTGGATAAGGGGAAATAAAAATAAGAAGACTGTCCAAAAGACCTGAAAGGTTTGAAATTTTTGAATTTTTTTCTAAATCAAATTTAGTAAAGGAATTGAAACGTTTGACCATTTCACTTCCTTTGTTGTAAGAAATCAAGGATGTAACTTTAATTAAAAAAAATTATCAGGAACTTTGCATAAAAATATCAGGTAGAAAAAAGAAATCCTTTCCTAAAATTGTACAAGTAGAGGGTAATTTGACTAATTTGATTTCTGGGAAGCTTGTACCACCAAAGGATAGTGATCCAAAAAGTTCATTTGTTACCATAACCATTGGTTCCATGAATATTTATAATGTTTTGGTTGATCTTGGAGCAACCATTAACGTTATGAAAAAATAAAGAATGCAGAAATTACAACTAATAAATTTGAATCCTACATCTACTATTTTGGAAATGGCTGGCAGATCTATTGTAAACCAAAAAAAATCATAGAAGATATCCCTGTGATGATTTCCTCATGGGAATATCCTCTTGTCTCTCTAGTATTTTAGCCTCACAAATCTATAAATGGTTATCCAATTATCTTGGTAAGACGTTAGCTTGCAATTGCAGCCGCTTTTATTAACTATAGGTCAGAGGAGATGACTATCTCAAATGGCATTGATCTGAAAAGGATTTCTTTATACCTCCCTATAAAACCTTCAACTAAATTTTTAGTCCAATTATGGTTTGTTGATTCTGATGAGGAAAATGAAGAAATTATTTCCACACTTACCATTGTAGTAGTAAAAGATATAGATTCACATGAAAGATAATATTTTGAAGATGAAACCATCCTAGTAAATGCCATGCATAAATAAGGACTAGAAGATGAACCAACCATTGTTCATCATCTATTATGAAATGATGCAAGTCAAAATTCTAAACATGTCTCACCTATTCCATCATATGATAGTCCCTTCACATTACCACATGGATGACATCACCATATTCTTTTCTCCTTTCACTACCCCATATCAGATATCATTCCAGTAGGAATTGTAGCTGATAAAGAGACATTCATCTTCCATTATATTATGCCACATCACTATACATTTAACTTCTTAGTAAGAAAATATGAAGGAGTTAATTATGTGTATCCAAGAACTAAATATATTGAGATACAACCAGAAAAATTCTTAAACATCAATAGTTGGTTGACTAATGAACAAAAATAAAAATTGTTAGTTGTTTTGAAAAAACATGTCAAAGCCTCCGCTTGGGAATACAAAGATACAACAGGAATTCATCCTGATGTATGTACCCAAAGGATATATAGTGAAGATGTTAAACTTGTTTGATAGCCACAAATGTGATTAAAATTTGCTCTAAGAGATATTTTCAAGGAAGAAATTAAAAAAATCTTAGATTTTGGATTCATTTTTCCAATTTTCTATAATCGATGGGTTTCTCCACTAGTTATTGTTCTAAATAAAAATAGAAAATTGATAGTGTGTGTAGATTATATATAACTAAATAAAGTCACACATAAGGACCATTTTCTATTACCATTTATTGATCAAGTGTTATATACACTTGTAGGAAAGTACTTTTGGTTTATTTATGATTTCAATGGGTATAACTAGATACATTTCACACCTTACAAACTAGTTTATGGTAAGAAACAACTTTTTTCTATTGAATTTGAGTTACTAACACTTCACTCATCTTTGGATATTGGTATTGAATTATCATAGGTATAGATGGACAAGATTATGTAACTCAATGCATTGTATGAACTTCGTTTAGAAGAACTACGTCACACAAAAGTGATCCAAAAACAGTAAAGTATGTGGCATGTTAGTCACATTCAGAAAAGGAAATTTGATCAACGATATTGAGCTTTGTTGTTCAATTCTCGTTATGAAATTTTCTTGGAAAATTGTAGACTAGTTGGCTTGGACCATACCTAATTGAAGAAGTGTTTGGAAATGGAGTAGTTCATCTTTCTTCCATTGATGATTCAAGGAGAAAGTGGTAAATGGATATCCCCTTCAGGTATAACATGAACCATTAACTAAGGAATTTTTTTTAAAGTAGATTGCATAGTTGCATTTAGACATGACAGGGGAGACTTTCTCTCCCACAACAAATTTAGACTGATGTGAAAATAGTTTTGAAAAATAAAAACAAAATAAAAATAGAAAAAACATGAAAAAAAAAGAGGAATAATCTTGATTGTGAAATTCCTTCATGGGCACCATCAAGACAAAATCTAGAAAAGAGAGAGAGAGAGAGAGAGAGAGAGAGAGAGAGAGAGAGAGAGAGAGAGAGAGAGAGAGAGAGAGAGAGAGAGAGAGAGATGATAAAAATAAGAAAGAATAAATGAAAAAATAGAATAGTTCAATGGTGAATAGAATAGTTCAATGGTGAAAACCTTTTTGGAGGTGTTATTGAATTGAATCTTACATGAAGACTAGTTTCCAACATGTTTGCCTTCTTGGTACTATTCATCATTGTATAAAAATCACTCACTACACATATTATATTTTTGTTTTTCAAATAGATTTCTAACAATCAGTGAAAGTAGTAGTTTGTAAGATGTATGATAAATTTTCAAGATAGCAAGGTATGTGTTTCTTACATTTGATCATAGTTAGCATTTAGTAAGTAATGTATGATAATTAAGTATTTGGTATAAAATATTTAAAATTGGGGATTATAAATGGAATACCTTGTTCAGAATGTCAAGAAGCATCCTCACCTGCCCTTGGTTGCATAAAAAAATTCTTAGATTTGGCTATAAAAAATAGGAAATTATAGAGCTTTGAAATGACTCAGAGCTCCAAAATGAGATCTAAAAATTCAAAACTGCGCAGCACATGAAATTTTGAATTGGCTTGTGCACGTGTAGAATTAAAAAAAAGAGGCTTCTGAATGATGCACCTTACAAAGCTTTTGTATGCACGAACCTCCAATTCCACATGGTAATCATCAAATCGTATCCTCTAGCATTTCCCAATATGATTATGCGTACCTACTTTTCATAATTGGTTTTCAGTTCCATGTGGTTGCGGTCCTTCGATACATGAGATCACACAAATCAAGGAGCTAGGCACCCATGTTATTTGTAAAATAGTGCTGATTCAAACAAATCTAATCATTCAAATTAGTGAATGGTTTAACGATGTGCATGGTAATCAATGAGCAAATTGACCCACCACCTGCAAAGCATGCCAAAAATCAAAATTTCAAACCTGAATCCAATAGTCTTGTGCCACATGTTCGATTAATGCATGTGAAACTAGAGTATTATGTGCCATCTTCTGAAGCTCATTTTACATGCCAAAGTTACAAACTCTTGAACTTTATAATCACCACAACATTGCAAAAGTTGTTGATTCAAAACATTGGCTATAAATTTGAAAACATAGATATTGTACTAACAAATAATTTTCCAGAAAAGCATTGGGTATACATAGAAGTTATGAGACAAACTAGGGCATTGTTAAAAATTTGTAGCAAACATAAAAAATAAGTGCACCAGTTCTTTCCAGCATGGGAAATAAAATGAAGTCTGAACCAAAATCTTGGATGAGTTTCGATAGTACCCTAACGTAGTGCGAGTTTTTTAGCAGGCAGGACTAATGCCATTGAAAAACAAAATCATGGGCATTCTAAGGATTTAGCAACTAAATTCACTCACATGATTTCGAATAACAGAGTGACCATAAGTGGTATGTACATTGAGGTAACTCCTTTAATCTTAAGCCAAATCATTGAATTAAATTTTGCAAAGATCAATCATTACTAGAACTCCCAAAAACATACTTCCTAAGGTAGTTAATGCATTTTTAGAAGAGAGATATGTGCATTCTATCATGTAGATTAACAATAATATTTGTAAAGGAGTAAAAAGAAGTAGCCTTCCCCCACCCTAGGACCAGGTTGTAATCTAGATTATTGAGTATCTAACTTGTGAAGGGCAATATGCAGTTCTATCTGGCCACCATATTAAATTACTCACCCATTTAAGGTATGAAAGACAACACCCTAAATTATGGTAAACATTCCCTAATATTTGCACTAGGAACTACTTACCATGGCAAAGCAATATCAACAAGGCCAAGGATCTCCTGGACACTATGGCCTTATTAAATTAATATGTAGACATCATTTTAGGGGTAATGTTCAGATTTTTAATCAATTCTTTGCACCTTGGTATGAGTGGGTTCCTATTGCAATAGCACCAAAACAAGAAGAGGCTAAATTTATAGATGAATCAATGATGTCTAAAGAAGATGCTACTAAAATAGGCAATCTAGAAGTTGATGAAGCCTCTTCATCTTCCCAAGGTCCACCAATTGCTTGGACTAGCATACAATAGAAGAGAAAATTTGAGAACACCCCTATAGAACAACCAAAAACTAAGAAATTTACTTTTAGTGATAGGGTTACAGAATTTTTTGTTGAAATGGAGATACCTACACAATCAGAACTAGAAAATTTATCAGAAGAGGAAAGAACAAATTCTAAAAAAAAATTAGACTAGTTTGCAAAAGGAAAAATGACAAACACAAGACCAACTACTGAAGAAATAGGTACACAACAGTTAAGAAGATACACCAGACTAGATATAAATTTTGTTATAGAGGATCTATTTGAGCAGAATATATAGATTTTGAAACATAGACCCAGTGACCTTCACCTCCTTCTCTATAAATGAGTTCAAGGAAGAGATAACATAATACAATTGCAGCCATTGGTACAACTTTTGCACCATCTAAATCCAAAAAATGGAGAATGTTAATAATACAATAAGATGAATATGAAGTTGAAAATGTGATTGTAAAAAATATACCTGATCAAGAGGTAGAATCATTTGTAGAGGACCAATCATTTGAAAAAGGTAAAGATCTAATAGAGCCACAATCACCACCTATAGTGAATTTCTCTACCTATTCTTATTCAAAATCTAGGGAATTTGAGGAATATGAGCCATATGATCATGTGAAGGTCGTTAGGGTAATAATTAAAATCCAATAGACCTATATTGAAAGGGAAGAAGCAAAAGTTAAGTACAAAGATGAATATATTGATCAATTGTTGCAGGAAATTCTGGAATTATAAAGAAAACTAGCACCATTAGAGGTACTACCCACAATTCTAGATTTTGGTAGAGAGATAGCAAATATTCTACTTGAATTGGAAGATCAATTTCTAGTAGGAGTAATGCAAGAAGACATCCCACAACTACCCCATAGATTTGAGGAAGATAATTTGGAACACGCAGCTAAAATTTTTGTCCCTTTTTTGATTTTTGTTGCAGTAGCATAACAACATGCAAACAAGGAAATAACACCTAAAAATATGGATGGAAAAGAGATTATATATGTCATAGAGAGCTCATATACTATGGATATGGTCCAAAAACAAACTTTGCAGCAAGAGTTTGAAAAATAATCCATTTTAGAACTTTTGGGTGCAGCTTCAAAACATTCTGGGATAACTTCGAAACATTCTGGGATAACTTCGAAACATTCTGCAACTGAAGAGGCACATTTCAGAGCAGATCTAAAATGTATGAAAATGTGCTAGAATACCTAGATACAACTCCAAAAAAATAAAAAGGATAAATCACATCAGATAATGAAGTCCTTGAAACTCAAGCAACCCCACTACAAGTAATTACATCACCTTAGGTAGTTACAAATCCAGTTATTGTTAGTTCTATTTAAAAAGTGCAAACAACAGAAATAGGAAACTAGGTTAATTTATTGTATGCACATAAAAATCCATATATAGTGTATCTACCTAATATGATTCCACTAGAAAATCATAATTTATATATTTCAAGGTGGATGGCATGCTACCAAAATCTTGGAATTGTGCCTTACAAAATTGAAACCCTTGGCAAAGCAAAATGAGTTATAAGCTACAAAAATTGCTAATTTGTAGGTGAAGGTGCAGAGTTTGTGCCATATTGTAAAATGTTTAATATAATATAGAAAACCTGCTAGGTTGTAAAACCTACTCATTAAAGAATGATTCCTTAGGTGGTAGGTAATGTGTATTTGCTTTGGGTTAACATATTATTTAAATACTTCTCAATATTTTCTAGAGGCATATCTACAAAGTCTTGAGGAGCAAAATATATGCTATGTGAATTATTTTTGCACAAGTATGTCATGGAAAAATATGTGGAATTTCTACCACAGATATACATAGGTGATATACAAATCTGATCCTTTACCTTCAATTTGAATAATTAATTATATTAGGATTAGGAGAAAATATGGAATAAGGAAATTGGATTAGAACTTGGACAACTATTAAGGCATATTTATCCCAATCCCTCAGTCTTGACAAGCCAATTTTTTTTTTTGAATTTACATGGTGGAATTCGTAGTTGCCTCGAATCCGGGCAGGATGTCTAGCTTTTATGGCCACCACAATATTCTGCGTTGTCTACACCAAAATCCGCCACACAGATCTTCGTGTAGTCCACACCTATAACCACCATGCCACAATAATTTTAAACCTTTTACGTTCTTTGAAAGCACCAGGAAAGGGACAAGCATTCAATCCGGTGAGGCCCGAGATTTGAACCTTGGACCTCCGGCCCCCTTATGGGGTTTTAATGAACCAATTGGTCTACACCTCAGACATGACAAGCCAACATTTAAATTTTATGAATAAGCCAAATATAAAGATCACATACCTTTATAATATTCAAGATAGTTTGGCTTACTTTCAACAGTACTATAGGGATAATTTTTCAAGTTCCATGGAAGCATGTAAGAGCAGGTGGGCAGAATTACCCATATTTACAGAAAAAAGAGTCTATATCACCATATAACATGTTGTGGTCACATAGGATGGAAGAGGTAGTACTGTAGATAATTATATAATTAAAACATCAATGAATAGGCTTAAGGTTTATGCCACCCATCATTATCACCCTAATTCATTTCTATTTTGATTATGATCTACAGCTTGATCAACAATTTTAGAATTGGTTGAAGGAGTTAAAATAGAATATGGGATACTATCAAAGAAACTACAAATTTTTAGGTAATTGGTATAATTATTTGGATGTTAGTGCCTCTATAGCCCAACAAAATGCATGAGGACATGCATCAGGTCAAGTTTAGAGGAATGATGAGTCCAAGAAATACCTTATTTTTGCTATATTTTTGACATATTAAAACCACTATTTACCAATGTTTAATATTATTTTATGCTAAATAGTTTATTAAAGTATGTTATTTATTTATTTTTGCATGATTGGATGTTTAGGAATATTGTACCCCTATTTTGACTATTTTTCTGCATTTTATGACTATTTTTGCATGGTTTTAGTGAAGAATTGCATAATAAAATTGATAGTAAATAAAATGTGCTAACATATATGATTGGTTGAAGCATTTCATATGTTCTTAAATATGATTTTTGAGGTGATTTTGCACCAATACAGTAAATCTATTGAAAAACAGGTTAGTACAGTTGTAAACAACATACAAAAACCAGTCCCTTGCAAATTTAAAGGATGTCATATATGAGGTCAAAAGTAGTAAGTGTGAATGGTTTTAATGTGTTTAAAATTAAAATAAATAATTTATTTCACACTTAGACACATCTCCACATGGTCTAGACTATCAAAAATAGGATATTCCATAAGATCTACCGAATATTTTAGAGCTCTCCAGAATGAAGTGTAGAAATAGTATATTTCAATAGAAATTGAAAACAGTTTGCATTTATTTTGTGGGGAATACAATTATATAGCATTAATACAGGTGTAAAAACCTTATCTCACATATTTTTGATCTTTTCCCACTAGCTGGAGATACACAAATAACTGTTGCAACAAATTTTATCCTAAAATAGACTAGTGTTCTACAACAAAATAAGCAAACCATGCATGGACATCACACAACATTGAATTGGTAGTTTCAAATATGTACATAGGAAATAATATAAATAGGACTACTCCCTCATTGGTTGATTTAGTTATAATATGATTCAGAAGTCAAAAAGTTTGAATTGTAACAATCACCTTTTGTAATAGCAAGTTTTCAATAAAGTGTAGTTTTTATCAATTGTGTTGATTCATGAGTGTGAGAGTGTTTAGTATTTAAATATTGGTGTGATTAGATATTATTACAGACAATGGAGAAATATCCCACTCTCAGGGCTAGAGGAAGGAGTATTTTTATAGGTTTTTATGACAATTTTTAGTTTTTAGTAGTTTTTGTCCATTTTATTGCTAACATCCGATAGCAGCAGATTCCTTGGTTTTTAGTATCTTTATTCTCATGTTTCAAGTGTGATGTATGTGAGTTTGTTTATAGCTAGATTAACCCTATTTTTTTGTGTTTTATTTCTTCTATTTTTTGCATTTTAATTTTAGCAACATTTTTTTGATAGTTTTCTGTAGCAACATTTTGCGTTATTTTGCATATTCAATTTAGCATGATTGAATTAGGTTATATTTTAATTTAGCAATTTCCATTTATTCCATTTTAATTTAGAAAGTGTAAATTATATTTTTATTTAGCAATTTTAATTCTGCTATATAGTTCAAATTCTACAAACTAGAAATAATTATAATTTCTACAACTGTAGTTTAATTGTCAATTCTACAACTATAGTTTAATTGTCAATTCTAAAAAATTAAGTTAGTTTAGATTATGAAATTTAGGAGTTAGTATGACCTTGAAATACAAAATGAACATTTTTTTCACTAAATAAATCTTGTGAACTAATGACTGAACTATAGCTTGCCAAAACCTTCTATCACAAATAGCCTTGGAAACTGCCCTAAATTTGAAAAATATTAAAATTAAATGATGAAAATAATGACATTCATCACCCTTTATTTTTTTCTCCATATTATTTACTCATTATTTACTATTTTATGCAACTCTGAAAGTACCTTCCTCTCCTTTAGTCTAGATTCCATGGAGATATTATCCAATTCCATCTCAGACTCCATTGCCTTGAGCTGGCCCTTAAGGATATTCTTATTTTGCAAGACATGACCAAAAACTTCTCTATTCTAAATATTGATATTACTCTTAATGAACTTGAGTTTTAATACCACTTTGGAGAATCCCTTTCTTGGGATAGAAATAGACCACAATCCTTAATCCTAGCTTCCAATTCTATGTGTTGACACCATATTGCACCAAATATGAATATTTTAAGGAAAAGGTTGAATTTCATAGAAGATTCAAACCACAAAGGGTTATGGTATGATCCCACCTTGGAAAAAGAACAAAGAGAAGCATATCCCAAGAAAGGAAAACCTTGTTTATAAACTAACTTCCTGTCCAACCTGGAGAGAATGAACTAATTCCCAACTCTCCTATTACTCCAAGTGTACTTTGATCCCTTTAGCTCCACATCCATGAGTTCATAAAGCAGGGAATTAAAATCACCTACTAAAATACAATCTTTCTGCTTGAAGATCTCTCTCATTGAGCTCAATTAAAGCCACAATAAAATTCTACTAGGGCTTGAGTTAGGACTATACACATTGGACATGAACCATATAAAATTAGATACTTTACTAAAAAACAAAATGTTAATGACTCTATATAATAAGGTAAGAACTACACCATCAAAATTAGATGGGTCCCTAGACAAACCATTTTCTAGACTTGTAGCAAAACTAGATCCATTCCCTATAGGTTTCCTAAAATTCTCTAAATTACAAGAATCAATATTAGTTTCTTTGAGGAAGATAATATCTATAGAGGACTCTTTTCTAAAGGAGGAGACCAAACATTTATTATAGGCTTAAAAGATAATATTTTTAAATCTAAAGAAATATGGTGCTCGAAGTGAGTTGGCCATCTTGGTAATGTAGAATATGTTACTCTCAAGAACCATTGAAGGATTTCCATGGACACCTTTGTGAGAGTGTGGGTGGATGGACCTCAAATTATATGGGTAGGATCCTTCCTTTGATGAGGGTTGATTGATTGAGGAGTATTGGAGGTGAAAGAAGGGAATGCAAAAAATAAAGGAACTCTGGATAAGCACAATAGTAGAGGTATTTTAATAGTAGAATCCTAAAACAAATGTATTTTGGATATATTTCTTGTTAATTATTTATTATGGAATCTTCTTTGCTTTAGCTATTTTGCTGGTTTGGATGTGTTGGATTTTGTGATGGTGCATTGCATACTTTTGAAGTTTCCTCATAGTTTAGCTTAGATTTGGTTGCTTGATTTTCCATTATTGTATCTAGATTTTATTGTATGCATCTATGGTGGATTTATTTGAGTATTGGATTTATCTTTGTTATCATTTTATTCATTTAATCTAAGTGTTTTCTTCACAAACTATATGTAACCCAAATCTACACAACGTGTTATGTTTGATGATTTTACATTGGCTTATCTTATTTCAAAACCATGCTTGTTCGTGTCAATTCTATATGGGAATTCCATATCTCAATGCTTTCTTTTGACCTTCTATATAGGTTGGAGGTTGGTTGTATTGATGTATGATCTACTCTAAAGGGTTGGTAGTTTTTCTCCTCCTTTTTCTATAGACCTTTATGGACATGATAGTGCCTTTAGTTGGATTTGGTGAAAATAATTTTTAAGAATCCTTTGAGTGCCTCTTTGTTATTCAATAATGTTGGGGTGTCCATTCTTCTTGGATCTGTGTTGCTTGTGGAATATTTTTATGCTTATAATATTTTGGTTGTGTAGAGGGGGAAAACTACCCTAATGTGTATGATTCTTGGTTGGATCTTCTAGGAGCCAAGGTGAACCGTGGGGGTATGATATAACTCTACACTCGATGGGAAACTAGAGGAAGGGTTCACTAGGAATGGTTTTAGGACTCACTCTAATTTTAGGGTGGAAGGTGTTTGAATGTGTCAATTAAGCATGCACCTATGTTTAGCCTTTCTAAACTACACTATGAAAGGGGAAAGAACAATGTAATATACAAGATGTAGGAAAACAAGAACTAACCCTAGAATGATTCTTTTTTGAATGATTACTAATCTTGGGATTGCAAAAAAAATCCTTTTAATAAAGGGTACAAGGGAAATGCACAAACAAGGTTAAAACCTTAAATGAACACTATATGCTTTTATTCTTTCAAATGCCTAGGAATTTAATCAAATGCTTTTTATCACCTGTGATTTTTGTTTTAAATATAAATGAATAAGAAGCAATCAGTAAAAAACATAAAAATCTATTAGGGCACTTATCTAATGGTTATTCCAAGCTTTAAATTTCATACAACAATGTCCCATAGCTTCAATCCTACAAAATAACTTCACAAAACCCTTGAAAAATATGATCACTATTAGGGGTATTGCTTAGGCCACTATATGACTATACTTGGAGGTACAACAATCAAGCCTTGTAAGTCCTTTTAGCTAACCTTTAGAATGTAAAAGAGAAATTTAAAATTTTTAGAATATCAAGCAGAATATAATGCAATAAAATATAAAAGATATATATATATATATATATATATTCTTTTATATTTTATTGCATTATATTCTGCTTGATATTCTAAAAATTTCAAATTTCTCTTTTACATTCTAAAGCTTAGCTAAAAGGACTTAGGGGTATTTCTTAGGCCACTGTATGACTGTACTTGGAGGTACATCATATTGCAATTTGTGTAATTATGTCTTAAATGCAACATGAACTATAGACCCTAGGTTTTGGGAGTGAAATTCTACCCTCAATAATAGATCTAGTAAAATGTTTCCCTATATAGGGTGACCATGATTTCACTTCTGATGAAATCATGTCCTATAATTAAGGGGCATGATTTTACAACAAAAGGAAAATACAATAGAATAGTGTAGATAAGCTAATAAAAAATGCAAATTTAGCGATATATAAATGCAAATGAATGAAAACAACCTAGTGGTAGAAAAAAACTAGACAAAAGGATGAAGATCTCCAAAATAGTAGACTCCTCCATAGGGCTTCAACAATTATCCACCAAGGGCATAAAAACACAATCAAATGTTGCAGAAAAGATCACAAAATCCAAAAAAATTAATAGTCTTGTTAACACTTGGATGAACACTTGTAGGTATCTTGTTAGATTGCTTCACTTAGAATTCATGATTAGAAGAGATATTAGGAGCGAAAAGTTTGAATTTAGGAAAATAAAGCTTCAAACCCTCTATTTATAAGATATTTAAAAAAAGAACAGGCAGGAAAACCAAGGAAAATCCAATGCCAAAGATTTTTCTAAGAGAAAACCCTAGCTAGGTGAAATCATGCCCTATAAGGGTTGATTGTGATTTCATCAGAGAAAGAAAAAATAGGGAAATAAGGGGGGAAAGAGGACCAAAATTGCTTTGGGAATGTTAGAGGGTCTCTCTAACGGTCTAGGGAAAATGACTCACTCAAGTGGGTCAATTTTCCATATCTACATTTACCCCCTCTTTGATGCATGTATGGCCTAATAAATGCATAAAAAAATGATATAGACACATATGGATGTAGGATGATAAACAACAATAAAAAATGAGTGGTTGGTTTAGAATAAAGGAGTGGTGCAAAATGGTGTTACTCCAGATACTTTCATGTTTTGCATGTAAATCAAGGTATTAGGGATATTATTGCCTCTTAGGCCAAGGTGCCCCCTCAAGTTTTGAGAAGAATGCAAAATTCCTATGAAAACATGAAATGGAAAATGTAGAAGAAAGAAGAGTGAAACGAATAGGAAAGAAGAGAGGAAAAGATAAGCAGAAAGCAATAACAAGAAAAGTGGGAAAAAGTGTGAGTGTATGCTCATGTTTGAATTCTTATTTTTATCTATTATATATATATATATATATATATATATATATATATATATATATATATATATATATATATATATAATTTTTTGTATGCATGGTGAACACAAACATAATGGATGCAATGAACCTATATGAATGATATGGAATGATATAAATCTAACTAAATGCAATGCATATAAAATGCAAGCCTAAATGAGAAGATGAAAATAATGCTCTAAAAGTCAAAAGAAAAGAAAAAAAGTAACCAAGATCCCTTGGGGGTGTATGTCTGCAAGATGGACAAGGTGGAGCTGAATTTGCTATGGGTGTAGCACTCGTTGAGATGGACAAAAGATAAATATATATACTCATTGGGATGTATACTATAAAATAGTTGAATGGAGGTTACCCCTTTCTTGTGACCATGAAGCTATCCACTATAGTGTGTAAGTTTACAAATATGGAAAATACAGAGTTGAACTTGCTATGGGTGTAGTGCTTGCTAAAATAATTAGAGAAAAAGAGATGTACCCACTAGGATGTATGCTTGAAAATGATTTAATGGAGGCTACCCATCGCTTATGACCATGAAGCTATCTACTATGGGGCGTGTTATGTTCAAAAAGGTGATGAAAAAAGTGAGTACTACTTGATAGAGGTGTGGTGTGTGCAATAAAGTGTATGGACATGGCCAATGGAGCAAAACGAGAACCATATCCCTTAACATGGAGAGATATAAGAAATGAAAACTTTCAAGGTCAAGGAATATGGAAGAGATGATATGGGTGGATGAAATGCTTGATTGTGGACCGTAGGTTGGGGATTTACTAGGCATTAAAGCCCTAGTGAGAGTGCAATGCATATGAGCTATGACCTAACTAGGTGTCATCACTTTCCATTGTTGCAAATTACCTAAGAATCTATATGAACAAGAAATTATGCAAATATGAATAGGAAAAAGTGCATGTTATGAAAATAAAAAATATAGTTGGAACAAAATGTCAGGAAATCATGCAAAATATGATATAAAATAATGCAAAATTATTAGGTAAACAATGATGATATATGAAACTCCTCTAAATGCAATGTACAATATAAATTATGGATCATGCATAGTATATTTTTATATGCATTATTTTCATTGGTTATTTAAATTCTTCACCATATAAAGAAGCTAAATGATAGGTAACTAAGATAAAATTAGCTATTATGAAAAAGGGCCCTAAACAATTGGCCTAGAACTTACCTTTAAGACTGGAATGAGTATTAGTGTTCTTCTGGTTTTCCTTAAGGATAAGGTCCCCAACCTCAAAATAATGGTTGCAAAATTTCTTAGAATAAGATTGCTTAAAATTATTTTGATATGCTCATAAATTATCTAAGGAATGAATGCAATTTTCATATAGCAACTCCAATTGGTTCAAATAATCTTAGCAATACTCATCATCGACTGAGGTATCTTGCAACAATATGTGCAATATGAGAACCTCATTCTTGAAAAGAAACACCACATTACATCCATATACCAAGACATAGGGTGAGGCACCTATGGGTGTATGCACACTATTACGATAGGCCCACAAGGTAGGATAAAGTTGGATATTCTAGTCATGACCAGTCTTACAAACCAACTTCTTCAAGTTCTTGATCAAATAATTATTGGATGCTTTGGATTACCCATTACCATAAGGGTAGTATGGAATTGACCACCTGTGTTGAATATTGTGCTTAGCAAAAATTTTATGAATATCCTTGTTCTTTAAAAGAGTTTCATTGTCATAAATAATTATGAAGGAATCATAAACCTATAAAGAATCTAGTTGAAGATAAGCTTGGAAACCTAATTTTTAGTCATTGTGGCCAGGGGTATGGCTTCGACCCATTTAGTAAAGTACTCTATCATTGTAATGATAAGCTTATGACCATAATAAAACATCAGGTTAATGTTATCTATAATTTCCAATCCCCACATAGAGAATGGCCATGAAAAAGAAATAACCTAAAGGTTTTGAGAAAGAGCATGAACAATATTACCATGGCATTGACACTTGTCATAGCATCAAACATGGTCACATGCATCTTTCTCCATGGAAGGCCAATAATACCCCATTTAAAGGAGTTTCTTGTTAATAAAATTTCCACTATAATGACCTCTCCATGATCCTTCATGAGATCCACTAAGAGTAAATCAGGATTTATTGGAGATAAGGCATTGTAAGAGGATGCCTTCAAAAGAACATTGATACAAGGTATTTCTAATTATAATGAATGGGTATGCTCTCTTGTGTAAAATATTATGCGAATTACGATCTAATACATTAGGCATTGAACCATATTTAAGGAATTTAAATATGTCAGTATGCCATGGCTCATATGGGGCATCTCCAATGGTCAAAACATCTCATAGGACAAGACAATAACCAAGTGATACGGGCTTCTAGAGTTTTTTGATGATAATAAATGCTTGATCATCTTCCAAATATAAAGAAAATAAAGATGTCGTAGTGGCCATGGCATCCACATGGTTGGAGGATCTAGGGATAGACTCTATGGTTACCCGATCGAATAAGGACAATAACTTGGTGACAATATCGTTATAAGGCTTTAGTTTATCATCCTAATTTTGATAAACATCATTGATCTGATTGACCTCAAATTGCAAAGGTAAGGTTGATCTAAGGCCAATGATCAAAGCTTCATATTTTGCAATATTATTTGTGTGGGATAAATGAAGCATGAAGGACAAAGGGATGAGCTATTTTTGTGGGGTAACTAAAATGACTCCAGCACTAGCATCCTTCATGCATCGGGCTCCATAAAAAACAAATTATAAGACTCTAGCTCTTTAAATTCGATGTTGAAGCACTCATCGAGAAACTCCATAACCAAATTTTGGGTAGCTCCTAGAGGTGGAGGCTAACTGATAAGCAATTACCTAATATTTTATAGCCTTTTGACCTATCAATATCAAGTAAAAATCACTAAGGTATAAAACCCACTTAGCAGCTCGACCTAAAAGGTGAGTCTCAAACATTAGATAGTACAAAGGGTCAAACTTTGCAACTACCAATATCTTATGGCTAAGCATATAGTATCTTATATTTTGGGAAGCAAACACCATGGCAAGGCAAATCTTATCTAAGGAAGTGAACCTTTTTTTGTAGCTAACCAAAGTTCTACTGATATTGTAGATAACTTCCTCTTTATTTTGATCATTATATTGAGCCAATAAGGATCCCAAAGCATAATATGTAGCAGTTATATAAAGCACAAAATACTTACTAGGCATAGGAGGAACTAGCATAGGAAGTGAAATCATATATCATTTGAGGTCATAGAAAGCTTTTTGACACTTGGAAACCCATTGAAAGATAACATCTCTTAATAAGCTTAACAAAGGGTTGGCACGTATTGGCTAACTAGCCTATGAATTGGTGAATAGTCTAAAGTTTACTTTGCATGCTATGTAGCTTGGTTAGGGTGTGGGGAGGAGACATGTCAGTAATAATTGATATTTTAGTTGATTATACTTTAATACCTCACCTAGAAAATTATGAAACCTAAAAACTTGCCAAATGTGACTCCAAACACACACTTAGTGGGTTTAAGATATACTTTGAAGTGCCAAAGTATTTCAAAAAATTTGCCTTAAATCATGGACATGATCCTTTCATTGTATGGAGCAACCTAAAATATCTTCCTCATAATCCTAGTGAATATCATGCATCATGTCATGGAAAATATAATTCATAACCCAATGATAGGTGGCAACAATATTTTTCAAGCCAAAATGCATGACATTCCAATAGAAGGTCCTTTATGGAGTGATGAATGTTTTCTTAGCCTGGTCTTAAGAAACAATCATAATTTGATTGTATTTTGAGAAACCATCAATGAGTGATAGAATACCACATTTGGTGGTGAAATCTATAATTTGATCTATGTTGAGCAAGGGAAAATCATCATTGGGACATGATAAGTTAATGTTCCTAAATTCGATACATATTTTAATCATTATTTCCTTCTAACCATAGGAACGATATTGGATACCCACTCAGAATATTTGATGGTTTTTATAAAATTTATGTCAAGGAGTTATTAGAGCTCCTCCTTGACCAAAAGGGTGACCTTAGGATGCATCTTTTGAAGTTTTTTCTTAAAAAGCTTAATACTAGGGTGAACTACCAAATGATGCATAATAAGGGAGGGATCAAGCCCTGGCATGTCAACATATGACCAAGAAAAAATATCATGAAACTATTTTAACAAGTTAGTCAACTACTCTTGCTTGTCCATATATAGGGATTTACCTAGATTAAGGATTCTAGGAGCTTCCTCAAAACCTGTGTTCACATCTATGGTATCCTCAATGAGAATGGATGAATAATCCTCAAGAGGAGGCAGGGAAGGAATTACTCCTAGTTTCTCAAGATCAAAAAGAAATTTAGAACTAAATTCCTCTTGAGAACTAGAATATTCAACCTAAACATCACAAGGGACTAACCCGTTAAAGTAGATTCCATTTTGAGAGATATCCTCATGAGCCATATCACAAAGAATCTTATATTTAGCATATGTATTTGGATTTGCAAACAATATATAGGGAGAGGGTTACCCCTCATCCTTGACACTCCACTCTAATATTTGATGAGCATCCTGAAGAGGTTCTTGATGAGAAGAACTATCTTGATATTGTGATAAAATATTGATTAATGATTCCTCTCTCACATTTAGATTTTCAAATTGCTTATTTATATAAGATGAGGAGTATAAAAAATTATAATCAAAGTGAGCTTGTTCAACTAGTGAAAAATATTCAAATGGGTGAGGATCACCCAAAATAGTGACCAATTGATTTTTAAATTCAAACTTCAAACACTAGTAAAAGGTAGAATGGATAGCCCACATCTCATGGATTTAGGGCCATCCAATAAGTAGATTAAAATATGTAGGGCAAGATACCACATAGAACAAAATATCTAAGATCTTATGTCCAACCTTAAGGGGAGGAAAATAATGCCACAAGCTTCTTGGGACTTGATGTTGAAGTTTGTGATGATGTCCTTGGATTCATTTAAGTCTCCATCTATTAATCAAAACTTTTGGAAAAATTGATAAGTGCATACATTGAGGGAAGAACCACCATCAATCAGACCCCTTTTGATAAAGGTTTCCCAAATAAAATTTATAATTTAAAGATAAGAATCCCTACAAGGGTCTAAGGAAGAAATATCAACATCCAAGAATGTGATATGATGTATCCAAAGAGAGCTTACAACATTGTGTATAGTGCTAGGAATTTTTTTTGGATAAATGGGTTGTTGTCTTAGAAGCTTCAACAAGGCTTCCCCATGAGTAGGAGAATTTTACAAAAGTTCATGTTGGTGAAATTGTGTACCTTCTCTCCCACTCTTTCCTTTTTTGTTAATAAAATATGATGATCCCTAATGAATAAAATTTTAGAGCTCAACCTTTGAGAAGAGAATGTTGAAGTACTAAAATAAGACCTTGTAGATGTGGTGAAATATGTTGAAATGAGTTGCAATAAAATTGGCAAAAATTTGGTGATGACAAGGGCAACGAATGGGTTGTTGGAGGATACAAGGTCGATCCCAAAAGACCACCTCAAAAGAAAATGTGAAAGAGATAAAGGGTAGAAAAATAGGGCCCTACACCCTAGAGTGATAATAAGAGCCCCTCCAATAAGAAGTGCAAAAAAATTGGCTAACTAGTAGGGTGGGTGGAAAACTAGGCATCCATAGTTTCTAGATGCATCTTGAAACCCCACCCCGTCATATGAGTGGAGAAGCAAGATTCCAAATACCTTACCCATAAAGTGGGTAGAAAATTAGGACAATGACAAGTCGAGGTCAGCCCCAAATCACCATCCCAAGAATAAGGAAGGAGGTCAAGCAAAGAAATAAGTACTTGTTCCACCCAAAGGCTCTTGAAATTGCACCTAAAATTGAAACTAGTGTGGAATTCCAAAAGCCCATCTTGTGGTGCATGGAGTAGAGTAGGCAAAGTTTTGGGTCAGTATTAAGTAGAGGAAAAATCCCAAATTTCCACCCATCATACCATTTCTACCAACATCAAGGGACCTCTGCATATTGATGCACATCTTCATTTAAGAGGGTGCGGGATGTGTAGCTAGCATTAAAGAGGTTTGGTGCCCCACTCAGTGCACGATAGCTGATTGAATCATGAATCAATCAAATTTTTAGCCTCAACGTATCCTCTCATGCAATTACTACCTTTAGGTGTAGGTAGATTTTTTTATTATCTAATAGAGCTACCTAGAGGAATAAGGTTGATCAAGAATCTAGATTCATGCATCCTGGCTAGCATACCCCTTGGATTTGCAGCATTATCACCCATATTGGTGCTATCCAATTATCTCATCAACCACCCATTGTATTAAATGTAACATTTATTGTAAGGTCTATATATGCTAGAATGTAAGTCATTCCAAAAGGCAACTCTTTAGCCATTACAATTCATATGTAAAGTTTTCACTATTTTGTAAATGCAAGTATTCCACTATTTGGTCTCCAAATTGACTCCTTTGTATGTGTGAATGTTGAAGGTTTATTTTTGTTAAATCTAGTTGGGTGAATGTGCTATAATTTTACATTTTGGATTTATGCATCACATTCATTAGTTATGGAATTTACTTTTGACAAAGGTGTGTTAAGCAATTAGTAGGAGTAAGGTTGGATGATATATTAGGTGGTCTACTTGTGTTTTTGGTAATAGTGCAAGCTTCTTGCATGTATGTATTGATGCAGATGAATCCATCCTTGTGAGTTTTTTTTGTGGCCTCCTTTTATTTCTTTCATTTTCCTTTTTTCCCTAGGAATTGTTAGCTAGGACTTCTATTAGGAACTGACCTTATTTAAAGATCGATCACTTAGCCTTTCCAGCCTCCGTGGTCATTCAATGTTGGTGCAGGTTTATGGGTGCACAAACTCCCCATCCTTTTCCAATAGGTTGGATTTGCCACCAACAGTTTTTGGAAAAATTTATGGGGATACAAAAGGTCTCTATTTTTCAAGCATAATAAAAGAATGGTGATGCTCTAATTTTTTTAATTTTTCTTTATCACCTGGTGACTCTAAGAAAAAATTATAATGTCATGACTAGTTTCCTCTCCATTCCTTTAAATATCTATTACCCAAAGGAGTCAAGGTTAGATGAGTAGCCCTAACCTTGATAGAAAAGAAAGTATGATCATCTAGTGACTCCAAACTAATAATAAAACCTAGAATATCTGAAGGATCGATGCTCTAATGGCCCAACAATATTATCCTAGATGGAATGATTTTGGTTTCCTCAACATACCTCTTCTACATGATATACTTAAGGTAGCTTTAAATATGTTGTCTATATTTTATGGCTTAGATAAGACTACATTTGAGCATTATCAAGATGTTACCTCCGTATCTAACATTCACAACAATGAATATGTGATGCTTAGGTTGCTCATTATCTCTCTCAAAGGAAGGGCCTTGCTATGGTACAAATCCTTGGAGGATGGAAGTATTTGTACATGGGTTGATTTGGTGGAGGTGCTCATCAACACATTTGATGATTCAGGGGATCCCCTCTTGATGCTCAATCAATTATTTTTCATCAAACGTGAGCCTCAAGAGAATATCATTGACTTTAATATCAATTTTAAAAGGGATTGGAAAAGTATTCTCCATGATTTCCATCCATATATTGTTGAGGCATACGTGTACTATATCCAAGCTTTCTACTCTGATATAAGCTCTATTATTTAGTAGTTTCAAGAAAAAGGTTCCTATATATTTACAAGAAGGTCGTACGAGTCAAAACTATGCTAATACAAGTGGGAAATTTGCCTCCTAGGTATTTCTCTTCTTCATATCAAACATGAGTAAAACCATCCCTAGTTCCATTCCCTGAAGGATATGCACCAAAATTTGCCCAAGTTATGGGATACACCCTCCCTATTAACTTCTACAAAAGTTATCCCTTGATAGGAGAGGAAGTGTTGGTAGAAACTCGAATGTGGGTGGAGGAAGTAGGTCAAGTAGCCCTCATTATGAGAAAAATACCAGTGTCACAACTTTACCCCAACCAGTGCATACCATAATTACTAAGGGACTAGTCCACTCACAATATTCCCTACTACTTGAATCTACCATGAGTTAGTAGAGGATGATGGAAAGTTGAAGGGCATTCTAATTAGCCAAAAATACTAAGAAAAGATAAGGAAGGTTGTTGCTCTTTCATGACCTACTCAAACAATCTCCTCTTTAGCCAACTGAATGTTGGTATGGTATTAGCTGTGACGAGGAACAATCAGCCTAGCTATTCTATCTTGGGCCACATGATACATTATCGACCACAACACTCTTTGGAGAGCCATATATTGATTCTTGAGCCCCATGGCAACCAATTAATGATGATCATGATAGCTGGATGATTGCTCAAAATATGGCAGGAGTAAGTCAAAATAGGGTATGGCCTTGAATCAGATAAATCCAAGTGGGAGATAGCATCGACACTTCTCTTCAAATAAATTATCTACCAGAGTTGATTGGATGGGAAATCGCCTTGTGTTTATTGATTATGACATAGGTATACTGATCCCAAAAAAAATTATTAGACCCAAATGATGTTTTGTGATACTTGAGAATGATTATAGATGGTACTAAAACTAGAATGAAGAAAAACTTAGTTTTGACATCATCTGGTTCGAATATTGCATATTCATAGCATGACATGTAGTGGCATTTATTACCCAAGCATGTCAGGCATGCCAAAATTTTGTGTAAATAATTGAAAGTAAATAAATTCTATGATTAATTTCCTAAAGGTCTGAGGTGTAGACCAATTGGTTCATCCAAACCTCATAAGGAGGGTAGAGGTCCAAGGTTTAAATCTCGGGCCTCACCGAATTGAACACTTGTCACTTTCCTGGTGCTTTCAGTGGCATAAAATATTTAAAATGATTGTGGCATGGCTATTAAAGGGGTGTACTGCATGAAGATCTATGTGGTGGCTTATGGAGATGACAACAAAGAATACTATGGCAGTCATAAAAGCTGGATAGCCTACCCGGATTCGTGGTGGCTACCGATTCCACCATGTTAAAAAAAATAAAAAACATAAAAATAAATAAAATCTATAATGTAAGTATGCCCACTTAGAAGGTGTCATTATCTTGTTCGTGGTTTGTAGGGAGAGTGCTCCAATAATAAATTTCCAAGTTGGCCAAGGCACTAAACATTATGAGGTAAAGAAAATTTCCTAGATCGCATCTTAGAATCATAACACTTTATTTTACATCTTCTCATCTTATTCTTTTTTGTTCATTATCTGTTCTTTTTCATTTTTGTTGTTATGACTACGTACCCCAATGTATACACACAACAAGTACAAAGGCTTTAAATACTATCCTTGGAAATCTAAAATCACATGGAGAAAATCTTGGCACTTGTGTAAGCAAGAAAATACGCCATCCCTATATGGACATAAAATCATTGGCTAAGAAAATACCTAGAAAGAAGTATCTAGACTCATGTGCCAATTGGACCTTCACATGATTCAATGCATACCAAAATACAAAATAGGGTAAGCATTCTACAAATAGGCCCCCATACACACTTGCAAAATTAGTCAGGAAATATGAGTCTTGGAGGGCAGTTGGTGTTGAATGTCCTCATGATGAGTGGTGATAAGCAAAGAAAATTTTTGCTAGATTGCATCAAAAATAAAGGTTGGAGCACAAAAAATACGTACTTTTGGCATTCTATTTGCTTGTGGAATTTCCTTGAGCCATGAAGAGGTATGTTTATGGGAATCTAATCTATGGGGGTGTCCCATGGATAAGCTTCCATTTCAATTCATTACTTTTCTGCATCCTTCTCCTTCCTCTATTTTCCCCTTTTGTTTGTTGTCATTAACCTCTTTGGTTATTGACATTCGTTTTATTGCCTATGATATTTCCTATTTTGTTCCCTTTCCTCTTGTGTCTTATTATTCTAGATTTTTAGTTTTTCTTGTTGTTTCCCATTATGATTCCCCTTATTTTATTTTTCTTCTCAATGTTCCACCGTGTCACACTCTCCCATCACCTACCACCCTCCTTTGTCTTGCAACCTTGACCTACTACATTTATTTATACCTTTTATGTCATCTCTTTCTTCTTCTATTCCTTGTTTGAAAGTGTTATGTGCTCAACATGTCTACCTGGGTTTCCTTTCAGTACAAGTGGAAATACCTTCTGAGACACCAAGATTGTGGGTGAAATTTTGCACCTTCTCACCCACTCTTTCATTTTTTGTTAATAAAATATGATGACCCTTAATGGCTAAATTTTGGAAGCTCAGCCTTTGAGCAGAGAATATTGAAGTACTAAAATAATATCTTGTGGATGTGGTGGAAGATGCTAAAATGAGCTGCAATAAAATCAATAGAAATTTGGTGATGAGAAAAGGGGAGAAGAATGGGTTGTTGGAGGATACAAGACCAATCCCAAAAGGCCACCTTAAAATAAATGTTGAAAGGGATGAAAGTTAAAAAAATAGGACCCTACACCCTATATAAATCCCAAGAACACCTCCAGTAAGAAGCGCACAAAATTTTTCTAACTAGTAGGGTGGGTGGAAAACTAGGTGCTCGCAGTTTCCAAGTGCATACCAAAATCCTGTCCCATAATACAGGTGAAGAAACAAGATCTCAAATACCCACCCCATATAGTGGGTGGAAAAGAGAGATAGTATCAATTCAAGATCGGTCCCAAATCACCACACCAAGAATAAGAAAGATTTTTGGGTGAAGAAATAAGTACCTATTCCCCAAAAGGCTCCTAAAATTGTGTCCAAGATGGAAACTAGGATAGAATCCTAAAATTTTACCCTACGGAGCATGGAGCAGAGCAGACAAAGTTTTGGATGAGTATTAAGTATAGGATAGATCCCAAAGTTTCACCCAACACACCATTTCCACCAAAATCAAGGGACCTTTATGAAAATATGTGCATGCTCATATAAGAAGGTGCAGGATGGGTAGCTGGCATTAAAAAGGATTGATGTCCTGATCAGTGTACAATAGTTGATAGAATCATGCATCAATAAAATGGTTAGCCTCAACCCATCCTCTCATGCAATTAATGTCCTTAGGTGTAGGTGGATGAAATTTATTATTTGATATATTTTCTTAGAGGAATAATACTAATCAAGAGTTTATATTCATATAGCCTGGCTGACATACTCTTGGTAGCTACCTTTAATTTTAGTCTATAAAATATTTAGTGGGATTCATAGCATGACCGCCCTTATTGGCATCACCCAATGTTCTCATTCGCCACCCATTCTATTCAAATGTAATATTTATTGTAAGGTTATTATATGTTCAAATGCAAGGCATTCCAAAAGGTAACTGTTTAGACATTACAATTCATATGTAAATTTTTCATCATTCTATAAATGCAAGTATTCCACTATTTGGTCTCCAAATTGACTCCTCTGTATGTATGAATGTTGAAGGTTTACTTCTATTAAATTTAGTTGGGTGAATGCACTATAATTCTGCATTCTAGATTTATGCATCTCATTCATTGGTTATAGAATCTACTTTTGACAAAGGTGCATTAAGTGATTAGTAGGAGTAAGGTTGGCTGATCTATTAGGTGGTTTTATCATGTTTTCGATAATGGTACAAGCTTGCTACACATATGTATTTATATAGCTAAATATGTCATTGTAATTTCTAGTTGTGGCTTCATTTTATTTCTTTCCTTTTACCTTTATCCCCTAGGCATTGTTAGCTAGGACTTCCATCAAGAACTAGCCTTCTTCAAATATTGATTACTCAGTATTCATAGGATCTACTTCTATTCAAGGTTCGTGCAAGTCTGAAGGTGTACAAACTACCCATACTTTTTTGTTATGCTAAATTTTCCACTAACAGTTCCAAGAGAGAAATCTTGGTTGAATAAATCATATCCTTATAATAATGTTGGATCTAGAGACTTTGCACTTGTTGCCTTGAAGTTATTGCTATCATACCAACCATATTATCATAGGGAGGTGGCACATTTTGATATGACACTTGATTAGATATCTATTGTCCATTCTTAGGTAGGAAATCTTGGAATATTCCTATATCTTCATTAGTCATAGGTCCTTGTTGAGTAGTAGATTTATTTTTCTATGGTGAGAACCCTCTATAACAAGGCATATTGCATTGATCAGATATTGAACCACATGTTTCAAATTTTTACAATAATTCATCCAATTTCCCTCCTCTTTGTGATATGCACAGTGTTGACCTTATTTGTACCAATTAGCTATAGTATGAGGTTTCCTTATGGGAGGCAACTCAATCATATTAGCTTCCAAAAGTTGCATCAAAACCACTTCGATATGTATATTAAACATTATGAAATTTCTTTGTGGATATTTTTGAAGTACTATCTTTTGCAGGTTGTTAATAATACTATTAATAGGCCTACCATCCATTACACTATCACCTACCACATGCTTATTTTTAAGCTATGAATTAGTAGTCCTATATTATTTTACTTTAATTTTCCCCATTCTACTAAGAGCTTGTTCCAATTTCCTTGCTAACTTGATTTCCTGATAAAAAGTTGTGATAGTTATAGTTTCCAATGCATAAGATAATTGTTCTTGCAAAATACCAACAAATATATCAAGCATGTCTTGAGGAGGTAAAGTATACCTTAAGCATCCCACTAGACTCTTCCAACAAGACAAAAATTCTAAAAAACTTTCCTCTTTACCTTGATTTAAATTTTAAACATCTTTTATAGTCACATTCTTTTCAACATAACCACCAAATAGTTGCACAAATAATTTTGTTGTTTCTTTAAAATTCCTCAAAGAATAGTTAGGAAACCAACAATACCATTCTAAAACCATGCCACCAAATACTCTTAGGGAACGCTTTTAGAAACAACATGTCATCATATATAATATCATGACAAGTTATCCTAAACCTTCTTAAATGTACAATTGGATCTTCTATTACCTTATATATAGGAAAAACCAGAATGGGAGAATACTTAGGATTAAGGCTTAGCAACAACTATAGGGTCTAAGAAACGATTGCATATTTCTCTATAGTTGTAGGTGAAATTAGGGGGTTGAATAATATCCACTTTTGAAACCAATTATTTCATTATGTTAATTAAAATTTGCACCTCATAATTATTGATGTACAATACCACTTGATTCCCTATGTAAGGGGTATAGGTATGCTATTGAAAGGATACTTGGCCCATGTTGGATATATTGATACTATTGCTATATGTGGTATCTTGCTGGAGATTATAACCAATATTTGGTGGAGTAGAAATAAAATTATTAATATTAGTAGACTGAGGAGAAATTTGAACATAACCTTGATATGCACTACTAGTTGGAGGGATTTTTGGACCCTCTTCCAATGTTGGTGGCTATAGTAGTGGCATAAGTTGGTTGATGGACAAGATTATTATGATGCAAATATTCAATAAATATGTCATTATGAATATCTTGAGGAGATATTCCAACTTCCTTGTGTCAGGATTCCTCTTTCATAGCTTCATCCAAGGCATCCTTATGATGCATGTAAAATCTCCATTTATGTTCAAAATATTTAAAGATAAGGTTCCCATTGGATTCCCTGGTAGGATCAAGACTATTATCAATCTCTTCATTTTTCTCTTCTTCTAGATTATAATTTTCTCTATCAATTTGATCACCTTCTTGGAAATTATCATCAGAATCTAAAAGCCTTCACCCATACTAAGGTTGGGATCCATTAGGAGGGATAGAAAGGATGGAGTGAAAAAGGAGGAAAACTAAAAACTAACAACAGTACACAAGATATTTTAAAGATATTATTAAATGTTTTCTTATCTAAATAAATAAATTTAGTGGTATTTTTTAAATTTTTTAAGAAGAGCAAAGGAAGAGGGTCCATGTTTTGGCAACTAAGATGCACATTCACGTTGGATTCACCAAATATGTAGAGGGGGAGAAATACCCTACCACGTATGATTCTTAGTTGGATCCATTGGGATCCAAGGTAAACCATGAGGGTATGTTATAACTCTACACTCAATGGAAAACTAGAGGAAGTGTTCACTAGGAATGGTTTTAGGACTCACTCCAAGTCCAAGGTGGAAGGTGTTTGAATGTGTCAATTAATAATGCACCTATGTGTATCCTTTTTAAACTACAATATGAAAGGGTAAATAAGAATTCAAGATGCAAGATGCAGGAAGACAAGAGCTAACCCTATAATAATTTTTTTCTTGAATTATTACTAACCATAGGATTTCAAAACAAATCCTTTTGAGCAAGGGTTCAAGAAAAATGCAAAAACAAGGTTAAAACCCTAAATGCACACTATATGCTTTTATTCTTTCAAATGCCTAGAAATTTTATCAAATATTTTTTCTCACCTTTGATTTTTGTTTTGAAAAAAATGAATAAGAATCAATCAATAAACAAACTAGAGATCTATTAGGGCACTTGTCTAATTTAGTGGTTGTTCCAATATTTAAATTTCATCCAACAATGTCCCATAATTTCAATTCTACAAAATAACTTCACAAAACCCTTGAAAAATATGATTAGTGTTAGGGGAATTTCTTAGGCTGTTGTATGACTATACTTGGAGGCACAAAAATGAAGCTCCCTAGATCCTTTTTAGCTAACCTTTAGAATGCAAAAGTGAAATTTGACCTTTTTGGAAGATGAACAAGAAAAAAATATAATGCAACAAAACATAATGATAAACAAATGTAGTTTGCGTAGTTGTCTTCAATGTAACATAAAATGCAAACCTAGGGTTTGAGGGTAAACTTATTACCTGAATCTTATCTCTAGTGAAATCACACCCTATATGGTTCAACTATGATTTCACTTTTGGAAAAATCATGCCCTCTAATTATGGGGTATGATTTCGCAATAGAAGGAAAACTGAACAGAACAATGCATATAAGCTAATAGTAAATATGAATTTAGCTATACACAAATGAAAATGAGCAAAAACAACCTAGTGGTAGTAAAAAATTAGAAAAAAGGATGAAGACCTTAAAATAGTAGACTCCTTCTTAGGATCCAACACTTATCCACCAAGGGTAGCAACACATAATCAAATATAGTAGAAAATATCTCCACAAAATCTAAAAAGATTAAATAGAGTCTTGTTCGCACTTGGATCAAAACTTTTAGGCATATTGTTATATTTATTCACTTAGAATTAATGATTAGAAGAGATATTTGGATCCAAAAGTTAGGAATTGGGAAAATAAAGCTTCAAAATCTCTATTTATAAGATATTTGAAACATGAATGGGTAAAAAAACTGAGGAAAAGCAGATGGCAAAGGGTTTTCTAAAAGAAAACCCTAGCTAGGTGAAATTGTGCCCCATAAGGGCCAACCATGATTTCACCGGATCAAGAAAAAAAAAGGGAAAGAAGGGGGAGAGATGCCCAAACTTGATTTGGGTAAGTTGAAGGGTCTCTCTAAGGGTCTAGGGAAAATGACTCACTTAAGTGGGTCAATTTTCCATATCTATTGGTTTATTATTCACTTGGACACATTCTAATTAGAAATGAATAAGGTAAATAGGTTGATTTGTATTTCCTTTCAATAGTATAACTTTGATATAAATGAATAAGGGAAATAAGTTGATTTGTATTTCCATTTCAATAGTTTAACTTTGATATAAATTTAAAAAAAAAATGGGGTGATTTGTATTTTTTTTCAATATATTAACTTTATATAATTAAAAGGGGGTTAAAATTGTAATAGCCTAAATGTTATACATTGGTATGCTTTGAAAATATTTATGTATTATTTTCTTGATAAATAAAGTTAGAATTTTTTTGTTGAAGAACATGTGCTTATACTGAGAGGGGGGGTGAATAGTATAACATAAAAATTTTCCCCAAATAGTAGCATCATCATTAATAAAATAGTAAACATCACACAAAGCATCACACACATGAGAGACATAATTTTTAACGTGGTTCACCCAATGTGGGCTACCTCCACAGAAAAATATTTCTTCTAAATATTTCTCAAATAATATCTTGGGAATCCTTCCCAATTACAATGTTTATGGACCTCTATCCAAAGGAGATGTTGATCCCATAAATCTCAAGTTTGTGGATCTCTTCCATAAGAGAACTCTTTCCCCTTTTGCTATGGCTAGTGATCTTCTAGAAGACTCTATATCTCTACTACACTGACTGGTGGATCTCTTTCCACTTGAATACTCCTCACTCATATCTATCTTCAATTGTCTTGGCTACTAGATCTCTATCCACTGAGACTCTGTCCTTTGTACCCTGTCACCTCCAAAGCTCTGTCTCAATACTGTACTAAACATAGTCCAGTCAGTCTAGCACAGCTCTTCTCAATATATTGCACTAAACACAATAAATTTGATCTAGTACAATTATGCTCAACAGGTCCACACAAAACATGCTCAAATATGCTCAACAGGTCCACACAGAACCTACTCAAATCTACTCAATAGGTCCACATAGAACCTGCTCAAATATGCTCAACAAGTCCACATAGAACCTGCTCAAATATGCTCAACAGGTCCACATAGAACCTGCTCAAATATACTCAATAGGTCCACACAGAACCTGCTCAAATATGCTCAATAGGTCCACATAGAATCTGCTCAAATATGCTCAATAAGTCCTCTCTAGGACTTGCTCAAATATGCATAGCAAGCTTTCACAAAATAGTCCACAAGCCTTCTCAAAGACTTGTTTCAAATCTGCTTAACAAGCTCACACAGAACTTGTCCAATCTCATAGAATCATAAAGGGAATTTTTAGAGACTCAATATGTTCTATACTTAATTCTTAATCAATATCTCAATTCAATATCATAGAAGCATAAAGAGAATTTTTAGAGACTCAATATGTTCTATACTCAAATATCATTCTCAACTCAATTCAGATATAGAATAGTTTATTTCATGGAACTTGAACAACCACATGCATCCACTTGACTAGGCTCAATCAACTCAACTCAACCAATCACCTCAATCAACAACCCTTTCTCATAAAACATAGTCCAAGAATGTATCAACCAACTCAAAATATTTCCAAAAATGCTCAAAAACAAATCTCACATAACAATGATACTCATGTTCTTTTCTAACTCAAGTTCAAGTTCTTTACATAACCAATTGGCTTCAACAACAATGCTTATAAAACAAGGTTTAATCAAAACTCTCAATCTAGAAAACCTTGAAGCATTAAACAAATCACTTTCGAAAAGGAAACCATAATCAATATTTTTCACTCCAAAGGTATTTTATAATCAACCACCATAATCAATCAATAGGAGAATGTGCCCATACCTTTTATGAAGATTAAGAAGCCTCTTTGGTAAATATTCCATAATCACAATATTCTTCGCCAATCCTCACAAGGGTTAGAAGATCACAAAATAATCAACATTACTCCACTTCACAATAATATTCACCAAGGCATTTAATTTGAAAATCTTCTTAAGAATTAATGCACAACTTCCTTATCACTCCTAAAACCACTTGTACCATAAAATAAAATAAATCAAAACATTGCACAACCTTGTCACTCCAAAAACCACTTATACCATAAAATAACTCAAATATTTTATATCCTTCCTTTCAACACTTATGCACTTAAAACAAAAATAATCACAAAGCCTTCTTAGGCAATATCCCACATTAATAAAATATCAAACCTTAGCCATATGCAAAAATTAAATCCACTATACTCTCTATGAAAATCGATGCTTAACACAACCTTAACAAATTCAAAATATTTCATGCACCCAAAAATTTTGGTGATCGAATTATGGCATACCTTGCAAAATGGCTTCAGGTGGTTTCGATCCCGCATTCCTCATTGTCATACGCCTTAGCGCAGTCTCTACCCACCGTGTGGGCTAGACATCCCACGTGGAGGCTTTAAGCCTTTGAGACTTAGATTTTCATCCTCTCCACCTATGACTTGAAACTTTCTCCCTTGTTCCACGTGTAGTGCGCAAACGAAATCGGAAGGGGGGAATCGACGATTGTGAAGGAGGGAATAATTGAATGCGGACAATATTTCTTGTCACCTTTCTTAGTTGATAAAATCAACCCCTTTAAATATTCTAACATTTTCATGATAAAATATATGATGTCGACGGACATGGCAGGAAAAATCTTTTATTTAATTTTAAAATTAAAATAAAATTTTTAAATAAATTAAAATTTAAACTAAACCTTTAAAATTAAATTTCTCCATCACCGGGGCACCGTTATTGATGAAACAAAAAGCCAACTTGGGTTTTAAGAAAAACCCATTTCAAATCTATTATCCATGGTTTTAAATAAAATATTTCCTTGCCTTCCTTGATTTTCATAAAAACCTTTTGCTAAGCTTCCCTTGAAGCTCCTTTTGGAACCAAAAGCCATGCATCCCTTCTTGAACCTTTTATCAAAACCTTTGATTCTCATGGAGCTCTTTGTGGAGAAAAATCATAGTGCTTAATTACATAGGTCATTTTGACATCAATGACAACTTTTAGCTTAGGGACTCAAAAAGTCCAACATTTGTATCTTTTGTTTAGATGATAAAATTTTTGATGTGTTGCTTTGTGAAACAAGAAACAACCTTGATTTTGAAAATAATTCTAACTATTTTTTGAGACTTGCAAAGATAAGGGAATAATTAGAAATATATAAGTATGGGATTATCTCCTTGTTTTTTTTTAGTTGCTTAATTGCATGTTTGCTTTCATTTATGCATAGAGCATGGTAGTTGCATTGCATTAAGAGTTGTCCTCATTTCATAGTTTTTTCGTAAGTCCAGGAGGATTGATTTCTTGGAGAAGGTTGTGAGAGGAAGAAAGTGTAGAGGAATTTTTGATGGTTTTGATCTATTATATTTTAGAATAAAATATTGCTATGGAAACGCAAATTTTAGAATGTAAAACTTTGATTATTTCTACTTCATTACTAATAAGGCTTGGAGCCTATTTGTAAGTGCAAGAAGATGTTTAGATTTTGTGCAATGATGGAATGAAGAAAGGAGTTAGTATTGATTCCTTTAAAAGAATTTGTCATTATGAAATCAACACAAAACTATTTGCTAGCTTGAACTAAGGAGGATGATTAAATTAAGTGGATGTTCTATGTTAGCATTATGTTAGAGATAATATTATCACTTCTATACTCTTGATTTTAAATATAGATAGATTTTTTTTTGTGCTAGCTTCATGTGGTTAAGTATAAGCTATTTTATTAGATTTAGTTATGTGTTATAACTATGGACATTGTTTTACATTCTAGTGCTTTATTTCTTAAATAAGAGAGAGATGTTAATTATTGATTAAGTAAGATTCATGGGAGGGGTTCTTGGGCTTTGAACTAGACCTTTCCTTTTAGGACCCTTAAGTCAAATAATAAACCCAATCCTGGGAGGAGTTGCAAGAATGCAATAGCTATACACTCACCAAATTAGAAGGATATGGATAAATACAATAGCTAGATTCTCATGATTCATACACCTTGAATGGTGATGATCATGTGTTTCACAACTATGTATTTATCAAAATCAATTATGAGACAGTTGCGGTGGCACCATAAATAGTAGGGTTTAGGTAACCATATTTATTACCAAGAAAGTGGTAATGAACTTTGTTATACCATTAACATGTTGTAACTAAGCACCAAGGCTTTACACTAGAATAAACTACATAGATAGACTTATGGTAAGGTTAGGGAATATGCATATCCCTTTAAGTGATATGGAAATTCAAGGATAATCCCTACACCATGGTCAAATTATCCTATACATATGAGGATGTGGGAAAGGTGGGAAGACCACTTTAGCATCCTTCTAAATGGTGAGATTTAGTAAGGTGAAACCCAAAAAATATGGCATGTTAGCCACTCATTTCTGATTGAGTGTCATGTAGAATGACATTAGACTCAAATGTTGTGAAGCCTTAATAATGTTGAAAAATTATATAAGGACCTTCGTAAACCCTACTTGTAAAAAAATGTATCTCTCTCTTGGATTGATTTTTATGGGGTTTTATAGTTACTAATTGATAATTAACAATAGAATTATTTATGTATATGTTTGGTGGTAGAAGAAATAGGTAATCAAATTATTTTAGTTAAATATGATGCAAACACATCCTACATAATTTATATACTATATTATTTATGAATTTAAATCCAATACCACAAACATTAAGCCAAAGGAAGAATAAGCATTACCATACTATATTAAATATTTACAAATTAATTACAATTTAATTTACTGATAATGGTTTGTAATGCTAATATTTATACACTAGTTGTCTATTCAAAGAAACTAGTAGATAAGATATCCTTATTTGGGTAGGAAAGATACCCTTTTCCCTGCTAATAGACCATGTACTCTAAATATCATAAAATACCTAGACCTTATGAGCAAAGGTTTGCTAACAACCTCAAAGCAACCCCTAAAGTTATACGTGAATAAAGAGGGTCTCTTTTTCAAATTCAATATCACAAAAGAGATGAAAATAAAAATTACCAAGGTTAGTATGCTAGAGGCATTACACTTACCTAGATAGTGTGACCTACATTTGAAAGTCATCAAGAAACAAGAGTAGAGTTAATTTAAATATGAGCAACCTAAATCTACTTTATCCCAAATAGACAAGCAATAAAATTTGATAATAGAACAACCATCATACATACAAGTCAAAACTTCTAATATCCAAAATTATCTGAAGTCAAATAATCTAAAGCTAACTCCATTCCACATGATGCTCAATATTGAGAACTACATCCTTAAAATATACATAATGGATTCAAGAGCAATGACCGTAGTTATTTGTAAGGCTATTTGTGAAGACATGAGTCTTTCTTACACTAATATTACAAGATATTCAATCCAAATGGATAAAAAAAGAGTTAATGTAGTGGGAATTATCAAGTATCTAGTGATGACCATAACATAATATCCAATATTTATAGTAGTTCAAGACATGATAGTCATAGACCTTACCTCTTACCTTGGGATGTTGTTATCTCAAGAAATGATGCTAAAGATATTATGGGAAGGTTACTTAGTAATGGACTATACACATATGAAGGTTCCTAGAGATAGAAATATAATTGGAATTGAGAATAAACCACATTGAAACTATCTCTTGTACAATCAAAGCAATACCTATTGAACTAAAATAAAAATATGTGATTTGGTAGATATGGTAGCATGAATTGATCTAATAAATGATATGTTAAATAAACTGAAGGAGTTAGAAGTTATTTTTAAGATAGTAGTTAAAGATAAATTTGATTAATTGTAATATTTTAATAATGGTGAAAAATAATAAAATCCTAATCAAAGAGGACTAATACAAGGAAGAACACAATGAATGTGTGGAAACCATAAAGGATGAAGTCATACAACTAGATAAAAATCAGCTACCCAAAGGTTTTGATCATGTTGGAAATATTGTTTAACCTAGATAATAGCATGAGGAAAGTAGTATGGAGGTGAAGTCTTCCACATATCACCTAGTAGAGGTATCTAAAGGGAAGATTATATAGCTTGGGAAAAACTAAGGAAGAATAGGATCTTTTCAAGTTACTGTATGGAAAATATAAAGATATAATTGCCTAGTCCTATAAATATTGTAAGGTCTATGATGATAATTTCATTGAAAATACTATTGAATTAGAGCCTAATACCAAGTATTTCTAACAAAAGTAAATACCAACAAATAAAAATTCAAATCCATAATAAAGAAAGGTTTTTGAATCTCTTATCAGCTCATTTTATATTCTTGATCAAGCATTCCATATGGGTTTCTAATCTTGTATTATTATATAATAAAAATACGTAATATAAGATATGTCTCAATTTGAGAAACTTCAACAAGGCATCCTTGTAGGTTCACTATCCTCTACCCATCACAGATCAGATAATAGAAAAGGTAGTATGCTCACAAATATTATAAGTTCTAGATGACTTCTCTAGGTATAAACATATTTGAATTAAATATGAAGACCAACATAAGATGGAGTGCACCACAAAGCGAGTTTCCAAAGGGTAATGAATATGCTATAGAAACTTTCCAAATAGTAATGGATATTTCTTTCATAGGGCTTGTAGGTTTCATAATACTTATATAAATTGATTATTTAACTATATTTTTAAAAAACAAAAACAAACATGTTAAACATTTGAATTCAATATTCTATAGGTGTAAGGAATTTGGTATTTCTATAAACCCTAAAAAATATATTATCATTATCTAAGAAGATTTATTTTTAGGTCACATTTTATCAAAAGAAGTTCTAGCTATATATCCTAATCAAATCAAAGCCATTCCAGACCTACCATTGCCCATGTAAGTTAAAGGAATCATGTCTTCCCTAGGTCAAATAGAATTTGTAACCAATTTCTTCACTAGTTTTGTTTAAAGGGTTAGATCTGCAATTAATATGCTAAAGAAATATTCCTCTCCCTAGTGTACCAAAGAAAGAAATCATCCAATCTTATCATGATTATCCTATTTCTCCAATTCAAGATGTATGTGTTTGGAATAAATGAGAGTATTCCAGTTGTACTAATGCAAAAAATGACCAAGATGAAGAACATATCATATCCTTTATGATTAATATATTCATAATGGTGAAGATATGTATACCCTAATTGAGAAGCAAGTATTGACCATCATGAATTTCCTAAAAAAAATTGATATCATATTTTAGAAAGTAGAATCATTATTTCGTAGTACACCTTGGAATTTGATTTATTATATTAAATGGAAAAACAGGATAAAATACAATCATAAAAATCAATAAGATACATGATTTTGATATCAAAATCAAACCCACTAAGCTACTCATAGGGAGGGAATTTTGCTAATCCTTGTCAAAGATAGTGTCTAAAGAATACATTTCTCTAGTTCAAGAAATGAATAACAATGAAGGAATCGAAACGATGGGAAATATATGTAGGTACATGGCTATAGGATATGTCCCTAAAGGATTATTTTCTAAAAATAGTGTTATATTCAAAGAAAAAGTGATGAAATACCAATGATTAATCAATATCTTATTTATAAAATGATATGATAATATTCTAATCCATAACATAGAGGAAGGCATACAAAGAGAACTAATCAAGTAGTAGAATGATGAAGGAAGGAATTTCTCTACACCCATAAGATCATAAGAGCTAGATACTATTGGATTATTATTTTTTTATTCTTTGCAATGAGTTAAAGATTGCAAATCTTGTTGCATGTTCTAAGGAAGGAAGAAAAGAGCCATAATGCTTTTAAAACCAATTGTTGTAACCAAACCATTCCATTAGTTGGGTCTCAACTTCATATGTAATATGAACCTATTGCCAAGTATAAGCCATGAGTGGATTATCACTATCATGGATTACTTCACCAGGTGGGTCATAATAGTCCTAGCCAAATTAGTTAACTACAATATAGTAGTGTAATTATTTAAGATATAATTACAATTTTTTGAGCCCTTGCTATCATCATGATAGTTAATTCCCCATATTTAAATGGAGCTAAAGTGATGAACTTTACCCTTTAATATGGATTTTAACTTAATACAACATCCAATAATTATCCTCAAGGCAATGGGTTTGCTAAATCAACTACTAAATACATCACCAAAATCTTGAACATGACCATTACATAATAATATATGCACTAGTGTACAAAGATTCATGTATTATAGGTAGGTAGAGTGATAATGAAAGTATGCATTGGGTTATCACCCTACAAACTAGTATATGGCAAGGAAGCAATATTATTAATTAACCTTGAGATATCTTACCTCTATATTTTATGATATTTGGAGCTATAAGAAACTTATGTCAAGCCCATGAAAGTTAGCATGAATTCACTTCTAGCCCTAGAGGAGTAGGGGTAAAATATTTTAAGAAAAATCATGCAATATCAAAATACTATCAAGAACTATTTTAATAAAGGGGTACTAGAAATAAAGTATAAGGAAAGAAACTTTATGCTCAAATAGGATTAATACTATGCAAGACAAAGTATTCATTAGAATTTTAAGTTATTGTGAAACAAGCCTTAGTATATTGATGAAATTTCAAGACCAAACCCCTTAAAACTAACTTTCATTGAAGGAGTAATAGTTCCTATCTAAGTAAATGAGTAACACGTGTTTGGTATAACAAGAAAAGTTCTAGCCAAAAGAGTATCTATATACATATTATTAGCTATTATTTTGGCAAATACATTCCATCTCCACTATTTATATTTATATCTTTTTCCATTCTTACAAATTCAATGATTTTTCCCTCAAATCAACAACATGGTAGGTCCAAAAAGGGCATGTTATTAATATTACCAAAAAATAAAATAATTTTCTTACTAAGGAAATCATTCTAATTGCTAAAAGTGACACACTCACCCTAGTGCTATACCCATGCTATATTCAATTCAAGAACAACTGACCATTAATGTACCAAGCACCCTACCTAGGCAACCCACACCATGACATAGGCAAAGTGCAAATATAGTGCACCTTACTTGGGATCTATACATATGATAGATGGGAATCATTTATGCACCTTGATATTAAAAACATGAGCATTCCACTCACAAAGCTAACTATATATGCATTTATACAATCAAATCACATGCCAAAGATTGACCAAGTAGCAACTCCATGAGAGAACCTCAACTATCAAAAGAACAAGTAAATCACTCAAAAATCATAACCTAACACCTTTGAAAACTTTTCTAAGTCTAAAATCGTGAGTGAGGAACTTGAAATCAATAATAAATTGCTTGACATAGATAGTGAATCATTTGATTCATTAAATGAATTACTCTTTTCTTAAATCAAGTGAATTTTCCCTTTTCCAAGCAAATCACTTTGATTTTTGAGAGAATTTCTCCTCTCTCCAATGGTTAGAAAATAAATCTAGTGAGTGAATTAGTTACATTTTTGAGTGAATTGCTCCTAAATGTGAGAAAATTGTTCCAACATTCCAAAACCAAGTTTTCTCAAATTTCTTGGTTTTTTATCTTTTTCGCATGTTTTCTCATTGTTTTTTATCATGGATACCTCAATTGAATCTATTAGCATTTCATTATCTAAAGCTTAGATTGAAAAATTGTTGTCCATAACTATTTCCCCACCCATTATTGGTCCATTATCCCCTATTGTTATCACCATAGTGGAGGATAAATAATTTGAAAGAAAAACCTAGAATAATAAAAGAGGAAATATTAAGAGGTAAGGCTACCTAGCTTCAAAGATATTGCAAAAACAATTTGAGAACACTTGTTGGAATGCATTAGAGGGAATCTATATAACTCCATGGGATAAATGAACAAATAAAACTTTAGGAGGTACAAATTAGGCTCTTAAATAAACTCTTGGAGCATAATTAGACCTAGACATCCAATTCAACAATAAACCTACTACTACATCTATCAAATTATCTTGGACTAATAGAAAGTATGGAATAAAAGTATGATTCAATAAGTTTTTACCTCCTTCAAAGGAAACAATATGCTCTTTACATCATGTTAAGTCATAATAAGCATGCTAAAATCCATCGATGACCCAATAATTGAGATATCTTATAGCTCCAAGATCAAAAGGGACTTGTACTAGAGGTAATATAGCACCTATTGGCAAAGCTTATTAATCCCATACCTAAGTAAACCTAAATTGCAATTTAGTATCCCACTAGAGTTGTAATAATTCAAGTAAGGCATTTATATAATTATATCATGGATAACCATCATACTTAGGGAAATGAATGATAATAAGGTCTACAATGTGCACATAGCCTTGTTTCATGTAATTCAAACATAACCAAGGCAATTCCATATAATTGATTATATTTTATACATATTGGATCAGATGGATTATCAATTAAGTTACTTCAAGGAAGGGAGGAAGTTCACCTATACCTCCTACATGATTTTGTGATATTATACCATAAGAAAATCTATTTTTCCACTCTTTAGATAGATAAGGTAAATATGGATGAATGACCACTATGATTATGGAGTGCATGGATGTACCTTTATAAGAAGTAGAAAATACCTCCTATTGCTTATATGATGAAGTGTACAAGGTCACCATTGATAATTTCAAGGGAAGGTGCCAAAATTGATAGACACATAAAATGTTTAAAAGGGAATGGCCTTAGGTAAATATATATTTAGGGAGTATAAGATCCATAATTTTCCTTTATGGATTTTTATTCATGCCCTTCAAGTTGCTTGTAAGAGTCCTAAAATATATATTTTATCTAGAGTATGTTAGGAAACTTGACTATATAGACTTGAAGTAATTTAAAAGGAAAAAACACCATATTTTACATAATAAAATAATGGATCAAGAGGATCACACTTAATATTTGTGGGCATAACATAAGGTTGAAGGAGGTGGTATCAAACAACTCAAAGAAAAAAAATAGATACTTTATTCACATATGAGAAGAGGAATAACATCTAGAAACATGCCAACTTGGATGAAGAGACAACCCTTGGCACTATGGGTCATAGCAAGAGTTGCAAATATGATGTTTAGATTTGGTACAATCCCTCAAGTAGAACATCATTTTTCTAAGGCTAAAATATGAATTTGACTTAGATATCAAAGAAAATAATAAGTTGGGGGCACATTAGAAATTGGGATACATGGATAAAACAATTTTATGTGGAAAATAATGACATATGAAATGAAAAATATGACCAAATCCACAAGAGAAAATATATTTGATGCTAAATTTTCTATAACCTAGGACAAGAGACACCCCAAAGGTTCAAAAAAGCTATATTAATTAAGGAAATAATAATAGGCACTTAAACCACACACAAGAAGAAGAGCAAGAAGTAAGTAGCACTAGTGATCACCATGTTAGCTATAACAACAATGCCAATAGTGGTTACCAAAATGGCTAGGTAGATAGAGATAAAGGGGAAGAAGGGATTTAAAGTATCAATCAATTCTTAGTGATTTTTATATATCAACTAAATAGAAATTGGAGTATTAGTAAATCAAAATTTAAAATGGGAAATCCTTCAAGGAGATTCTCCTATAGATTTAGGAATGACCAATCCAATAGCCACTATTGAAAAATAATCCATTACTTAGTTTTTTCTTACTACCATTTCTTATTTTTCTACATCATTATATTTTTATCTTCCCTCTCTTTATTCTATCCCTACTCATATTTTCTATTCTTTAGGAACATTTCTCACATCATCCACTAGCATAGCATTTCTCTATAAGGGTCACCCTACTCCATGGTTCTCTAGAAGGAACTTTACCTTCAAAAATCATAGTCATAGTAGGAACTATCCCAATCACCTCCTTTCTATTCCAACTTGTTCAAACAATCAAATTGTAATGACTCACTCCATAGACCATGTCAACTCTTTTCGTTTTCCCACGTAGATTAGCAACCCATCCCACTACTTCAACTCCCATTTCATTTGTCACCATCACTACATTGTTTACACCTTTTACCATTTCTACCACCTCCAAATCCCCTCCATCCCATGTATAACAAATTCTCCTCTATATAATGGTTCCTACTACCCTACTCAAGGAGTTCAGTCCCTAGGAGCTCCACATAAATAAGTGCAACTAAAGGTCCTAGGCCAATCTACATTATAAAGGAAAAAGTGTCTAAAGGTCATCAGGGCATTAGATATCATTTTCACTAAACAAAAAATATAGAAGAAAGAGTACAAGTAATTTAGTAGGAATAATTTCAAGGCCTAAATTAGTGCTCTTTCACTCACAAATATCAAATAAGGGAGATAAATTATACTTTGTTGAGGCTTTAGAGACCCACCTTACCAAGGTAGCATCAACTCCTATTGAATTGACTTCTAGGTGCAAGGATCTAGATAAAATGAACCCATATCAAATTATCTAGCTGGCTAACCTGCTTATACATGGTACAATAATTAAATATCTTGACTAGTGGTTGAGTATGAAATAGTAATATTTAGAATAAGATACTAGAAGCATAATTGGCTTAAATTGATATGGATCTAAAAAGCATAGGTTCAATTTAATAATATATTTTTAGATTTTATTAAATGTTGACATGATTTGTCAATTGTTTGTAATGTTGGTAGGGCTTGTATCTATGAGTAGATATTTGTATTTTTAACATCTATTATGCCTATTTAGTTTGTAAATTAGCAAAAATCATTAGTTGGGTTTTTACCCTTTACATTGGTATCAAAGCAGTATGATCTAGATGCCTTATGAGGGAGAATTTTCCTCATGGAAATTCTCTCTTTCCTTCCATAATTTCATTCTATATTTATTTTGTAAAAGGGAGATATTTTTTGTTGATTTGATGTTTCCAATATTATGGCATCTAATATTGCTGCCATGTATGGCTATGACTATAAATTATGTACCTTCATTTGAGAAATATTTGCTCGAGCATTATCAATGTGGTATCTAGCATCAACATTGTTGATGCTTGCTAATTTTTTAGGACCTTTTGTGGCAGAGACAGAGTTACCTAGAAAGGTGTTCCTCAAAGAGCTACAATGTGGTGGCTTCCATCCCCTATGGCCTAGTCTATGGTGATCTCCAGTCCCACCATATTGTTAGCCCCTATTGAAGCAAAATCAACTTAGAGTTGCCCTCTCAACATATGTCACAAGATTAAATTTGGTTCTCTATTCATTTTGTAGTTTGAGGTTGTGTGGGAATATGGATAGCTAGAAAATTACAAATCACTTCTCTAGTAGCAATAGATTCTGCAAATGAGGCAACACTCTAATCATACAATATTTACTATTAATTTATACTTGGCTCTATCCAAATTTTTTTTTGAAGATACCTTGGTGATATCGTCAACCACATATCACCCATAGGCCAACACATGATCACTTTAAGTTTAAAAGACCTCTCAAGAATCATGATCATCATTTGGTATATTGTTTTCCTAACTATGCTATGAAGATGACTGATAGACCCTCTACTATTTTCATTGCTTGCTTCTAGCACAACCCCTATTTTCATTGATATTCATATTCATGTCTACAAGGGACACATAGCCCTATTTATGTGTGACCTTATTGGAATAACCCAATCTCTCTAGTGGATTTCATCATGTCATGGAGGAGCCCAATTTGTAGTGATTTATGATAGCCACTTTCACATTCCTAATATCACCATACCAGTGACACATAGCTCATCAAATTTTTATAAATGGTGGTTGGACCTCCCATGTGGAATGTGTCCCTGTTCTCTCACACTGCACATTTGTTTTACCACATATAAGTAGCCTGATTAAACAAAGGTTGCACACTTTGTATTGGGAACATAACATCCCATATTTATCATGAGAAGACATTGGAGTGCCTCAAAAAGTGGAAGGTTCCCCTTTGTTTTGACCATCAGATGGTGGTCGAGGAGCCTCTCGTGAGCCATCGTTTGTAAGTGCCTATGCCACGTGTGGGCCAATTCATGTTACATTTGAATCCTGGAATGGAATCTCTATTTCTATTGATTGATAGTGCATTGACTCTATTTTTGTTGATCGATAGTGTGCTTTGACTACACTTAACACTAAGTGCATTGATTAAACATTTTAAAAGGTTTTAAATTGTGTAAAGATTATAATTTGTTTTAAAATTTTTAAATATTTAGAAAAATATATTGTAAAGGGCCATAAGCCCTTTTATTTTATTACTAAAGACCTTCATGTTTTCTCTGTTTTGTGGCTTGATATTTTTACAAGTATAGGCTTGCATATAGTTGATGGAAATCTATTTTTGAGCTAGTTCTAATAGGATTATTATTTTGATATTTTGCAAAGGTCTTCTTGATCTTATGGTGCTTGGAATATTATGTTGTATAAGCCTTATTTCATAAAATGCTTGTAATATGGAGTGCATTCTCGGTTGAATCGACACTCCTTAATCCACCATTATCTTTTGAGATATTTTTGGAAGTAATTCTTCCTTCATAAATACCTTTGGCCCTTTCTATGTGATTAGGGATATCACATGGGTACTCCACACATTGGAGTTGTCTTTGCCCCTAGTAGGCTTATCTCTTCATGGATTTTTGAGTAGCACCACATCGACACAACTTTCAAATCAACTTTCACTTCACCTTATTGGTTTTTTTAGTATTTGAAACCTTCTTGCAAGAATCTAAATACTATAGATATTTTGACACTTCAAACCACAACCACTTCTAAAGACTACAAACCAGGGTTATGCATAGTGGCGAATATTCACAAATTGGGTGAATATTAATATTTTTGAAATTGAAAATTAGCAAAAATGGGGACCCTAGATGTTGACCCATTCACCCAAAATTTTTAGGATAAAAATTTTTTAGGGGTCGGTTCGATGATTATTACGGATTTTTTTTTTTTTTTTTCTAGCACTCCCACCTAAATCAAGGATCCTTTTTGCCAAAAAATTCTAATTTTTTTAAATTATTCTACCAAATTTACCTATTATACTAGTATATGTAATTAATAGGCAAGTGATACTTTTCATGTAAAACATACAAACTATTAGACAATCGAGCACTAGTAGCAAAAAGTAAAACCTTCCAATAGAAAAGAACTAAAAAACTCGATCTATTACAAAATTTCATCAAACTTCGGCCATATGTAGAAACTAGTTGATTTGGATACCACTAGTAATCAGACCAAAAACTAGATAGATATCTACACTCGGACTGGGATGGACCTTGTTTAGAAACCGATATGGCTATCAAACCTTGATTAGCACCCAAATCAATTATCGGACCCTGTTTTGTACTCAAACCAATTGTTGAACCTTGTTTTACATTTGAACTGTATTTCAAATATTATTTTCATCCTAGATCAATTATCAAACCCTATTTTGAACCTGAACCATATTATGGATCTTATTTTCATCCCAGACCAATTGTCGAACCCTGTTTTGCATCCAAACCGATTATCGAATTTTATTTTGCATCTAGATCTTATTTTAGATCCTGTTTTCATCCCATATCAAATTTTGGACCCTATTTTGCACTTGAACCATATTTTGGACCCTATTTTAATCTTAAACCAATTTTCAAACACTATTTTACACCCAAACCATCTGTTGGACCTATTTTGCATACAAACTGATTTCTAAAACCTATTTTGCACCTGAACCAATTATTAAACCATGTTTTGCACCCAGACCAATTTTCGTAGCTTATTTTCACCCAAACTGATTGTCAAACCCTACTTTCCTTTCCAACCATATCCAGATTGCACATCGGGGTCAAAAACTAAGGTATAGAATTTTGCCTCTAAATTCTTTTCAAACAATATGATTTCAAGTAGTTTTTTCGTTATTAAATTGTAGGTTTATTTTTGGTTGTTTTCCTTTATTTTCTCCTCTTTTTCTCTATTTCACATTTGAGTGTTTTGAATCTATGAATATGCAATCCTCTATTTTCTTTTTTTGAGATATTATGAATTCAATGAGGTATAGTAATAAGATTTATTTTTCTTTAATCTATTTGTAGGTTTTTCTTTTAGTGTTTTTCTATCATTTAATGAAAATAGGTCAATGCTCTATTTTCTATTGATTCCCCTATATTGTATTACTTTGCATGTGAGTTTTTTGATGGATTATTCAGCTAATTCTCTCTTTCCCTTAACACACTTTGATTCTCTATTTCTCTTGAGATCTACTTTTCTATCATAAAATTGTAAATAGGTAAATACTTTGTTTCCCTAAGGACATTGTGATTCTTTGCTTCTCTTAATACCCTATAATTCTCTGCTTCTCCTCATTTTTAGAGAATATGAGTTCAAGGAGAATATGTTTTCCCCTATTCTCCTCGATGAGTGACTATTTTCATGGATTTTTTAGCAACTAAACTTCCCTTACAACACTATCATCCTCTATCTATTCCACTAATACAATGAGTTTCTAGTCCATTAAGTACTATAATCTGCTATTTTTCACATTTGTATATCTAATTATATTTCATATATATATATATATATATATATATATATATATATATATATATATATATATATATATATATATATATATATATATATATAAGTTCTTTTTCTTAAATTGATTTGAATTTTTATATTGATTATTTTTGTGCTCTTATTAGTTACAAGTGCTATATCCAGAAACAAAGTAGTAGCACAAACTGAAAAAACTCACCATAAAGCCTACCTCAAAACTGGTATATATTTTCTACCAACCAAAGATATATTTATTGTTGTTACAATATTATCTTGAAGCCTCAAAGTAGTAAGATCTCTTCAATATTTTATTAATGACATCCAACAAACACTTGAATATATTCCTCAAAATGACATGCTAGTTGAAAATACAAGCGATAAAACAAATACAATACAAACTTCTAAGGAATATTCAAGAAAAAAATACATCCAAGGCTGAACTATTTTTCCACCCAATCTATGGTCAAACTATTTTTATCATGATCCAAGGTTGGACTGTGTTTTACTGGATTTCAGTAAAGAAAGATGCTATAGAAGTCCCAATTCCTTGAATTCTTCAAATATTATAGATAAAACCTTAACTTTATGCATAATGGAGACTGCATTTCTCCTTTTGCATACTTGTGGCTTCTTGCAACATATTACTTGCTAAGAGAGCAATAATTGCTTGCATTAAAGATACAACAAAAATATTCATAATAGGCATAGAGGTTGGACATCTCCAAGCCGATATCTTCCTAAGTAATTAATGATTATAAATGAGAGCCATATCTTTCCCCACCAAGGACCAAATTACTATAATGTAAACCCAAATCACAATTTACACTAAAATTTGGTAAAAAAACAATATTTGAATATGTTTGGTAAACAAAACATTGTCTAAATATGTTCAAAAAACAAAAAAAATGTCAAGAAGATGTTATAGAACTTGATAGCTAATTCTAAATGTTTAAATATTACAAAAGAATGTTACCTATTTGAATATAGATAAAAGGTACTTTTTACATTTATTCCATGTCTTATTTCATATCTGATAAAGATGTTACTAAAACCCTTTATTTTGATAAAATTTGGGAACCACCCTGTAGATGGGGTAATTATACTTACTCTTCTCAAACCACTTGAAAATACAATCGATATGGAATATGTGGTCAGAATGACAAGGCATAGCTATCACTAATGCTCCTACATGTAATTATTCATAGCAAATAATGCACTAGGGTACTTACTCTAAATATTTTAGAGACTTCCCTGATTATTTCATCTTATCTGGCAACCTCCAATAAAAAATTCCCCATTAATTATTTAAATTTCATTAAACCCTAGATGCGAAATCCCCATGAAAGTTGGAAATAAATTGTTAAGCCGTAGCACTAAAATTGAAACTAATATTTACCATTTGAATTTTCCACCTAAAATCTAAGCTAAATCAAACATCGCATAGAAACAACATACCCTTTGTGTGATTTGGAATAGGGCAATCAACTGTGGCACCTCCCCCATTGGTATAAGCACATATATCTAGGATCGTCCTCGACCACAAAAACACCTATTTCGTCTTAAACACCATGTATCAAAAATCCTTCCATGCTCTTAGGTCATTCATATCCTATGTTATACATGCTTCCATTTCATCCACACTCGTAGGTCGTCCATACTCCCAAATCATTCCTTGTATGAGGTATATATAACACACTTTTGGTTTTCCACCCGGTCTAAGTCCAAAACATGTTTTTTTAAGGGGGTTGTGAGGTTTGTGTTTGTTTGTTATTTTTTGGAAGGTTTGTTTTTATATTTTTGTCTTTATTATTATGCTATTTTTTATTTACGATCTGAGGCCAAACTGATATTTCCACTCGGTCTAAGGTCAAATCGTTTTTCCACCTAGACTGAGGTCGGATGGTGTTTTCCACCCAATCTGAGACTAGACCATGTTTCCCACCCGATCTGAGGTCAGATCATGTTTTAAACCTAGTTCGATATCGAACCATGTTTTCCACCTAATATATCCAAAACTGTTAAATTCACTAAGGTTTTACAATTTTGGGTGAAAATAAGCTAAGTTGCCATGTCCTCCTACATGAAGTTGGCTAGGATTTGCCAAGATTTCAAAATAGATTCACAAATTTTTTGCAAGTACATTTCGGGTCTTACCCCTTATGCATAACCCTACTACAAATATTTTGATACTTCAAAATATTCTTTTAAATATTATGATTTTGTAATAATGAGTGGAGTTTGGTGGTAACAAACACTCAAAACTCCATTCTATGTTTATTTTGGATCCCCATGATTTATACCTTTTTCCTCCAGAGCTGCAGCATATTGAAGATTGAATGACATTTTTACAAGGCCCTTTTTAAGCATAGTAGTGCTCATTCCTACATGCTAGGCATAATAGTTCTCATTCATGCATGTTGGATGTTGAACCTAAAGACAACAGATCTCAAGATCCCATTGGGGATTCCTAAATGGACACTTTTTTAGAATGTATTTTGCTCATTGATACTCCCTTTGATGGAGTTGTGGTGATATCCCTGGGGATCTTGTACATCATCTATATCTCTTCTTTTTTGAACCACTTTGGAGGATTTTATTTTTGGGCACTTCTATTTGTAATATCTTCCCTTCCACTTCCTTGTAAAAGCATTGGAGTCCAATGCTTCTATGGTGGAGAGGGATGATACAAATCTAAAAAGTATAGGTTAAATTTAGTAAAATATTGTTAGATTTTATTAAATGTTGATATGATTTATCGATTGTTTGTAACATTGACAAGGCTTTTATCTGTTGATAGATATTTGTATTTTTGGCATCTATTATTCCTATTGAGTCTTTTAATTAAAAAAATTCATTAGTTGGATTTTTACCTTTCACATAAATCAATTTATAAAAGGACCAACTTAAACAAGAAAATGAAGGGTGAAGAAGGAAGTCTCTAAATTTAATCAATCAAAAAAATATGTCAATGACCTCAAAGCTCAACTTATCAAGTCTGAAAAACTTGTATAATAAATGATAAAATAAAAAAGAAAACTCATAATAGACATAATATAAAAACATCAATTGATTTAGGAGTTAGAAGTCTCAAAGCCTAAATATATAGAGGTAGATCCAAAGTTGGCACAAGAAATATAAATGGTAAAAACCCTTTGATACTAGATTGAGGAGATAAATAATACCTATAAATACTTTTTATTGACATACTTTATGGAATAAAGCGTAGAACTAGTCAATAATATCATAAAATAAGTGGATGAGGAGCTTTCTATGATGTTTAAGCATTAGAAAGTCCTTAAGTTCCTAGTATCAATGGCCACAACATAGGCATAATAGCATGGAATAGATCATAAGGATATGGTCAAGAAAATAAGAAATATTTTATGCATCTAGAGGAACCTATAGACTTGCTAATATTCCTGACACCTTTGATGAGAGGAAGCATCTCCTAGATTATGATGTTTTTTGTTATATAATTTAAAATAAATTATATAAAATCAAGGGAATGTAATAAAAATATGTGAGAAATTGAAGTTAGTTCATTCAAATCTAAGGAAGCTAGTTTACAAAAGAGTAATTTTGTCTAAAAATACTTTTGAAGATTTTATGGTGGAGATAGATTATATTAGGACAATATATTTGTCTAATGATATCAAGTGTAAAAAGCTATTAGGACTACTACTACCAAAGATTGAATAGAGTAATAAAAAATAATTTTACCAATTTTATAGAATGACTTCCTATTTTATAGACTCTCACCCAAGGATAGAGGTAGGATTTGGGATATTTCACCAATCGATATTGGTGTCCCATGAAGTCACTATAAATTTAATACCTAAAAAATACCTTTAATTTTTTTTTTCAATTTTGGAAGTGACTAGCAATAGCACGAGACCAAATAGTAGGAAAATACCAAAAAATGGCTTAATTTTGATAAAGTATCAATTCATATGCAATATCTATTAGTTGGCTTGGAGAAGTAATTTTCTCAACAAAGGTGCCAATTTGCTCGATTGATTTTATTTACAAAGGTATTTATTTTTCTTTCTAAATACAAAGGAATCACTTGTAAAAGTGAGCAAATTGCTCAACAAGACCAATTGAATCTCTTAAACAAAAGTAAAAGTAAAAATCAACACAACTCATGAGGAAAATATTCTATAAGATGACGTTTTTAACATTTTGTGGTGCACTAAAAATTGTTGATGACATATAAGCCTATTAAAAGCATAATTAGAAGCATGTAACATTTGGACGTGCAACATTTACTAAAGTTACCTCCAAATATTTAAATTTATTTAGAGTAATTATTTTTCACGATAGGTAACTTAGGGGTACAATTTTATTATAAATAGGGGCCTAGGGATATTATTATAAGTATATTTTTACCATAAGAATTTAGAGCTACACTTTGTGAAACCTTTGTATTCATGAAGGTGTAAGGAATTGGAAAATACTTATGAATTCTACCAATGGCACTATCCTCCATTTTTGATAAGTTTGTAGTGATAATGGCATGGCCTTTTAGCTTATCTTGTCATTCACTTATCAATTTCATAATCAAATGAATGTGTAAATTGATGTTATTTAATTTTTAGTGTTGATTGATCATAGGCTTTCCTCACTGTGTTATAACCATATTTTATTTCATTTCACACTCTCTAAACTTTATTTGTTTATTTTCTACACTTTATATTTACGTGATTTTCCTTTCCACACTTTATTTCCAAGTATCTAATTCAGATTATAGAAACATACAAGGAAAAAAGGGATTTGGCCTTAATCTAGATGTTAGAGGTAGCCTTTGGTAAAACAATCCAACATTGTTGAAACTTAGAGTTGGAGCCACAACAATTAAATCAAAAGGCAAGACAATTTCTAAGATGAATAGAGACCTAGGTTTTAATATTGCTGAATAATATATGCATAATTACCAAATTGTAATAGCACTACATATTAATGATTTAATACTAATAGGGCCTATTTTAATACCATATAATTGATTTAAAAATATGATTTATTTCATTAATTGAATATTTGAGGCATATGTATTCATGAATTTTAATAGGTTTGAAAATATTTTATTGAATACTATATCAACATTTACATATATAAAGTATTTACCATAATTGTTTTTCCTAAAATGATTATTTGCTACCATAATAAACATTTTTTTCAATATTAGTAGAAATAATTTTTTAAAGTTTCACAAAAATCTAAGTTTATCTCTCTTATATTATATTTTTAGGGTCAAAACTATTTCAAATTTATTCTTAGAATTCAATTTTTGATATAATTTTGATACATACATACATACATACATATATCTATATATATATACGTGTGTGTGTGTGTGTGTACATACATATACATATATACATATACATACATACATATATATATATATATATATATATATATATATATATACATATATATATATATATATATATATATATATATATATATATATATATATATATATATATATATATATACATATATATATATATATATGTATGTATATGTATATATGGGTATATCATCCCATCTCATTTCACTACCTCATAAATATCTAATTGCATATACTTCTAGACAATTTTTCATCTTCCAAATATTTTTAAATTCATACTTATGTTCCTCGTTGTCTATTTTTGTTTCTTATATGACAATAAGTTTAGGAGTATAACAACCTATTAATTTTTAAAAAATCTAATTTTCAAATCATAATCATATCCCAGATATTCTAAGATGAAATTTTATTGTTTTTATTCTTTGTTATGGGGTTATCCCCACTTCTTGCTAACACTTATGATATTTAATTTTGGTTTCCCTAATCAATCTCCATGTGAAATTTCTTTTCTCTTTGCTTCTATTTTGAAGGTCATCCTCTTTTTTTTTTAATTACCACCAACGCTTACACCATCACCAATACATTTCATTTTTTTCCATATTTTTCATAATTTGACTTATTATTTATAGATTTGTACTCCCAAAACATGAAGTGCAAGGAAAAATCTCAAAAATAATATTTTATGCTTTTTTAGAAACCATGGAGTGATAACGAAAACCTCCATAACACTTTATTATACTAGCTTAAAACATTACATAGTAACAAATATTTTCCATATTTTGTTTTTTTTATTACATGTTTTGATAAAAATATGAAGGTAGTGATGACCTTTATAATATGTTTATTTTATTTTAAGGATATGATTCTATATTATTTGAAAAAAAGAGAAATTATTTACTTGTATAAATAATAACCTCTTCCACCTTATCTACTTCAAATTTTGAATTTGTATCTATATTTGTAGATTAAATTATATTTGAATTTGAATAGGAAAGGGTTTTGAAAGGACCCAAAACCTTTTACAAAGGGGTTTTTAGGCTCCCCAAACATAACCGAATAATAAACCAAATCCGAGCCCCAAGCAAGGCCCAGGAGAGAAACAAAGATCTCAATGAAGAAAGACCTCAGAAAAGAGCAAAGGCTCCCAAGGGAGCACACAAGAATCCAAAATAACCAATGGACTACTAAAAAAAAAATTGTAGTCAAAATATCAATCAATCAAAATCCAAACAGGCTCCTGCCTACAACACAAATTTAAAATTTATTTAAAAAAAAATGAACAATCACCAATCTAGCTCAAAGACTGATTCAAAAAATTTCGTTTGAATTTTCCACCTAAAGGTCAATCTCTCCAATAGAGAGGAGAAATTTGAGAAAGAAACGTTAGGTAAAAATTTGAAGGGAATGCTTATTTTTTGCATCTACCCATGCCAATATTTGACCATTGAAGCTTATCAAGTGATTACTTGAGGATATTTTCCTTGCTTGAATTAGAAAAAAACTTATCTTCTCCTTCAAATTGGATTTTTGAGTTAGTCGAAGGTCTTCCAACTTTCTTACCATCTAATTTTGAGGTGTTATTCGATTGTCGTCTTGTCATAGGACCATGTGTACTATGATATTTATTATCCATAAGAGAAACATATGTGGGAGATCTAGAATCACTTCCATCTAAAACATGGAAGTGAGTCATCATCCTCATTTTTTTTTGAAGACAAACATTCAAAGGAATTTCCTATAAATTTTTTTGGATTCAAATGCGTTCCTTTTATATCTGAAGGATCTACTTGAAGCTTTGATAGATATTATAATGTTGTATATTTTTCCACCAAAACACTATCCTCCGATAATGAAGGCTGACCCTCAGATGCTTCTTCAATAGGATGATTCTGAATAGGATTCTTCATTTTATGTGTCTCCTCTATTTCTTTCTTATTCCAAGGGTAGCAAGATGATTTGTGTCCTTGAATTTTATAGCTAGAATAGAATAGAGGTTTATTCTCATATAAGATTGATTGTAATATCGTTCCCACATCTGAAACCAAATTAATAGAATCAAGGAGCTTAGCATTGAGATCTACCATAACACACATGTGAACATAAATCATTCTAGACCTTACTCTAGTAATAGGGTCAATCATGACTAAATCCCCTAGAATTTTGGCAATACCTTTAAGAACTACTTCATGCCAAAAGTGATAAGAAAGTCTTGACAACCTGACCCAAAGAGGGACTATATTGATTTTTTGGGTTTTAGGATCAAATTCAGTTCTCCATCTATGAAGAAAAGGACTTCTCCCAAAAACCCAAGGGCCACCACTTATAATATTATGTAACTCCTCAAAGGATTGTTGAGTTAAGAAAAAGCCATTAAGGAGGGTAATAATATCCATTTGTCCCTGAGGAGACCACTTTATGAACATCCATATCCTAATGGAGTCCAAATTAGGTCCGGAGTTACCTAAAAATCACCAACAAGATCCAGGTCACCATCACCCATGGTTAATTTTAAGATATTAGTAGGGATGGATAATGTCCTATGAGCAAACACCAATTCAAACTCATTTTTTGAAGAGAAACTATTTCTAGGCCTTTTAGAAACAACAACAACAAAATAAATCTTCTTAGCACAAGAAGGCAAATAGGAATAGGGTAGAACCTAAGGTTGGCTCAATTTACTTGGGCTTAGCTTCATCGGGTTTGACACAAGCTTCATCGAAATCTCAACATTTTTTTTGAGCATGGGATCCACCTCAATAGTCTTTAAATCACCAACAAAAACTTTGACTCCTTCATTTTTCACCTTCTCTCTATAATAACCATATTTAGAGAGGGAAAAGTTTCAATATGAAACTTTATTTGGAGTCATATATGACTCCAAAATATTCACCACCTTTGGTGGATATAAAATATCTAAATAAGACATCTCATTGTCTAAAGTTGCTTTCGAGCTAGGCAAAAGTCATTTATCCCAAGTAAAAGCACAAAGAATATTCAAAGACTGATCAGGGGATAACTTTCCAATAAGAGCATCATCATAATGAATATTTATAGATTGGATAGGGGATAGCTGCTCAACCAAAGCATTGTCCGAACATGAGGTACTTACATTAACAACATCTAAGGACAACATACCCAAATTAGTCATAGACAAATGATACATCAAAGAATGAGATCCGAGCAGAGAGGAATGAATGACACAAGGATTGGATGTGGAAGAGGAAACACCAATTTTAATGTGCTCTTTCTTAGTAGCTTTCCTCACACGTTCTATCATGTAAAAATTACTACATCATTTTTCATAATAAAATTTTAGATTGGGTAAATTGATGCTTCTATTCATGTTGAGAGCAAGAAAATCATGCACCTTATAACTAAATAAGGATATAAATATATAAGTGGAAACACAATGATAAAACAATGCAAAGATGGGGCTCTTTTTATATTAAATAATTATTTTTCAATGTGTTACAATCAAATCCCCACTGAGGGGATAATACACATTATACAATGAATACAAATAAAATGTATGGATGTAATGAATCATCTTCTTGCAATCACAAATTGTTTGGGGGTAGGTTTTTTGTGACCACCGCATTGAGTTCAATGTGGATCTTGTGCTCCTTTGTTGTAGGTTGGATCCTGTAATCTACACATAAAGAAACTAGAAATGAATCAAAAGTATATTCATGATAAATTAATTCAAATATGATAAAATAAGATAAACTAGATCAAAGTATATGAAATTTGATATCTATCTAAATGCAGGAATAAAAAAATTGTTGATCTAAGCTATGTTAAATAAAATACTAAAAAGAAGATCTCTACTAGAGGTTGTCTCATGGTCAAACAACCTTACATGTGAGACATATAAGATCAATAAAAATTATATCCTAAGACTATATTTATTCATGGCCAAGTCAATGCAGTGTTTGGGATCAACCTGGGATTTTATCGTTGGATTATTGTGCTATAAAAATGACTTTATGGGTTGGAGAGATCATTGAGGCAAGAGTATTTGATTGCACAAAAAATTGGAATGCAGCTTCCAATCCTTTTAGTAGTTTGGTATCATGGATTTTAGTAGAAAAATGGATTGGATGATCAAAAAGGAGTAGCATTTCATTGCTCAAAGTTGTGGCTCAAATTTAGCAGCACTTCGTTGCACCAATTCGAATATTTTTTGAAATTTTAAAAACTTTGCACACGAAATCAAAAATCAAATTCGCTATGGCTTTAAATTTGAGGTGTGAGTGCCACTTTATAGACTTATCAAAGGGAATCTAATAATGGTGAAATCACCCTACATGAAAAAGCGAAGAGGTAATTTGCATTAAGAAAGTAAATGTCTATCTTTAATATTTCATGTGATTGATAAATGCATGCATTTTTCTATTTTATCTCATGCAGGGCATTTAATTCTTGCTTGTGGGATCACGTGTAGGAGTAACTAGGAGTATTTACTTATAGTTATGCATCATTCTATTTTTAAGATTTACTTTTGATGGTCATCTTAGGGTGTGATGGCCACAATTTATGGGGAACTATACCCATTTAAGTGGTGAGAACCACTGTTTTAGCCCTGAGGCTACCCAATGTGGGTTAGATGGTCTAAAAGGAGTCCATTAAGGTATTATACTCAATATGATTTATTTTAGGTGTCTAAAGATACCCATTTTTGGGATACTTTATGTGACCACACAATGTAGAGCAAAAATAGATCACCTAAAAATGGTCGATTTAAACGTTAATGATACCCATTAACCAAATCAACGTAAGATACCCCAATAATGGAAAGAGCATGCATTTTTGAATCATTGCTTTTGACAAGTTGAGAAAAATTATTTTGGTAAACCTTTCACTCACAGGTAGACTAGCTCAAGTGACAAGAAGTGAGTCTATGGTAGACTATCTCAAGTGACAAGCAATAAGTCTATTGTAGACTAGCTCAAGTGACAAGAAGTGAGTCTATGGTAGACTAGCTCAAGTGACAAGAATTGAATCTACAGGTGCATACCTTAATCCTAAAAAAAATTGTTTTATTTGAATTTATTTTTGCTTGTTATCTGCCCCAAGAAAGAAGGGAAAATGATAGTCTTTGGTGATGGTTTTAGTATCATCCCATTATATCAAGAGAAAGAGAGAAAGAGAGAAAAACAAAATATATTATTGAGAATGAAGTAATACAATATGAATGGAACTATGAGGCCCTTTATATAAGAACATGGATTCCTTGGCCAACACTCTACCTAGCTATGCAAGGGGACACCTTGCATATTACAACATGCACATTGACACTTGTGTATTTATTACATTACTTGAAGTAACTAGATAATTTTCACTTAAAGTAATATTCTATTCTAGATATTACATAACTAAATAATGTAATATTTTCTAACACCCCCATGTATTACATTATTTGGTATGAATTTCCCTTGAATTTCATAGATGATCTCTGAATGCTTGAAACTTGGTTTTTCCAAGTGCTTTTATGAAAATATATACTAGCTGATTTTATGTAGAGACATGCTTGAGGTTGATATGGCGATTCTGAAAATTTTCTCTAATGAAATGACATTGATCTTTAATGTGTTTGGTTCTTTCATGTACAATTGGAATCTTGATCATATTGAGTTCTCCTTGATTGTCACAAAAGATCATGGTTGGGGTTTTTTTTATCTTCATTTTTGATAATATGTATTGTAACCATAAGGCTTCATTGGTTGTGTCTCGTGCTACTTGATATTCTACTTCAATTGATTATTGTGCCATTGCATGTTATTTATTACTATGCCAATATATGGGTCCTGATCCAATATAGAAGGCATATCTTGAGGTATATTTTCTATCATTGATAGATCTTGCATAATCTGAATCTAAATATCCCTGAAGGAAAAAATATTTGACATTTATTATATAGGTTAGTCCATAATCTATATATTTTTTTGCATACTGTAATATTATTTTTGTAGATTTCCAATGACTTTCTCTTGGTTTTTACATGAATCGTGAAAGGTAATTTACTGCAAATGATATGTATGGTCGACTATTTATGAAGTATAGAAGACTTCCAATTAACTAGCTATACATAGTTATTGAGACCAATGGTGTTTCATATTTTTTGGATAATTCGATCCTTTGTTCCATTGTTGTATCTTTAGTATTACATTATTTCATTCTCTACTTTTCAAGTAGAGCTTCTACATAATTTGATTGAGTAATATTTATCTTGTCATTTCCTTGAGTAATCTCTAGACCAAGACAATAGTTCATTAGACCTAGATCGGTCATTTCAAATTATTTTTCTAGATTTCCTTTGATGTCACTTATTAATTTTTAAGAACTTCCAATTATTACTATATCATCTACATATACTATGAGAATAAGCATGTCATTTCCAATCTTCTCAGTATATAAAATAGGATTTGATGTAATTATTTTGAAGTTATGTTGTAATAAGTGATTGTTGATCTTTATATTCCATGCTCTAGGAGCTTTTTTTAAACCATATAGAGATTTGTCCAATTTGCATAACTTATTTTCTTATATCTTGATGATGAATCCTTATGGTTGGGACATGTAGACTTCTTCTTCTAATTCACCATTAAGGAAGGAAATTTTTACATCCATCTGATGAATTTTCCAACCCTGATGAGCTACTAGTGCACAAAATGTTCTGATGGTGGTCATTTTGGCTATTGGTGCAAATGTTTCTTCATAATAAATTCTCTCTATTTGATTATATTCTTTCGCTGCTAGTCAAAATTTATGTTTTTCAAGTGCTCCATCTGCTTCGAACTTGATCTTTAAACCCATTAACAACCTACTATTTTCTTTCCTGGATGTAGTTTTACTAGATTCCATATCTTATTCTTTTGAAGTGAAGTGTATTCTAATTCCATAGCTGCTTTCCATTGTGGATCATTCAGTGCTTGAAGTATCAATGTTGGTTCCATGGTATTACTTAGAATTCCTCTATTCATTCTTGTCAAGATTCAATTTTGAGGTCTTATGGTGGTAAGATATGTCATTCTTTCTAGATTTTATTCTATGAGAGTATCTCTGAGCCATACTGGTTCTTTCCTTGAAGATATTGTAGATGCATCGGTATCTCATTCTTGAGACTCTTATTTTGACTCCTCACTTATCATGTCTTCATCAGAGGGATTTAGGAGAATTGTTGCATCATCACTGATTTTTCTATCTTAATCTTGACATTTTCATCAAAGATTACATATCTACTAATGTAAAATATGTATTTATACATGGATCCAATATTTTATACCCTCTAGATTCATTTTCATAACCAACAAATATACGTACCATAGTTTTTTCAACTAATTTTTCTCTTTTTTATTTTGGAATATGAATGTAAGATTTAAACCCAAAAATATTCAATTTTATTATATTTGGATTTTTCCCTCACCATGCTTCTTATGGTGTAATGTGTTTGAGTATTCTTTTTGGTAAAATATTTTATATGTAGATTTTTGTATGCAATGCTTCTACCCAGTATTGATGATCAATTTTAGCTTCCTTCAACGTACATATCACCATTTTAAGTATTGATCTATTCCTTTCTACAATCCCATTTTATTGTGGTGAATATGCTATAGTTAATTATATTTTAATTCTATTTTATTCTAATAATGATTCAAATTCTTTTAAGATAAATTATCCTCCTCTATCTAAAAAAAATGCTTTTATAGTCTTACCTGACTCCTTTTCAACTTGAAGTTTGAATTTTATGAAACGGTTAAATACCTCTTATTTGTACTTCATGAAATATACCCACATTTTTCTAGTGGGATCATCAACTAATAATTGAAAGTAATTATATCGTCCAATGCTATCAAATTTAATTGCTCCACACAAATATGTATATATTATTTCCAAGCATTTTTGAGCTCAGTGTTGATGGGGCTCAAAGGGAATTCTATGTTTTTTGTTTGCTAAGCATGGAAATATAGTAGATTTTGGAGATAAATTAGGTACTCCTTTAACCTTTTGGCACTTGAATAGCTCTTTCATTTAGGACTCACTAGTGTAGCCTAGTCGCTTATGGCACAACTCTGATGTTTCAACTAAGAAAGCTAAATGAGTAGCAGTATCTAGAATAAATAGGTCATTGTTGTAAGATCTTGATGCTATCCTCTTTCTTTATTTAGAAATGTGATATTGTTTTCTTTAAGTGAGAACTTTAAACTCAATATTTGTGTTTTGATCCATGAGTTGGGCTATGGAAATAAAATTAGTAGTTAATCTAGGAACATATAATACATTTTTTATTATCCCTTTTCCTTCTTTTAGGTTCACTGAGATGTTACCAATTCCTTTTACTTTATATGTTTTACTATCTGCTACAACAACTGGTTTTTAATTTATGGTTTTTAGGGAATTGAACTAGTGAATTTTTTATTCATGTTCTTGCTTTCTCTTGATTCTATATACCAGTAATCCATGGTATCTCTACAAAACTAGGACCTTGTTGAAATTCCTTATGTCTCCCTAGCACTTTTGTATATGTTATGTTATGGATAAAGTGCTTATTGAGAATAGTAGTTCAACTTTGAGTTGATTTTGTAATGTTTTTTAAGTGGTAAAAATCAACTTCTATTACAACTTATTGATCCTAATGAACTTAAGAACTTTCTAATTAGAAGAGTTTCTATTGGTTGGATTTATTTTGTCCCCTTTATATGGTTTGAGACAAGCACACCAATGTATTTCCAACTCTTGATTTTCCTTAATGGACCTCCTTTATAGCTTTTTATGTTAATGTTTCTAAATTCCAACTAATTTATTTTATGTAGTATTCCTTATGACTCCCCAATTTGGAATATTAAAAAATAATGTAATATTTGCATCTGATTTTTAATATCCAAGTTGAAATTCCTTATTCCTCCCCCTTTATTATTTGCAAATAGTAATATTTTGTAATATGCTTGCTTGATATATTACTAATGCTACGTGAATGAATTGAAATAGTAAATATAATTGCCCTTATAACTCCTATATTTCTTAGTTTATAGCAAGCAATAAATAGTCTTTGATTTACCTTAGTATTCCTTTGTCTTTGATGCTATGAGGTGGCAAATTTGAATGCTTTGATATGGCAGTCACTACTTTCGTAGATTGACTTTGAATTCCCCCTTATGTAGCACTTTGACCAATGATGAATTCCCCTTTATGTAGCACTTTGACCAATGATGAATTCCCATTTATGTAGCACTTATATTCTCTATAACCGATACTTATATAAATTGAGAATTCTTGAACTTATATTCACCTCCAATGATGTGCTTTCTTCTCTACAAATAGTATATTGATATTATGGTTTCAATGATGTATTCCTTCCATGAAAAATGTATTGAATTGATGATTAAATAAGGCACTTAATTCCACAAGTGAGACATGGATTGTTGATCAAATGTGGCACTGTATTTGCTAGTCTTTGATAGCTTCTTTAATGCTAGCTCTCTCTCCTTCAAATGGTGCATAGGATTATACTTCACACCATTCAATTCTAGTCTTCTACTTTGACATCTGGTGCTTTCCTTCTTCAATATGAATGCTTTAAATAGGAATTCTTCCTTGTGAATATCAAACAAGTGTCACTTGAGTGTTACTTTTTTCAGAGTTGATATTCCAATGTATTCAATGATAAGTTTGGTGGTAACCTCCCATAGACTTGTAACTCCTCCTGAGCGTTGGAATATTTCCAAATATTTGAATGCTTAGAGTTCTTGTGCCAAGTGAAACTCACTCCTTATGCATGTAAGCCTTTATTATAATGATTCAAATATGCCCTATATTTTACCTATAACTTTGAAAAGGTATGTTATCTTTCTATGTTTCTTGAAATGCAAGCAATCTCTCTTCACTATTTGCTCATTGTCTTGAAGAGGTTATGGATGATACCAATTATATTGCTTCTTGGTTCTATGGTGCTCTTCAAAAGTAGTCCTATGGCGAATTCTTATTCTCTTCAATGGCAGATATTACCTACAAGTAGAAACCTTGGGTATAGCACTTCTTCCTACACCTATAATATGTTGCTTGTTCATTGTTGTAATAGCCGATTGCTAGCCTTTTACTTGGCTTTGATAATTCTTATCCTTATGTAGATAGTTTCCCTTTGTATGCTACCCTTTTATCTAATTATACTTGGATTGCAATGGCTTATTATTATGAATCCAATGTTGTAGGTGATACGCTCTCTTCTAGGGATTGGATTGGATGTGGAAAAATGGTATTTTTAAACACCTTGATTCTTAAACATGTGAGATCTTTAGTGGCTCATTCCTCTTTTTTTAATTTTTCCCTTTAACCTAAAAAATATGGTAGATGCACTGATCCTTGTAAATATGATGGCTTTTCTCCTTTCAAAGGAACAAAAAAGATGCTCTATAATAGTTAGATTTGCACCAATATGAAGGAATTTTTTTATGAAATGCTTCTTACCTCTTTTAATCTTCCTGGATATTTTAATGATAGTTAATCCAAGCTAATGAGATGTTTTGAAGTAAGGATTTATGCTCTCTTCACTTAAGTGAAATCCTTATATTTTCCTTGAATATTGAGACTCACCAAGTCTCGATTTGAGGCTTACTTCAAGGATATTAATGGTGGATTTTTACATCACCTTTTGTTTGTAATGATGGTTTCCTTTGGCCACATAGTACTGCATATTCTTTTGCTAGTTTTATCCTTGTAGTAACATGAACTAATTTCTTGAGAGTAACTAGTCAAATATCAACTAGTATAGTGCTATAATGGACTAATAATGCACTTTTTAATGATAATAAACTCTTAGAATAAATTCTAATGCACTTAATAATATTCTACAATTTTCACTACAATCAATATTGTAGGATGTAGTCTTCTTGCTTTCTAGATAGATAATAGGTAGATGATAATTTTCTTTCTTTCGAAAATATCCAACTCCTATTAATGTGCAAATATATATTAAAATGAATTCTTCTTTTTGCACTTTCTAGAAGACTATAATATGATCTCTTCTTCATGCAACTTTAATCCAAATGTGGTGCTTAATAGAATTTAATAATGAACCCTAATTTAAGTTCAACTGATTGCATCCTAGTTGGTTACCTTTAATAGCTTATGAAGCAGATGTAGATCTAAATTTTTTTCTCATTTAGATGAATTTTTAGATTCTTGTTGGATCTTATCTTCAAACAAGATCTTTTATTTGGGCTTGTTATCAGATAGCAATAATTATCCCAATTATTTTAATATTGAAAGCTTCATCTCAGTAGTATTCAATCAGCAAGGAGATCACCAATCTCCTATTTCTTATGAACACTTCTTTGGGGTATCTCCTTGAGTCTTGAACAAGGCTTCTAGGGCCTTCTCTTTTTCAACTTTTCTAGTATCACATTTTTATGCAGCAACACATAACAACAGGTATGGTTTGCAAAGACATAGACCAACAATAAAAATGGTAGTTTCCTCTACTCCTCTCTATATTCACCATGTTTCTGATACCACTAATGGTTTAGCAGCATCCCATCATATCAAGAGAAAGATAGAAAGAGAGAAAGAGAAAAATAACATATATTATTGATAATGAAGTGATACAATACAAATGGAACTATGAGGTCCTTTATATAGGAATATGGATTCCTTGGCCAACACTCTATCTAGCTGTGCAATGGGATACCTTGCTTATTACAACATGCACATTGAAACTTGTGCATTTATTACATTACTTGAAGTAACTAGATAACTTTCTACTAAAGTAATCTCCTATTATAGATATTACATAACCAAATAATGTAATATATTCTAACATTTGGTAATGATTCTTGAACAAACGCAATTTGCATTGTTGAGTGTTTGATTATTGATTTGATTTTGAATTTTATAATTTATATGACTACCCCCTCAAGTGACGAGTCGATAGAGGAGATGGAAAATGATAAAAGTGATGATTTACTTGACCAAAAGAGTCACACTTAGATTTATTTGGGTTAATGATATGTATAAAGGGTTTTGATCCCATGTTAAGCCTGATTTTGACCCATTTTGATTTTTATTTTTTTGTTATGAGTGGCCTTATGGTAATTGACTCATCCTACCAGATCATATGGATAATTAATCACTGCAACCACCATATGACTAGAGTAAATTACTAGATACAAAGTTCACTTGAGTGCTTTGAGTTGGTTTAACAAAAGGGTTTAAGTGCCTTTGGAGCATATTGAGTTGATTTGACCAAAGGGATGCCTCTTTTGGAGCCTTTTGAGTTGATGTGACCAAAGGGGTAAGGTGACTTTGGGACATTTTAAATTGATTTGACCAAAGGGGTTAGTTGCCTTTGGGGCATTTTGAGTTGATTTGACCAAAGAGATTAGGGGTCTTTGGAGCCTTTTGAATTGAATTAACCAAAGGAATTTGGTACCTTTGGATATTTTTAGATTAAATTTTACCAAAGGGATTCCTCCTTTGGAGCATTTTGAGTTAGATTTGACCAAATAAATTAGTTGGCTTTGGGGAATTTTGAATTGATTTGACCAAAGGGGTTAGTTGCCTTTAGGGCATTTTAAATTAAATTGACCAAAGGTATTTGGTGCCTTTAGGGCATTGAAACTAGAAATTGAATTTGAAGATGGCAATGTTGGAAATTTTGAGTTAGTTGTTTTGTCATTGATGTCAAAATTCAATGTTAGGAATTAGTGCAGGACCTGGAAAAAGAAGGGTTAAAGTGTTATTTTTTGGCCCAAGATATTTGGTTTAAGATCTCCACATGATTGGTCAAAAAGAATATTAAAATACCCTGAATAAAATACCTAAAAGGAATAATATTATAATATTCATTATTATAATATTTAAGGTGGTCATAAAAGGTCTAAAGGCGAAAAGGTTAATTATGTGTAAGGTAGTTTATAAATAATTTAAAATGTTTACATTATAAATTTATTTATAAAAACAATATTTTAAATAACCCAAAGTTGGGTTGGGCACCAAAAATCATGTATTAATCTCTACCGACGTGGAAATGGAAGGCATATAATTAAATTTTTATTATATCCATCGACGTGGGAGAGAGGGAGGCATATGGTATAAATACCATAGCCTTACCCCTAAGGAAGTAAGTCTCTAAAATATTTTAATGCATGCGACTTGAGGAAACATCAAAATATTTTCGTGAGCAAAGCTAAGGACAAGGTGATAATTTTGTTTACCCCCGATATTTGTGGAAGTCAAGCGATAAAGGTGGAAAGACTAAACACCAAAAAATGGTTGGGTTAGCAGTCTAATGTGTACAAAGTATTTGGAATGCATGGGTGCTGCATTTGATTCCCATCGTTGATGTGGGACAAGAGCCTTTTGGATCTTGGCAAGCAAGGGAGAGTCAAGGTGCTTTTAGCGCCTTTGACTCCCATGTGAGTGCTTAGCTTATGCAACTAGGTATTTGCAGTTAAGGCACTACAAGTGCTTCGACCAGGGATCGAATGCCATGGGAGCGTGCAAGGAAGGTATTTATTTTTAATTAAAATTTGCATTACCTAAGGTTTTGGTGGTGCTAAGGCGCATGATTTTTTTTGTGCTTGGACTATAGTGTGGACGGCGAAAATTTTATCAACATGAGTTATTTGATTTTGCTATAGTTTTTAGGGAGATAAAAGGGTAAGGTAATTAATTTTACCTTAGAAAAAGTGAAATACATTTTTAGTGAGGGTTAAAATATATTGCATTATTTTATAAAGTGAATTACTTGAAAAATACAATATTGAGTAGGGAGACATAAGTAGTTTTTGTATTATTTCTTGCATTTTTGAAAGGGATTATTGCGAAATTGAATGGTTGAAGTATTTATTTGATAAAGTTTGGATATAATAAGGTGTACATGAGTTTTGTTAATCTTGTAATATTTGAGTGAAGGTTTTTCCTATCTAACCATTGAGATTGTTAAAGAGGTTGATTGTGATTGTGTCAAGTTTTGAGGTCAATTCTCCATCAAAGAAAAAGTATGGGCATATCTTACTTTTGAGTGAAATATTGTTGGGTTGGACGTTGTCAATGCTAAGTTGGAGTGAAAAGGTTTGTTTGATAAGCATTGTTGAGTAAGCCTTCATGTGCATGATTGGTAAATGTTTGTGAGAACATTTGAGTGATAAATTGAGAACTATCTTGAACTAGAGGTTGTGAAAGATCATGAGTATCATTGTTATGTGAGATTGTTTTATAAGAATTATTAGAAATATTAGAGTAAGATTTCATATTCTTGACTAGGGTTTGTGAAATATCATGAGTATCATTGTTATGTGAGATTGTTTGATAAGCATTTTTGAAAATATTTGATTAAGATTTCATATGCTTGAACTAGGGTTTGTAAGCAAGTTGTGTTTCATTGATTGAGTGGTTGAGTTGAGTTGATTGAGCATAGTTGATTGGAAAGTGTTGGAGTTATAGTTCAAGTTCTATGAAAAAAAGTGTTCTTTATTATATATTGATTTGAAAATATTTTGAAAGAGATTGAGTGTTTGTGAGTGACAAACATATTAAGTCTCTAACAATTATCTATATACTTCTATAAGTTTAACAAGATTATGAGTGAAACTTGTTTGAGTTATTGAAGAGGTTTTCTATGAGAGATTGAGTTGAAATTTTGTGTACAATTATTACGATTGATTTAAGCAAGATTTTGTGAGAGTTTGTTGACATATTTGAGTAATTCCTAGAGTGGACTTGAGAATAGAGTGAAGCAATATTTGGTGAAATTTTGTGAGAAAATTTGAGTAAGTCCTAGAGTGGACTTAAGGGTAGAGTTGAGAAAGCTTTTGTGAAAGCTTAAGGACATATTTGTGTAAGCTTTTGTGGAAGCTTACAATTAGATTAGAAATATTTGAGGTAAGTCTTGGTGAGACTTATTGGATAGAGTTGAGGCAAGTCTTGGTGAATACTTGTTGGACAAAGTTGAGGCAAGTCTTGGTGAAGACTTGTTGGACAGAGTTGAGGTAAGTCATAGGGAAGACTTGAGAGCAGATTAGATAAGTTCAAGTGAGGAATTGTTGACTATATTTGAGGTAAGTCTTAGTGAATACTTGAGAGTAGATTGGATATGTTATGGTGAAGACTTTTTGGACAAATTTGAGATAAGTATTTGAGAAGACTTGAGAGTAGATTTGATTGATTAATTTTTTCAAGCTTTGTGTTAAGGATTGGGGTAGATCTAGAAAAGTATATTTGTAACTGGATCAAGATTTTTTGTAAAGCTTGAAGACATATTGAGGATATAATTTGGTGCAAACCTAAGGATAGATTTTTACCAAATAATATTTAGATATTGAGCATATTTGTGCCAGACCGAAGGGCTGTGTTTAGTACAAATTTGAGATAGATATTGAACATATTTATGCTATACTAAAGGACTATTTTTAGTGCATATTTGAGATAGATATTGATAATATTTGTTATATACCAAAGGTATGTGTTTAGTGCAGATTTGAGATAGAGATTGAGTAGATTTGTGCTAGATTGAAGGATTGGGTTTAATGTAGATTTAATACAAAGATTGCATAGATATTTGGAGGTTATAGAATAGAGGAAAATAGTCTCTAATGGATAGAGATCCATTACCCAGGGTAGTGAGGATAGAAGTATTCTGAGTGAGGATAGATATATTAGTGGAGAGAGATCCACAAGCCAGTGTAGTGGAGGTAGTAGTCTTTTAGAGGATCACTAGTGAGACTAGAGGAGAAGGAGTTCTACTATGGATAAAGATCCATGAACCAGCTAATGGGATTGGTGTATCCTATGAATAGTGATCCAAAAAATTGATTAGGGGGTTGGTGTCTCCTTTGAAAATAGGTCCATAAAATTTTTAATAAGGAAGGATTACCAAGAGACTTGTTGAGAAAATTTTAGTAAAATATTTTCTCCATGCAGTAGCCCACATTGGGTGAACCACATTAAGTTGGTGTCTCTATAATGTGTGATGATTTACGCATTGCTTTGGTTACTGCTATTGATATTGCCATTGATATATTAGATAATATTGTTTGAGAAAAGAAAAATAAAAAGTAGTATTATACTGTTCACCCACCTCTTAGTATAAGCTTATGTTCTTCAATTGGTATAAGAGCAGGTTTCTTTAGAAGAGTTTAATAGCTTGAAGAAAAATCTCATAAGAACATAGATGGATTCTAAGAATGGATCCTTAGGTAATTTAGCACCATTGTTTGATGAGAGAAATTATGTACTTCGGAGTATGAGAATGAAGATTCACCTAATGGTACTTGGAAATGAAATATAGAAATAAATTGAGAATGGATGCATACCACCACCAAATCCACCTATAAATAAATATGGTAAGCTTCTATATCTTCGTAATTTAAAAGAAATGAATGGAATTTTGAGAGGTTTACATGAAATAGAGTTTATAAAGGTTATGCAATGCAAATCAACAAAGGAAATGTGGGATAAGTTGCAAGGCATATATGAAGGAAATAAAAAGTTCAAAAGGGTAAAGTTGCAAAATTATAAGATAAAATTTTAAGACCTAAAGATGAAGGATGAGGAAAAAATTACTACATATCTACTTCATGTGGATGATGTTGTTAACTCCATGCAAGGACTTGGGCTCAAAGTTGAAGAATCTGATGTTTGTGATAAGATTTTAAGATTACTCCCAAAAATATTTAGTGAAAATATTTCATCTATAGAAGAATAAAAAGCTATTGATCTTTTTACAAGAGATGAATTACATGGTATTCTCATAGCTTTTGAGATGAGAATAAAAGAGGAACCTATTCCCTAGAAAGAAGTATCCTTCAAAGCTACTAAGAATACAAAGGGTAAGAAGTCATATTCAAGCAATGAGTTATCCAATGATGAAGAAGCAAATTATAGTAGAAGGAAAAAGGACCCGAGAAAGTATAAAGGTACAAAATCATATAGATGTTTTAATTGTGGTAAATATGGTCACTATGCAACTGATTTTCCAAAGGCTGGAAATAACAATGATGAAGAAAAATAGGATCATAAGAACAGGGAAGTAGGAAAATAAAGGTATCAAAAGAAAAATAGGGATGAAAAAGGAAAGCAAGCAAATAATTTTTTCCAAAGGCATAAGAAGAGCTTCTATGCAGACAAGGCAGGTAAGAGTTCTAGTGATAGTGATGGAAGTTCCTCAAATAATGATGAAGATGAAATTATATTTTTGGAAAAAGAAAAATAAGTGGTTAGAAATAGGTCACGAATAATTCTCAAGTATTTTAGATGTGGTAACTTTGGTCATATTGAATATGGTTGTACAAGAAATGGATTTAGTTTCAATGATGATGAATATGAAGATACTAGTGAAGGACCAAAAGAAAGTATACTTATGGTAAGAGAAGAAAGTGCTTCTAGTGGAAATAAATCAGAAAGGAATATAGATGATCCTAAAGGTAAACAAATAAAGGAAGAATCAAAGAATGAAAAATTTGATCTTGAGGGTGAGATTATTTCTGCCCTTGATGCATTAAGGAAGGTAAGAAAGTATAACTTAAAACTCAAGCTTCAATTTCAAGAATGTGATGAAAAAATGAAAGCTTATAGAGGATCTAACCAATTCAATAGCTAAGACAAAGCAAAGGTTTTGGAATGTGAAAAATTAGAGCATGAGGTAGATTCACTAATGAAGGAAGTAAAAGAGTCTAAATATAAGCTACACAGGTTTGGGAGAAGCTCAAAGAAATTGGATAAAACTATCAAGACACAAACACCACATTAAACAATACAACTCTTGGATTTGAATAGGTACAAATAAAATAAGAAGAGGAGTCAATATCAAGATCTGAAGAAGAAGAAGCTTCAGAAGAAGAGAGTGTAAAAGAAAGTGAGACTTTTGAGGATGATTTGGATAGTAAAAAATTCAACGGGAAAAGGAACAATGCACAAATGAGGAAAAGATGGAACATGAAGCAGAACAAGGTAAAAGATACTAAGATACCAATGGGGTCAAGGCAAGGTTTCTTCAATGGACGTTGCTTTTCATATCATAGATTTGGATACAAGGCTACACAATGCAGGACACATGAAAGATATGAATATAAAAATTTCAAAAAAATGCATCTCTTTCAAGGGTATTAATACTCTTGTAATCAATTTTGTCATAAGGCAGTTAATTGTAGGGTACATGATAGGAATGAATATGGCTTCACTAGGATAAACTCCAAGATATTTGCACCTTTAAGGAATAACAACATTAAGTGTTATAAGTGCAATAATTATGGGCATACAACAAAGTGGTGTAGAGTAGAAATTACAGATACAAGAAGGAATAGAAATAGTCAAAGGAATTAGAAGGATCATTTGAGGAAGAAAGTAGACAAAGGTAAAAGATCAGTGCATAATGGGAGTAGAAATACTCCCACCCCAAAATTAACCACCTCAAGAGGAGGTGGGGGAGGGACTAAGCTAAGAGTCTCATTATTAGACCCAAGGCCCAAAGGTGACCCTTCGCCATTGATGTCAAAGGGGGAGAGATTTGAGTTAGGTGGAGATCATTCAATAAAGGGGAGTAGTTTCTCAAGAGGAGCAATTTTGAAAGAGGAAAAGGTTTGGTAAAAAAGGGGTTGCCATCATTGAAAAAGGGGAAGATTGTTGGAAATTTTGAGTTAGTTGTGTTGTCATTGATGTCAAAATTAAGTGTCAGGAATCAGTGCAGGACTTGGCAAAAGAAGGGTTAATGTGTTATTTTTTAGCCCAAGATATTTGGTTTAAGAGCTCCACATCATTGGTCAAAAATATAGTTAAAATACCCTAAAGAAAATACCAAAAAAGAACAAAATTGTAATATTAATTATTATAATATTTAAGGCGGTTAGGAAAAGTCTAAAGGCAAAAGAGGAAAACACCTATGCCCAGTTGAAATAATATTATAATATTCCATTATAATATTAAAAGGTTAATTATGCCTAAGGTAGTTTATAAATAATTTATAATGTTTACATTATAAATTTATTTATAAAAATAATATTTTAAATAACCCAAAGTTGGGTTGGGTGCCAAAAATCATGTATTAATCTTCGTCGATGTGGAAATGGAAGGTATATAATTAAATTTTTATTATATCCAATGATGTGGAAATGGAAGACATATAATTGAATTTTTATTATATTCGTCGACATGGGATAGAGGGAGGCATATGGTATAAATACCATAGCCTTACCCCTAAGGAAGTAAGTCTCCAAAATATTTTTAATGCATGCAACTTTGAGGAACGACAAAATATTTTTGTGAGCAAAGCTAAGGACAAGGTGATAATTTTTTTTACCCTCGATATTTATAGAAGTCAAGCAATAAAGGTGGAAAGGCTAAATGCCAATCAATAGTTGGGCTAGCAGTGATATGAGGTGTGCGAAGCATTTGGAACGTAGGGGTGTTGTGTTTTATTCCCACCGATGATGCAGGACAAGAGATTTTTAGCTCTTGGAAGGCAAGGGAGAGTCAAAATTCTTTTAGTGCCTTTGAATCCCACGTGAGCGCTAAGCTCACACAAAAAGGGAGCCATGGCTAAGGCACTATAGGTGCTTCGACTAAGGATCGAATCCCACGGGAGTGCGCAAGGAAGGTATTTATTTTTTAATTGAAATTTGCATTGCCTAAGGTTTTGGTGGTGCTAAGGTGCATGATTTATTTTGCGCTTGGACTATAGTGTGGAAGGGGAAAATTATCAACGTGAGTTATTTGATTTTGCTAAAGTGTTTAGGGAGATAAAAGGGTAAGGTAATTAATTTTTACCTTAGAAAAGTGAAAAATATTTTTATTGAGGGTTAAAATATATTGCATTGTTTTATAAAGTAAATTACTTGAAAAATGCAATATTGAGTAGGGAGACATAAGTAGTGTTTGGATTATTTCTTGCATTAAATTTTTGAAAGGGATTATTGTGAAATTGAATGGTTGAAGTATTTATTTGACAATGTTTGGAGATAATAAGGTGTACTTGAGTTTTATTAATCTTGTAATATTTGAGTGAATATTTTTGCTATCTAACCATTGATATTGGCAAAGAGGTTGATTGTGATTGATACAGGTTTTGAGGTCAATTCCCCATAAAAGAAAAGCTATGGGTATATCTTACTTTTGAGTGAAATATTGTTGGGTTGGATGTTGTGAATGCTAAGTTGGAGTGAAAAGGTTTGTTTGATAAGCATTGTCGAGTAAGCCTTCATGTGCATGATTGGTAAATGATTGTGAGAACATTTGAGTGATAAATTGAGAACTATCTTGAACTAGGGGTTTGAAATATCATGAGTATCATTGTTATGTGAGATTGTTTGATAAGCATTGTCAAAAATATTGGAGTAAGATTTCATATACTTGACTAGGGTTTGTGAAAGATCATGAGTATCATTGTTATGTGAGATTGTTTGATAAGTATTTTTGGAAATATTTGAGTAAGCTTTCATATGCTTGAACTAGGGTTTGTAAGCAAGTTGTGTTTCATTGAGTGAGTGGTTGAGTTGAGTTGATTGAGCATAGTTGATTGGAAAGTGTTGGAGTGATAGTTCAATTTATGTGAAACAAATTGTTCTTTATTCTATATTGATTTGAAAAGAGTTTGAAAGAGATTGAGTGTTTGTGAGTGAGAAACATATTGAGTCTCTAATAATTCTCTATATGCTTCTATACGTTTAACACGATTTTGAGTGAAACTTGTCTGAGTGATTGAAGAGGTTTTTTGTGAGAGATTGAAATGAAATTTTGTGTGCAAGTATTGTAATTAATTTAAGCAAGATTTTGTGAGAGCTTGTTGACATATTTGATTAAGTACTAGAGTGGACTTGAGGACAGAGTGAAGCAAGCTTTGATGAAATTTTGTGAATAGATTTGAGTAAGTCCTAGAGTGGACTTAAGGGTAGACTTGAGAAAGCTTTTGTGAAAGCTTAAGGATAGGATTATGTGATATTTTATGGAAGCTTACAATCAAATTGGATAGAGTTGAGGCAAGTCTTGGTGAGACTTTTTGGACAGAGTTGAGGTAAATCTTTATGAAGACTTGTTAGACAGAGTTGAGGCAAGTATTGGTGAAGACTTGTTGGACAGAGTTGAGGCAAGTCTTAGTGAAGAATTGAGAGCATATTGGACAAGTTCTAGTTAGGAATTGTTGAGCATATTCGAGGTAAGTCTTAGTGAAGACTTGAGAGTAGATTGGAAATTTTTTGGTGAGGACTTGTTGGATAAATTTGAGATAAGTCTTTAATAATACTTGAGAGTAGAGTTGATTGATTGATTTGTTCAAGTTTTGTGTTAAGGCTTGGGTCAGATCTAGCAGAGTTGATTTGTGATTGGATCAAGATTTATGGTAAATATTGAAGATATATTGAGGACATAATTTGGTGTAGACCTGAGGATAACTTTGTATCAAATCAGAGATAAATATTGAGCAAATTTTTGCTAGACCGAAGGACTATGTTTAGTGTATATTTGAGATAAATATTGAGCAAATTTGTGCTAGACTAAAGGACTGTTTTTAATGTAGATTTAAGATATATATTGAGCAAATTTGTGCTAGATCGAAGGACTATTTTTAGTGCATATTTGAAACAGAGAGCATATTTGTGCTAGATCGAAGGACTGTGTTTAGTGTAGATTTGAGACAGAGATTGAGTAGAAATTTGGAGGTGATAGAATAGAGGACAATAGTATCTAGTGGATAGAGATCCATTAGCCGTGGTAGTGGGGATAGATGTCTTCTAAGTGAGGACAAATATCTTTAGTGAAGAGAGATCCACAAGACAGGGCAGTGGAGGTAGTAGTCTTCTAGAGGATCACTAGCTAGAGCAGAGGAGGAGTTCTCCTATGGATAGAGATCCATGAACCAAATGACGAGATTGATGTCTCATATGGATAAATATCCATGAACTTGATTAGGGTATTGGTGTCTCCTTTGGACAGAATTCCATAAACATTGTAATAGGGAAGTATTCCCAAGAGATTTGTTGAGAAAAATTTAGTGAAATATTTTCTTCATGGAGTAGCTCACATTGGGTGAACCACATTAAATTGGTGTCTCTATTGTGTGTGATAATTTGTGTTTTACTTTGGTTACTGCATATTGCCATTGATATATTGGATAATATTATTTGATAAAAGAAAAGTAAAAAGTGGTCTTCTATTGTTCACCCCCCCTCTCAGTATAGGCTTGTGCTCTTCAGGTGAGGCAAAGGGTGAAACCTTTGACAAAACGATATTATATTTTGAATCTATAATTTGATGTGTTGATTGATTTTTGGAGGAAGGTGTGATACCTTGATTGCCCCAAGTTGCCTGATTGTTTGATTGATTTTTGGGGAAGATGTGATATCTATGAACACCCCTAAGTAGATTAGTGATTTGATTGATTGTTAGAGAAGGTGTGATACCTTAAGTGCCTCAAGTTGTTTGATTGTTAGGGAAGGTGTGATACCTTTGAATACCCCCAAGTAGATTAATAATTTTATTGGTTATTAAGGAAGGTGTGATACTTTGAGTATCTCAAGTGGTTTAATTATTTGATTATTTTTCGAAAAAGGTGTGATACCTTTGAACACCCCCAAGTAGATTGGTTATTTGATTTATTTTTGGTAAAGGTGTGATATATTGAGTTCCCCAAGTGGATTGAGTTGTTAATGTGATTGTTGGAGAAAATGTAATATCTTGAACCCCCTAGTTTGTATTGATGATGATGCATGTATGTTAGATGAATGTTTTTGATATGATAGAGCTATTATGTATGCATGGAACTATGTATTCATGTGATGCACTAATGATATTACACAATATGATTTTTATGCTTTTTTTAAAACATAATGAATGGATATAAGATGTAAAAATAACCTACGTGTAAGCACCACAGATTGTATAAAACTCATGAATCAAAATGTTAATATTTTCACAAACATCATGCATATAAATTTGAACTAAATGGGATAAAATATAATGTGATAAACTATAAATACTGGTGTGAACCAGTGAGATGTGACAAGGAAACAACAATGTTTTCATTAGACTCAAACACCCCAGTTGACTAGTCAAAAGTTGTATACTAACTATGTGTGACTCTAGATGATAAAAATATACTAGAAAGACCCAAATATTTAATATCCCTTTGTGTGCATAGTGATTTTCATTAATGTGACGCATAAGACTACCCCATTGCCAGGTCGATGTATATAGCCCATTGCTATAATGGGTATCACCCTATGGTAATAATTACCTTAATTTTATACATGGTTGGACTCAACTACTCTGTAATGTAAGACCTCAAAAAGCTAATAAGTCCTTATGTGTCACCTATGAGCATAGTCCAATGCTAAGGTATTAATTCTTTGGGAAGTCAGATTCTCAACAATTCGAATCAAGTCCTAATGATAATGAAACCCTATCCTTACTACTTCAAGTCCTATTATTATTATATATTTTTAAAGAAATTTATTGTTTTGGGGAATTGGATTCTCAATCACTCGAATCGAGTCCTAATGAGAATTTAGTCCTTATCCTTACTACTCGTTTCATTATTGTTTTGATTTTGTAAAAAGAATTAAAATTTTGGGAAATTAGATTCTCAACCACTCAAACAAAGTCCTGATGAGAATTTAGCCCTTATCCTTACTGCTCTTTCTATCGTTGTTGTAATATTTTACAAAGATGTATATTTTAAGTGGTGAAAACCACTATTTTTATTGTGATTTTGGACTATGTGCATAATAGAACAGCAAGGGAAACCTTTTGTTTAAGAGGCCATGACTTCTTCATAGTTTCATCTTCTCTTGTGCTAAATCATTTTTAATATGTGAAAATATGTTTGCGATTTTGAGATATGCAAGGTACTATCAAAGCAAAAACCTACCTTAAAAAATCAATATAGCCTTTTACAAAATCTAAAAAGAAAACTAGAAATGGAAATGTGACCGAAAGACCCTATTGAACACCCTATAAAAGCTTACTGGGCAAGGGGAAATGACACAAATACCTACGATGAGGAATGTGGATGTATATGATTTGTGGATGTGTGTGTTTTACTTATGATCTTTTGAAAAATAAGAGGTGTGTGTAAAATAGTTAGTGGTTTTCTAAACATAATTGCTGATGTCCATCCAGTATCTACCCTATATTACGAGGATCCCTTAACAATTGAAAGATCACAAGAAAAAGTGCAAATGATGATGACAGAAAAGATTTGATTAAGACTCATGACAATTATACAAGTGTGGTTCCATGTGTAGAAATGCAAGAATGACATAGTCTAATGCAAGTGCAATGAATGAATACACCTAATGCAACTAATCAATAAATGTGTAATGCATGATAATGTAAGAAAATAAAATGTTTTTGTGATTTTTTATTTTTGTATTGTTATTTTTTTTATTGTATTTTTGTGTGTGGGAAGGTGCGATACCTTAAGTATCCCCAATTGTTTTTGTAACTAGCGAGTGTGGGAAAGGTAAAATACCTTGAGAATCCCTAATTTATTTGATTTTTTATGGTGTGGATGACAAGGGAGGTGCGATGCCTTGATTGTACCCATTGTTGTTCTGGTAAATGTGTTGAGTGATAATTTTACCCAATTGTAAAATTACACTTTCCCTTAGGGTTTGGATTTAAAAATCCTCTCTTGCAAAGAAGTTAAACAAACAACTTATCCAAGGTCTCTGCTATATTAGCATTTACATATGTGTATTAGTAATCTCAATAAAGATACACCCTAGTGATTGCAAGTAACTGTAAACAAGGGGCATGTGTTGGTTTATTTTGCCATGTTTCTTTAATGATTTTTCATGAAATAAAAATAAAAGCAAATGTGAATTTGCCATCATATTACCATGATGTAGTGCCTTAGTTCCTTTTATCTTGAGGATTTTAAGGTAGATTTTATCTTCCCTTATTAAGTGGATTTTAATCAAGTTTTATCTTGCGTTAAATCCTACTTTAAAACCTGAAAATGAAGATTAAATCTATCTATGAATGTGAATTTGAAATGATGAATAGGATCCTCAAATGTAGCTTCTTATCATTGGGATTAAGATAGCCTTTAATATGATTAATAAATTATCCCTCTTTGGTGAAATTAGTATTCACAAAGAGATAATAATTTATTGCCTTATAATAGAGGCTTTAAAATGTCACTTTAATTATCCCTCTTAAATGAAATCAAATTTTCATAAAGAGGAATCATTTAATGCTTTGAAATAATAACGTTCAATATAGTGCAAAAATTACCTCTCTTTCATAAAATCAAATTTTTTATAAAGAGAAGGCAATTTAGGGATCCAAAATGATAGCTATGAAATGCTATTAAAATTTACCCCCCTTTGACGAAATTGAAATTTTCATAAAGGGAAGTTCATTTTATGCTTGTAAAAGAAATATAAAACTGAAAAAATTAGATTTGGCCTCAAAACAGAAAAAAAAAAATTCAAAATTTTAAAATCTGTAATAAAACAACTTTAAATAATTTTTTAAAATTTGAAATGACTCCAAAGCAAAAACGTCTAAGTGCAAAATGAAACTTTGAAGTACGTTCTATGCATCTATGCAATTATTTTTGGATTTTGAATTTTTTTTAATTTTTATTTTAATGTTTGAAAATTAAAAAAAAATATGCAAAAATAAAGTTAGAAAAAATAAAAAAATGAAAAACAAAAACAGAAAATGCTGCAACTTCAGATTTCTCCACAAACCCTGCAAGCATGTAAATTTTGCACAAAAACCAGCATTAGCGTTATCCGTATTTACGCAATCAACTACTAATGCGGTGTGAGCTTCTAAGAAAAAATAAGGTGCAATAAACTGGAAATAAAAAAATTAATCTTTAAAATGCATCAAATATGCCATATCTCCATTATATTGCATAAGAAAGGTATTCAATGATCACAAAATGTGCAAAAAATTACAATCCCTAAATAAGCATAATGTGGGAAAAAAACCCAACAATTTGACAAACGACTTTCAAAAATCTAGCCCATAGTGCAACCAGGTCTCAAAAAATCCAACCCCTATGCATGCATCTCTTCCAGTTTTTAAAGTTTTCCTCTCTGATTGTTCCTTCATTTTGTTTTCCCAAAAAAAGTCTTTGTTTTCATTTTCTTCTTCATGGCTCTTTGTTTTGTCACTTTGGGCTTTGCTGTTTAGTTGGTTTTGATTCCCTGAAATATTTCTTTCCTCCCATCCAATGAAACATTTCCGTAGCATCATTTTCATAACACCTTTATTCCCCTAATAAACTAGTGGATACATTAAATATCCGCGTGGGCCCTTATGACATTGCATGCCAATAACTTAATTATTTCCTTTTTTAACCTAGCAACATGGACGAGTCAATATGATGCGCATGGCCTTCTTTTATTTATTATATAGGTGGGTTTGGAATTTATTCCATCTTGACTATGGGCTATTACCATGCATTATAGCCCATGTGTGTCCATATATTAATGTCCCTAACTTACCACAAAGGAAATATTCCTTTTGATGCGCCATTTATCTTCTCATCATCTTCGGCTATTGCAATTGTTGTCGAAGTCTGTGCAATATTCGATGTACATGCTAGCATAGCCGCCACTGTGTGCTACCACGTTCTCATTTTTGGGCGTCGTCTACACTCCGGTTATGCTGTGAATCTATCAACATCATAGCCATACCGACCAGATCATCAACATGTATAATTAGATGCATCCCTACCAACGTAGACAACAGACCTCCCGAGGTAATGACTGCAAATCCATGCATGCTACCATGAAGGTGTTCTTATGTCTTCCATGATGCAATTCTTCATACCTTCAACTTCAAAATCACCATTGTATACCACCCGATATGGATCCCTTTCTAATATCTATGCTTTCGTTGTTTTATTAATGTCGCCATGTCCATCCTTGGCCACCGACTTGATTGCATCTATGTTGAGTTCTTATTTTATTATTGGTGCCATCGATGTATAAAATCCAATGGAGACTACCCCACTCATTATAAATTTCACACTTTAATTTATTCCACCGTGGGAGGTTTCAAAAATTTGTTTCATCAATACGTTTGATAGAGACTCCAACTATACCTTTTGCCACATTCATTTGATGGCCACGTCTGCTTCAATGGTCCCACGATCAAATCAACGCTGCTACAAGATGTGACGTTTGTAATGCCAAAAGGGCTTCATCGCTTCTTCACAGTTAAACACACATTGCCATTAGACAGTGTATATCGACCAATAAACCAAGCCTTCAATTATTTACCTTCAACTTTAATGTACCATTTCAAACTTGTGTAACATATTTTCTTCTTTGGCCATGATGCCCATTCTGCTGACATCTGCCTGTTATCCTCTACAAACCTACGCCGTGATGGACTCATCTATCCACTAGCTCTTTTGCTCATCATAGATCCTCTGGTGTCCATCTTGGATCATCTCTTCCTGGTTTTGTCTCATAAAATGTCATCACTTCACCCATAGGGCCAGTCTACATTTTACGACTACAAAAATATCCCTGTGTATTTCCTATGAGCTTCCCCAATCTACCTAGCCTACCGATATTCAAACAGTACCACCTAGGAATTGTCTTCTCCTCAATGTCGCTATGCTGCCAGTGTCGTCTATCTTCATGAACTCTATTTGTGATCACATGGGGTCTTCGTTGCCATGGAGTCCTCATATAAACCATTTATCATGAGCTTCAGAACTGGCCACCAATATTCTAACCTTATCCTATCAGCATCTTTTAAATATCTTATCCTATCTTGCATCTGAAACTAATTGATCGGCTGCCTACTATGCAATCCCTATCACATCATCATCCATGGTACTCTGCGTAGCCAGGTTTAACATTATTAAAAAATACCAGAATGCACGTCCCCATAGTTTTTCCACTTCCATTCAGCCGTGGCTACGTAAACTCCCCTTGCGGCTTCATTGCTCAACGTCCACTGCCTAGTCGTTTTTCACATTTGCTTTTGAAACTGCCAGATATTTTCGAGTGTATGAATCCTCGCGTCTAGGGTTGAGATATCTGCTTACAGTTGGCTTTTGAAACCACCGATGCTCCAGTTTCGTTGTTGTATCTCAGATGCAATATCACTGGTTTGCCACGAATGTTACACATGACACCCTGTCACTTCTCATTGGCCATCTTCCCCGTGGGCGTCTATGTGCATCCTCTTTTTCAAAGAAAGCCCCTCTTTAAGCACCTACACATGTGGATAAGATATTAATTCAAATGTCACCCTAACATAAACAAACAAAGGAAAGCAATACAACTAAGTAATATAACAAAACAAAATCAACCTATATTAAAGACTCTACAACTATAACATAGAAATAAAACAACACTTAATAAGTGGATCAAAAGAATGAAAAATATATATTTTTTTCTTTTTCTTTTTTTTTTAATATATTTTCTTATTTTTATTTTAATAATATTAGTATTATTACTCGTTTAAAGTATATAATAATAATATTATTAATATTTTTATTTTTTATATGTTTTGATTTGTTTTATTTTATTTCGAAAAGTGAGAATCATTAATTTTAAAAGTTTTAGCTCTTGAGATTTGAATTAAAAATAGAAATTTTAAAATTAATTTCAAGATCACAACAAGCAATTCAACCCAAACAATAAAAAATAAACTATGAAGGAAATGCGAATACCCACAATCTCACGAATATCACCAAAGATAAATTAAAACAACAAGACACTACACAAGCCTATCAACCTTCCACAAGAAGACAATCGATAACCAAACATTGCATAACAAGGAACCTTGGGATTAAATTGCAAATATCAAAGATGAGATGTATCAAAATTATCGCTTCAAGGACACCAAAGTGGTCAAAACACAAAATTTAAAGTGGGTCCCCAAGTTTTGGGGCTAGTTGTGGAGCAACCACAATAAATGGTGACTCTATTGGGAAATGTTCTTGAGCATTTTGGTAAGAACCCAACCTGAAACAAAAAAACACAAGATCAGTGAGACATAATCATTTAGCGATGTCTCGAGAAGGTGGGGTTAAATAGTTTCAGAATGAAAAAAACTAATACATTTGCCTTTGGTCAGTGTGTGCTAGAGTGATTCATTCTTGTATTTCTAAAAATCCTCCACATTCCATCATCCCTTTCTGCATTAGGCTATGAAGTACAACTCACAAAGTGAAGACTTTTACAGATAGAGACCCACTTCCAGTCAGGCATCTATAGGCCCAATGAGGATTATCTAACTCACCTGTGTGTTCACTTAATGCTTTACAAATCCAATCTATCCTAGGTATTTCTATTATTTTAGTGCTCATGCGCTCTTTTTTTTTCTTCTTTTTTTGTTTTTTTTCTCTTTTTTTTGCTTTTTTTTATCTCTTTTTTTTTATCTTTTTTCTCTCTTTCTATGTATCAAACTTTACCTAGCCAGGGCCCCACTACCAGTCAGGCATCTATAGCCCCGGTGGAGTTTTCCTGAACTAGATGACATATTTCAAGAAATCTATTGCATAGCTTGTACCTATGGAACTCTTGCAAAGCCTCAAGTCTCACTAAGGTTAGAAATCCAATGAGTAGAGCATTTTAGATTTTTGCCTAGGGTTGCAAATCAAGACAAATTCATCCTTCTTACTTCAAGAAACACCATTTAATGTGTGTGAAAGTCCCATGTGGAGCTTTGGCTAATTTTTCATTGTTCTATTTTCCACCATTTTTATCCCCAAAATATGAGCACGATTACCAAATGACTCATCCCCTTTTTCTCTGGTTCACCAATATTTCAGATAAAGTACTCCAACCTACTAAGCAAAGAAACACCAAATGATTCATAGTCCCGGTAGAGCTTATCTATATCTAATTTGATCCAATTTTTCTATGCTATTTCTTCCTTCTTTTTTGTAGTCTCTTCACTGAATTTCCAACCTACGAAGCCAAGAGACATCAAAATAGGCCAGAGACCAAAAATTAGCGACCATGAAACATAACCTCAAAACAAGGGACCAACCCAAAATACAAAACTAAAAACCAAAATGAAATCCAAACCCAAAACAAAAACATGAAAACCAAAACTATATACAAATGTACAATATGGTACAAGTTGGCGCAAAGCTTTGAACTATCATTTCCCTGGATCCCAAACATGATTAGAACATTTCAAAATACATATAACATGATACGCATGCCAAATGTTGTAGGAATCCAACAAAAACAAGATTAATCCAAACAATGCAACAAACTTCACCTTACCTCTCTCACCCCATCAATTTGATTTAGTTCCATTAATAATCCCATAGTGGAGTAAATAGTCAAATTGATTAGACAATAATTGATCTTCAATAGTTTCTTGTCTATTCCTTAGGATGTAAATTTAACAATTCTTCTTGATTTAGAATTAGTCTTTCCTTTTCAGATATGAGATCTTGCAAACTAGAACCTATTTCTAAAAATTTTAAAGCCAAATCATTTTCCAAATTTATAGACCAATCAAAATTATGCAACCACTTGCAAGCATCTAGGATATTTATTAAATGAGGATTATCATAAGTTTGTATTCTAGATTTTGTTAGTAATTGATTGTGAACTTGATTCAACACTTCAAGCATACCAACTTATTTTTCATTCAACAAAACAATATCATTAGTGGTGTGAGGAGAAATTAAGTCAAATTATTTATCCACCACAAATGGCATTTCATCATTGATATTATTTGAATAAAACAATCCATTAGAAAAAATTTCACCTTGATTTTGAATAGTGGAACCCAAAAGGTGAGATTTTACCTTTGGCACATTTCCATTTAACCTTACTTGAGGATTTGTAAATTCATCTTTTATCTCATGATACTCATCATCATCATCATGTAGCACTCGTTCTTTATCCATGAAATTTTTATTAAAGACACCAAAATTAAGCACCCAATTAAAAACATGTCCGCACTTTTCAAACCATAAGTCTTGTCTATATAGGGATGGGTCAACTAATACATATTCATGATCAATTATTTGGGTTGTTTTAGATAACATGAAATTTTCAATTGGATCATCCGTGATATCAAATCCAAACCATTCAGGTTATGAAATTTCCTCATTTTGAGATGGCATAGACATTTTAGAATCAATAAATGGATCAATATTTTCAATTCCATGCCCCTCAAAGTGATCTAAAGCAAATGATTCTCCTTCTTTATCCATGGTTGTAGAATCCTTATCACTTTCCAAAATTTTATGAGATTCGAATCCCTCTTCCAAAACTTTTTCAAATTGTATAGTACTTGTAATATCCTCATGTGATGAAGCAATTGTATTATCCTGCATATCAATTGACACAAAAATCTCATTAGAAAGTTTAGAGCGAGCATATTCTTCTCATTTCTTCCAAGAATCATAGTAATCATCTTCCAAAATGAATTTGTGACGCTCAAATACTTCTTCATCATATTATAATTCATCAACATATTTCTCATCAAATTCACCTTCACCTTCCTTAGATGGTTCAATTATTTCCAAAAGTGGGTTATTTCTTGAATTCAAATTTGTAAGGCTATCATAATCCAAATTGGTAACCCATGATTCAATTTTATCACAATTTGGAAGGTGTGTATCTTCTTGGCCATCAGTCTCAACAATATCATCCAAAGCATATTTTGAGAACAAGTGGTGAAATTCTATCATGTTTTCAAATTCATTTATTGATTTACTTCCAAACTCACTTTCAACTACTTTTGATGGCTTAGGGGCTTCTATAAAGGGGTCAATTTTTACATCTTGCTCCAAATAGTTGCCCCAATATTCCTTTGCAAGTAAATATGACCAAATCATATCCTGATGGGTTTGTTCATCCCAATCCTCATTTGTGGGTAACAATTCTAAGTCCTTTACTTCTAAAACAAAATGTTGATCTTTTGGTTCCAACTCCTTGTTACCCATCCATAGAATTTCTTCTCCAAAATATTCATGCTCTTCAGGATATTCTAAATAGACATTTACTTCGATGTAAGTCACATCTAGATTTCTTCTATCATATGAAGGAGCATAACATGAAATATAATTAAGATTAGCATCATGAATTTTATTCCTAGGGTGATTTGGATGCATACAGTGATGTCCTCACTTTCATAATGGAACCACGTCTGTACTTACTTTCTTAACCAACTTCTTTTAATATTTTATTTTTGAAACAAGCTCTTTGGGTTGGGTGGTATAAGTAGCAGGATTAGTTGGATCGATATCAAGCTGTAAAGCTTGAACACTTGTTGCATTTCGGTGTTTTCCAATAATGTTAAAATTGGCTACATAGAGTACCATGGATGATGATGTGACAGGGGTTACATAGTAGGTAGGCGATCAATCAGTTGGCTTTCAAAACAACCGATGCTCTAGCTTCATTGTTGTATCTTAGATGCAATGTCGTTGGTTTACCACGAATTTTACCCGTGACACCCTGTCACTTCTCATTGGCCATATTCCCTGCGGGAATTTATGTGCATCCTCATTTTCAAAGCAAGCCCCTCTTTAAGCACCTGCACACGTGGATGAGATATTAATTCAAATTTCACCCTAACATAAAAAAACAAAGGAAAGTAATACAACTAAGGAATATAACAAACATAATCATCCTATATTAAAGACTCTACAACTATAACATAGCAATAAAACAACACTTAATAAGTGGATCAAAAGGAACGAAAAAGAATTCTCTTTTATTTTTATTTTTATATATTTTATTATTTTTATTTTAATAATATTAGTATTATTACTCATGTAAAGTATATAATAATCATATTATTATTATTTTGAATTTTTTTATGTTTTTATTTGTTTTATTTTATTTTGAAAAGTTAGAATCATTAACTTTAAAATTATTATCTCTTGAGATTTGAATTAAAAATAGAACTTTTAAAATTAATTTCAAGATCAAACCAAACAATCAAAAACAAACTATGAAGGAAATATTAATACCCACAATCTCATGAATATCACCAAAGACAAATTAAAACAACAAGACACTACACAAGCCTATCAACCGTCCACAAGAAGACAGCCAAGAACCAAACATTGCATAACTAGGAACCTTGGGATTAAATTGCAAATATCGAAGATGAGATGTATCAAAATTATCACTCCAAGGACACCAAAGTGGTCAAAACACAAAATTTAAAGTGGGTCCCCAAGTTTTGGGGCTAGTTGTGGAGTAGCCACAACAATATGCTGAGGTCCTAATGTGATGAGGTGAGCATACCATCTATAGCAAAGCCCCCCATCGATAAAATATTGGACCACATTATTAAATGTATAGCAATTATTAATTTCAAGGCACACTTTTCGATGATAGAGGTAAAAGTGATCTTACCTATACAACCTAGGTTTAGGTTTATTCGGGTTCAATGGGCATATGTCAGGTAAAACAATTATTTTTGCCTCCTACAACTTGTGAAAGATGGTCGACATGGGCTCAAATAGAGGGGTGTAGGTATGGGGTCAACATTTTCAATGAGGTGGATATGGAATGGGGATGCTCCCCTTTCCTACAAGTCTTGGACTAGATTTTTAAATGCATAACAATTATTGATATCATGGCCTACTAGCTGATGATAAGAGTAAAATTGGTCTTCTCTATATGACTTACATTGAAGTTTATTGGGGCTTCTTGGTCTTATTTTTGGTAATGTAATATCTTGTGCTTCATTAAGCTTTTGAAATTTGGTTGAGTAAGACTCTAGAGGTGGTGATTGGTTGCGAGGGAGTCTTGCAGAATGATTTACATGATTGATCTATTGTGGTTGACTTTGAGTTTGTGGTAGAGGTGGTTTGACCTGAGATGTGGTTTACTACTGAGTCAACTATAGCTCAATGTTTATGAGTCAAGTTAATTTATTTTAGAATTGGAGTGTACTAGCAACTCGATTGTAGCATTATGTTGGCTAATCGATTTAATATTTTTTGTAATTCTAGTGGTGGTGGTTGTTGTTATTATTGAGGGGGTTGTTGGAGTTGCAAAGGTGGAATGGATACAAGTTCTAGGAGACAATTAATTAGATGTGTATTATAAGTCCTCAACATATGAGCATATGTGGATGGTTCATGATGATATTTTCTAGTGGGTATCTGCACATGCTCGTATTTTTGATTCAACTCAAAGTGTTCAACTATTGTAACTTTATTACCCTCATTATGGTGTAGTCAGTACACCTGATCTTGATTCTGTGGATATGTGGGTTGATATAGAGTAAGTGTGACTTGATTCAGTGGCAACAACACACTTGTGGTGTGGAGGGAATGTTGGATGTAGCTAAAAGTTGTGTAGATCAATTTGGAGATCTCTGGTTCTTTGATGCAAGACTGATCATTCCCATAAAATCTTGGTGAGGTGGACTAGCATGAAATTCATTCAACTTCTTTAGTTGTTCTGCTTGATTGACAAGTGTTGTGTTTATTTTATGTGTTGACAAGGTGTCTTTGAAGACTCCTATTTGTTTGTTGTTTAGATCAAGAGGATTGTCAAATTGAATCTCTTACCTCTCAATCATATCTTGTACTACATTATTAAAGGTAATGCATATCTATATGGCATGCCCTCTTTGTTGATGATAAGCAAAATATAAATCCTTCCTATGATTCTTTGGTTTGGGTTGGTTAGGATATAGTGGATGGATATTAGGGAGATTAATTGTGTGTACCTCACATAATTGATTGAAAATTGATGCTAATAATTTTGGTAAAGGAGTATATTGCCATGGTGGTCAATATTTTTGCACTTGTATTTGGTTTTTTTGGGTATGATATTGGGCCAATGGAGGCTAAGCTTGATAATTAGGTTGAGCTAGTGGTTGCCATGACATAACTTATTTTGAGGATATAGGGATACTCAAAACAACTTGATTTACTGAGGTCACCTTCTGTCGTATATTGCCATCTTCAGTATTCTTGTTTAACCATTCCTTTTTGCAGAGCTTAATATCACCCCTTGGACCTTGATGTCCTCAATAACCTTAGCCTATGCTAAGGCCTCCTCAAATATTTGATACTATTGAAATTTTAGAAAATTGAGATTTAATTTGAAAAACTCTTAGTGAACATCCGAGTAAGCTCTGTAATAGGTAAGGTAAAGGGTAATTTTGACATAATATTTCTCCACCTATTACCATTTTCCATGATCGGCTCGTTATCAAATTGACAAAGTCTAGACAAGTTATTCAAGTTTACCTTTTTCCTAACATTAAAGGCAAAACGTTTCAAAAACACATATGGTAATTGTTGAAAGGTATATATGATATGGCATGTCAAATGGTTATACCATTCCAAAGCTTCCCAACCAATATTAGAACGAATATCCTTAACATAAAGGAGTCATTATCCTAAAGATGAAATCATGTATTAATGAAGCTTGTCATGTGCTCTTGCACGTCTTCATCACATTTGAAATTTTTGAGTTTAGGCATCTCAAAATGTGATGGGTATGATATTTATAGCACTGATGGATGCAGAGATTGATTTCTAAGCTACCATACTGTAGGTTTTTGGTATTCTAAACCTTGAGCTTGTTTTTCTATAGAATTTATTTGATCAATTAGCACTTTGTACACCTTTGGAAAAATGATAAGATTTACCCATTGTCACCATTAATTAGGAAGAATGGACCTATTTTGATGTTGAAGTGGGTCATAAGTATGTTCATTAGGCATCTCATAATAAATGGATTCAGGGTAGGTATCAACTTGTTCCTAATGTCCTCATTGGGATTCTTCATATAACTCCTCATCCCATTGATTTGGATATTTTTGAAGAGTAGGAGGTTATTTATGGTAACCATGTAATGACCTTTGATTTTGAACATGATTTTGGCATGATCGAGGGGGAAGGTTTTGATACTATATTGGGTGCCTTATGTGTGATTGCATTCAATGGGTGCTAGGTGTAGACATTTTTTCATGCAAGGAATTTTACAATTATTCTTGTTGTATCATTTTTTGCTCTTGTTGTATCCTCTGTTGATACAACCTTTGTAGGTGTGCTCATTATGGGTCCACCCATTATTGATTTAATTATTGTTGGTCCGACCAAATTTTATCTAACTATTATTGTCTATGAAGAACAAAAGCTTATACTGAGAGGGGGGTTGAATAGTATAAGACCACTTTTTACTTTCTTTCCAAATCAATATCAATTAATGTTCTTAATTGCAATAACCAAATATAGTAATGTGCATTAATAACTCAAATAGCAGTACTAATAAAGAGTACAAGTCACCACACATAATTGAGACACAATATTTAATGTAGTTCCCCCAATGTGGGGTACTCCACAAGTTGATATCCTTATAATATTTCACACAAAAATATCCAATACAATTATTTCTTTGATCTGCTTAAAGCTAGGCAATAACAAGTTCACACAGAACTTGTCCAAATCTGAATAACAAGCTCACATAGAACATATCCAAAATTAAATAACAAGCTCACATAGAACTTGTACAAATATGAATAACAAGCTCACACAGAACTTGTCCAAAACTGAATAACAAGCTCACACAAAACTTGTCCAAATCTTCTGCAGCAAGCTCACCAAGAACTTGCCCAAAACTACTCCAACAAGCTCACTAATAAATTTTCCAAATATGCTCTAGCAAGATCACCAAGAACTTGCCCAAAACTGCTCCAACAACATCACTAAGAACTTTTCCAAATCTACTCTAGAAATATCACCAAGAACTTGCCCAAAACTGTACCAAATCTGTCCATAAATATGCCCACAAATCTACCCCAAAACTGTTCATAAATATTTCACAAAATTGTCCACAAATGCCTTCTCAAAGGCTCAATCAATCATGCTCAAGTAGCACTCAAATGTCGTCCACAAATCTATCAAGGCAAAGCTCAAAGATGAACTCAACAATGAATGGCAATGTACTCTTCAATGGATGACAACAATGATCCACAATGATCTCAACTCAACTCAACTCAAATCAACTCATAGAAGCATAAAGAGAATTGTTAGAGACTCAATATGTTCTAGGATCAATCTCAACTCAACTCAACTCAACTCATAGAAGCATAAAGAGAATTTTTAGAGACTCAATATGTTCTAAAATCAATCTTAACTAATCAACACAAGGGACAATTCTTCCTCACAAAACCCTAGTCCAACTATGTATCAACCAGCTCAAATGTTTCCAACAATGCTCAATCACACATCTCACATAACAATTATACTCATATTATTTTCTAACTCATGTTCATTCACAACCAATTGGCTTCAACAACTTTGCTTATAAAACAAGGTTTAAACACAACTATCAATTCAAAAAACCTTGAAGTATTCAACCAACCACTTTCGAAAAGGACACCACAAACAATCCATTTCCCTCCAATGATATTTCATAAATCAACCACCATATACAATCAATAGGAGAATGTGCTCTTACCTTTTATGAAGATTGAAGAAACCCCTTTGAAAAAGCTGCCACACTCAACACACTTTGAAAAGAACAAAACAACCTTCACTTGAACCCTTTTATAAAAAAAGAAATATCTCTTTATGTACACCTTAATTTTCCTTCTAAATAAAATAATCAAATATACCTCAAAATAAGATTTTTAAGGATATATAATATGATATACTTCTAAAATGAAAATCACCATAAATATTTTTTTTTCACAACATGCACTACAAACCTTATCTCTCCTAGGGAAACCTTTGAAAAAAAAAATATTTGGAAAAATTAATAACTTGCCTTTAACCTTAGCGGGATTTGATCCCCTATCACTACCCCTGCACCACTAAAACTATGGCACCAAAAACCATGTGAGCCAATCGCTCACATAGAAACCAAGAGTGCAAGACCTCCTTCTTGCTTCCTCTGAACTTGCCCTCAAAAACCACATGCGCAAAAGGTTCTCCCTTTCTACCTTGCAAAAACCAGCGTCGACAGGATTCGAACTTTGGATCTACTAGCGCTTAAACACCTTACATATCTTCCTCTTGATGATAGGACACAAGCACCTATAGTAATAGGTAAGGAACCTGCCTTACCTTTTTTCCCTCTTATCTTCGCTAGTTTTAGAATGAATATGACACTTCTGCTCCCTTAGCGCTTCGAACGGATTATCTTCATCGAGGACTTAGGGAAAATAAAAATTTTAGTGGCATATTTATATATGCCCACCTTTTTATTTTGACGTCGGCTATGACTTAATATTATTTGCCTCCTCCTTTTTGACGTCAACAATAATAAAATATTAATTTTAATTTTAATTTCAAATTTAAATTTTAAATTATTAAAATTTAAACTTAAATATTTAAAATTAATTATCTCCTTCATCGTGGCACCTTTTTTGATGAAACGAAAAGACAACCTGGGTTTTAAGAAAAACCCATTTCAAATCTTTCATCCATGGTTTTAAATAAAACCTTTTATTTTTCCTGCCTTGGTTTTAACAAAAACCCTGTAAATAGCCATGCTTTCCAAAATATCATAAATGCTTATTTATGAAATATTTTGGCCACCAAAACTCAATGTGATCCATGTGACATAAATGATCCATGTGACATCAATGATCAATGTGACATCAAATTACCTCAAATTTTCATCAATCTCCCCCTTTGTCATTGATGGCAACACCTCTAATGCAAATCACCACAGTCACTACAAAAACCAACTCTAAGAATCAAAGTTGCTCCCCCTGACTCAATAATCTCTATGGAGGCTGCTCCCCTAACTCAATAATATCTTTGGAGTCTACTCCCCCTAACTCAATGCTCTCCCCTTTACTCAAATATCTCCCCCTTTGACATCAATGGAAAAAGGGACACCTATGGGGCTAAAAGATATGAATCTAAAGCTTAGCCTACTCACCCCCTTATATCTTGAGGTGATTAATTTTGGGGTGGGAGTAATTTTAATCCTATATTACATTGATTCTTTCCTCTATCAACTTCCTTCCATGTTTTTTTGATATCCTTCTCTTGATGAATTACTTGATCTTCTTGTCTAGAACTTGTTTGACTTTCTTGTTTTTGACCTTCTTTCCTTGAACCTGTTTGGAATTGAGTCCTACACCATTTTGCAATATGCCCAAAGTTATTGCAATTAAAACACTTGATATTGTAGCTTTTGGATGGTGCCCATATCCTCAATTAATTCTTAAAATAATTTCCATATCAATTCGTTTCCTGAACCATGTATTGTGAAGCTTTGTTTTCATGATCAGTATAACTTTTGAATTGTGTAGCTCTAAAACCAAAACCATGTTGCTCATTTACTTTGCACTAAAAATATCTATGACCAATCCTGTTACATGAGAAGCAATGTCCCTGAAAACCATACCTTCTTCCTTTGAAGTTCCTTCTAGCAAAATAAAACTTCTTTGATCCATGGATCCTGCAATGTATAGCCCTATGTCCAAATCTATTACAAGAAAAATAATGTCCTTGAAAAGCCATTTTTTCATGCCTTGGTTTTTCATATCTTTCTTGACCATTATCCTTATTATCATTTTCAACTTGTGCATTGCATCCTTGAACCTTATTTATAGTTTCTAAAACTTCTTCCTTAGTTTCTTCCTTTCTTTTCTCTTAAAGAATTTATTTTCCTTTTGAACTTGATTCACCTATCTCAAAACAAGAACCAAACTAAATATTTGGAGCCATAGGAACTTTGGAACTTTCCTCACAAATCTTAGGTGTTTCCTTACTTTCATATTTTAGCACTTCCTTTCCTTTTGAGTGTGATTCCCCAAACCTAAAATATGATACCTTTGGTGCTTTGGAAACTTCCTCTTCTTTCTCCTTATTTTTGTAAAGTAGCAAATTGGTACACATCTCTATAGACTTTGAAATGCAAGTATCCATTTATGCTGCTTCTTTTTATTTGGTAACTAGTTCTTCCTTATATATTTTTGAAACAAAACCTCCTGATACAAATATAGGACCTTGTGTACTTATTTTTGATGTTCCTTCTTCATAACCAAGTCCTATATTTATAAATGGATCTTGTTGTAAATCCAAAATATTATCCAGAGTTTTTGAATTCCTTTGAAATCGTGCTAAATCATTTATGTAGGTCCCCAAAATTTTTTGATCTTCTTATTTTAACTGGTCACATATTTATTTCCAAATCTTGAATGTGTTGATTAAGCATCATATTGACCTTTTCATTTTCATGAACCTTATTTTCAAGCCTCTTGATTTTCTTTTCCAACCTCCTAATTTTATTTTATTGTTTTGTGGAATTCTCTTCTTCATCATCACTACTGCTAGAATTGTCACTACAAATGCTGCTAGAACTATTACTGAAAATGCTGCTTTCTTTTTCAACAAATAAACTTTCCTTGTTGCAATTGTTGTAGTATGTGCAATCATCATCTATATGCCCAAAATATCTGCATATGAAGCATTTTAGTATCCTTAGACCTTTATTGTACCTATTTGCTTTCTCAAAGGATATGACAAGCTCTTCATGTATTTCTTCAATAGATATATCTTCTTCTTTAACTTCAAAACCTAGGAACAGGTGTTCTTGCCTTTCTTCACTTATTCCAAATAGTGTACATTTTTCTTCATCTAACTAGTTTCTATCACTGTAATCTAAACTCACTTGCATCTACAATGTACTAATATTTCTTTGCCTTATGAAAAATTTTCTTCTTCTCATACTTGTTGTGCTTGAATTTCTCATATTTGTCATGCATATGCTTTCCATCTTCTTTTCTTCTATGACCCTATTTTTCATCATCACTATTTTCTTCATGTGGACACTTGTATGCATAGTGACAAAGATCACCACACTTGTAGCATCTAACTTTCCTTATATCCTTGAAATTCCTTGAGTCCTTATTCCTTTTGATGAAGTTACCTTCCTCATCATTATCTAAAACTCTATCTATCTCTAAAAATTTCCCTTTATATTTTTTTGAAGCCTTGAATGCAATCTCTTTTATTAGAACTTGATTCTCACTTACCCTCATCTCATAAGCTATGAGAGTACCTTCCAATTCTTCCATTATTAACTTGTTGATATCCATTGTCTCTTCTATTTCTAAAATCTTAGAATAATATTTCATGAGAAGTGATCTCAAAACCTTTTGAGTAACTTCTGATTCTTTCATATCAAAACCTAGGCCTCTCATGGTGTTAGTAATATTTTAAACTCAAAGTAAGAACTTTGCAATATCTTTAGAATCTTCCATTTTCAATTCCTCAAATATTTTTCTACGAGTTTGTAATTTTACAAACTTTACCTTGGAATATCCTTCATAAGTATTTCGTAACTTGGTCCACATCTCATTAGTTGAAGTACATACCATGATTTTTGTAAAATATGTCTCACGAAGCCCACTCAAAATACAATTCATTGCTCTTGCATTAATCTCAAAAAATTTCCTAATAGTCTTATCTGCCTCGGGATCACCTTCAACTCTATACTCTTTTTCAACCATTTGCCATGCCTCATATCCTTGTGATATCAAGTAGTTCTTCATCCTCATGCTCTAGAAAGCATAATTGTTACCATTAAATAATGAAGCCTTATTTGTAGATGATCCATTCTGTGAATCCATCTATGTTCTTATATAATCTATTGTCAAGTTTTTAGCATTTTCAAAGGAACCTGCTCTGATACCAATTGAAGAACACAAGTTCATACTCAGAGGGGGGGTGAACAGTATAATACCACTTTTTACTTTCTTTCTAAATAAATATCAATTAATGTACTTAATTGCAATAACCAAATATAGCAATGTGCATTAATAACTCATATAGTAGTAGTAAGCAAGAGCACAAGTCACCACACATAATTGAGACACAAGATTTAATGTGGTTCCCCCAATGTGGGGTACTCCACAAGCTTATCTCCTTATAATATTTCACACAAAAATATCCAATACAATGATTTCTTTGATCTGCTCAAAGCTAGGCAATAATAAGTTCACAAAGAACTTGTCCAAATCTGAATAACAAGCTCACACAAAACTTGTCCAAAATTGAATAACAATCTCACACATAACTTGTCCAAAGCTAAATAACAAGCTCACATAGAACTTGTACAAATATGAATAACAAACTCACATAGAACTCATCTAAAACTGAATAACAAGCTCACATAGAACTTGTCCAAATTTGCTCTAGGAAGCTCACCAAGAACTTGCCCAAAACTGCTCCAACAAGCTCACTAAGAACTTGTAAAAATATGCTCTAGCAAGCTCACCAAGAACTTACCCAAAACTGCTACAAAAAAATCACTAAGAACTGGTCCAAATCCACTCTAGCAAACTCACCAAGAACTTGCCCAAAATTATGCCAAACATATCCATAAATCTACCCACAAATCTGCCCCAAAACTGTCCACAAAGCTTTCTCAAAATTGTCCACAAATGCCTTCTCAAAGGCTCAATCAATCATGCTCAAGTAGCACTCAAATCTCATCCACAAATCTATCAAGGTGGAGCTCAAATATGAACTCAAAAATGAATGCCAATGTACTCTTAAATTGATGACAACAATGATCCATAATGATCTCAACTCAACTCAACTCAAATCAAGTCATAAAAGCATAAAGGGAATTGTTAGAGACTCAATATGTTCTAGGATCAATCTCAAATCAAATCATAGAAGCATAAAGAGAATTGTTAGAGATTCAATATGTTCTAAAATCAATCTCAACTAATCACCATAAGGGATTCTTCCTCACACAACCCTAGTCCAAGTATGTATCAACCAACTCAAATATTTCCAACAATGCTCAACCACACATCTCACATAACAATGATACTCATGTTATTTTACAACCAATGGGATTCAACAACTATGCTTATAAAACAAGGTTTAAACACAACTCTCAATTCAAAAAACCTTGAAGCATTCAACCAACCACTTTCGAAAAGGAAACCACAAACAATCCATTTCCCTCCAATGATATTTTAGAAATCAACAACCATAGACAATCAATAAAAGAATGTGCCCATACCTTTTTATGAATATGAAGAAACCCCTTTGGAAATTATGCCACACTCAAAACACTTTGAAAAGAGCAAAACAACCTTCACTTGAACCCTTTTACAAAAACAAAAATATCTCTTTATGTACACCTTGTTTCTCCTTCTAAACAAAATAATCAAATATCACAAGAAATAAGCTTTCCAACATTATATAATATGATATATTTCTAAAAGGAAAATCACCAGAAATATTTCTTTTTCACAACATGCACCACAAACCTTATCTCTCCTAGGGAAACCTTAGAAAAATAAAATATTTGGAAAAAATAATAACTTGCCTTTAACCTCATCGGGATTCGATCCCCTGTCGCTGCATCTACACAACTCAAACTATGGCACCAACAACTACATGAGCCAACCGCTCCCATAAAAACCAAGAGTTCAAGACCTCCTTCTTGCTTCCTCTGAACTTGCCTTAAAAAACCACGTGTGCAAAAGGTTCTCCATTTTTACCTTGCAAAAACCAATGATAATGGGATTTGAACTTCGTATCTGTCAGTGCTTAAAAACCTTACGTGCCTTCCTCTTACCGCTAGGACACAAGAACCTATGGTGATAGGTAAGGAACCTCCCTTACCTTTGTTCCCTCTTATCTTCGCTTGTTTTCGAACGAATACAACACTTCTGCTCCCTTAGCGCTTCGAATGAATTATCTTCATCGAGGACATAGGGAAAATAAAAAGTTTAGTGGCATATTTATATATGCCTAGATTTTTCTTTTGATGTTGGCTATGATTTAATATTATTTGCCTCCTCCTTTTTGACGTCGACAATAATAAAATATTAATTTTAATTTTAATTTTAAATGATTAAAATTTAAACTTAAATATTTAAAATTAATTATCTCCTTCATCGGGGCACCTTTTTTGATGAAACAAAAATCCAACCTAGGTTTTAAGAAAAACCCATTTCAAATCTACCATCCATGGTTTTAAATAAAACCTTTTATTTTTCTTGCCTTGGTTTTCACAAAAACCTTGTAAATAGCCATGCTTTCCAAAATATCATAAATGCTTATTTATGAAATATTTTGGCCACCAAAACTCAATGTGATCCATGTGACATCAATGATCCATGTGATATCAATGAAAACATAAACTGCTTCAAATTATCTCAAATTTTCATCAATCTCCCCCTTTGTCATTGATGGCAACACCTCTAATGCAAATCACCACAGTCACTGCAAAAACCAACTATGAGAATCAAAGCTACTCCCCATGACTCAATACTCTCTATGGAGGCTGCTCCCCTAAATCAATAATCTCTTTGGAGGCTGCTCCCCTAACTCAATTCTCTCCCCCTTTGACATCAATGGCAAAAGGGACACCTATGGGGCTAAAATATATGACTCATAAGCTTAGCCCACTCACCCCCTTCTCTCTTGAGGTGATTGATTTTGGTGTGGGAGTAATTTTAGTCCTATATTACATTTATTATTTCATCTATCAACTTCCTTCTATGTTTTTCTGATATCCTTCTCTTGATGAATTACTTGATCTTCTTGTCTAAAACCTGTTTGACCTTCTTGCTTTTGACCTTCTTGCCTTAAACCTATTTGGAATTGATTCCTACACCATTTTGCAATATTCCCAAAGTTATTGCAATTAAAACACTTGATATTGTAGCATTTGGATGGTGCCCATATCCTCAATTCATTCTTAAAATAATTTCCATATCCATTCCCTTCCCAAACCGTGTATTGTGAAGCTCTGTTTTCATTATCATTATGACTTCTGAATTATGTATCTCTAAAACCAAAACCATGTTTCTCATTTCCTTTGCACTGAAAAGCTCTATGACCAATCCTGTTACATGAGAATCAATGTCCCTGAAAACCATACCTTCTTCCTTTGAAGTTCCTTCTAGAAAAATCAAACTTCTTTGATCCATGGATCCTGTAATGTATAGCCCTGTGTCCAAATCTATTACAAGAAAAAAAATGTCCTTGAAAAGCCCTTTGTGCATGCCTTGGTTTTCCATATCTTTCTTGACCATTATCCTTATTATCATTTTCAACTTGTGCATTGCATCCTTAAACCTTATTTATAGTTTCTAAAACTTCTTCCTTAGTTTCTTCATTGCTTTTCTCTTCAATAATTTATTTTCCTTTTGAACTTGATTCACCTATATCAAAACAAGAACCAAACTGAATATTTGGAGCCATAGGAACTTTAGAAATTTCCTCACAAATATTAGGTGCTTCCTTGTTTTCATCTTTTAGCACTTCCTTTCCTTTTGAGTGTTATTACCCAAACCTAAAATATGATACATTTGGTGCTTTGGAAACTTCCTCTTCTTTCTCTTTATTTGTGTCAAGTAGCAAATTGGCACACATCTCTATAGCCTCTAAAATGCAAGTATCCATTTATGCTGCTTATTTTTCTTTGGTAATTGGTTCTTCCATATAGATTTCTGAAACAAAACCTCATACTAAAAATATAGGACCTTGTGTACTTATTTTTTATTTCCCTTCTTCATAACCAAGTCCTATATTTATAAATGGATCTCATTGTAAATCCAAAATATTATCTAGAGTTTTTTAATTCCTTTGAAATCATGCTAACTCATTTATGTAGGTCCCAAAAATTTTCTGATCTTCTTCTTTTAACTAATCACATATTTCTTTCCTCTCCTTTAATTTCTCAAAAATAGTGATGCCAAGCTCTTTTGATTCCTGAAGCTCTTTTTCCAAATATTGAATGTGTTGATTAAGCATCATATTGACCTTTTTATTTTCAAGCCTCTTGATTTTCTTTTTCAACATCTTAATTTTATTTTCTTGTTTTGTGGAATTCTCTTCTTCATCATCACTGCTACTGGAATTGTCACTACAACTGCTACTAGAACTATTACTGAAAATGTTGCTTTCTTTTTCAAGAAATAAACTTTCCTTGTTGCAATTGTTGTAGTATGTGCAATCATCATCTATATGACCAAAATCTCGACATATGAAGTATTTTAGTATTTGCTTGCTCAAAGGATATGGAAAGCTCTTCATGTATTTCTTCAATAGATATATCCTCTTCTTTAACTTCAATACCTAGGAATAGGTGTTCTTGCCTTTCTTCACTTATTCCAAATAATGTACATTCTTCTTCATATGACTGGTTTCTATCACTGTAATCTAAACTATCACTTGCATCTACAATGTAGTAAGATTTATTTGCCTTACGAAAAATTTTCTTCTTATCATACCTATTTTTCTTGAATTTGTCATCTTTGTCATGCTTATGTTTTCCATATTCTTTTCTTCTGTGACCCTGTTTCTCATATTCACTATTTTCATCATGTGGACACTTGTATGCATAGTGACCAATATCACCACACTTGTAGCATCTAACTTTCCTTATATCCTTGAAATTCCTTGATTCCTTAGTCATTTTGATGAAGTTACCTTCCTCATCCTTATCTTAAACTCTATCTATATCTGAAAATTTCCCTTTCTCTTTTTCTGAAGCCTTGAATGCAATATCTTTTATTAGAACCTGATGCTTACTTACCCTCATATCATAATCTATGAGAGTAACTTGCAATGATTCCATTGTTAACTTGTTGATATCCATTGTCTCTTCTATTGCTGAAACCTTAGAATAATATTTCATGGGAAGTGATCTCAAAACCTTTTGAGTAACTTATGATTCTTTCATATCAAAACCTAGGCCTCTCATGGTTTTAGTAATCTCATAAACTCGAAGTAAGAACTTTACAATATCTTTAGAATCTTCCATTTTCAATTCCTCAAATATTTTTCTATAAGTTTGTAGTTTTGCCAACTTTACCTACGAATCTCCTTCATAAGTATTTCGTAACTTGGTCCACATATAATTAGTTGAAGTACATACCATGAATTTTGCAAAATATGTCTCAGGAAGCCTACTCAAAATACAATTCATTGCTCTTGCATTGATCTCAACCAATTTCCTAATAGTCTTATCTGCCTCGGGATCACCTTCAACTCTATACTATTTTTCAATCATTTTCCATGCCTTATATCCTTGTGATATCAAGTAGTTCTTCATCCTCATTCTTTAGAAAGCATAATTGTTACCATTAAACAATGGAGCCTTATTTTTATATGATCCATTCTGTGAAGCCATCTATGTTCTTATAGAATCTATTGTCAAGTTGTTAGCCTTTCCTAAGAAACCTGCTATGATACCAATTAAAGAACACAAGCTTATACTAAGATGGGGGGGTGAACAATATAATACCATTTTTTACTTTTTTTTTTCTAAATAAATATCAATTAATGTACTTAATTGCAATTATCAAATATAGCAGTGTGCATTAATAACTCAGATAGTAGTAGTAAGCAAGAGCACAAGTCACCACACATAATTGAGACACAAGATTTAACATGGTTCCCCTAATGTGGGGTACTCCACAAGCTGATATCCTTATAATATTTCACACAAAAATATCCAATAAAATGATTTCTTTGATCTACTCAAAGCTAGGCAATAATAAGTTCAAAAAGAACTTGTCCAAATATGAATAACAAGCTCACACAGAACTTGTCCAAAACTGAATAACAAGCACACACATAACTTGTCCAAATCTGAATAACAATCTCACACAGAACTTGTCCAAATTTTAATAACAAGCTCACATAGAACTCATCCAAAATTGAATAACAAGCTCACACAGAACTTGTCCAAATTTTCTCTAGCAAGCTCACCAAGAACTTGCCCAAAATTGCTCCAACAAGCTCACTAAGAACTTGTCCAAATATGCTCTAGCAAGCTCACCAAGAACTTACCCAAAATTGCTCCAACAAGCTCACTAAGAACTTGTGCAAATCTGCTCTAGCAATCTCACCAAGAACTTGCCCAAAATTATTCCAAATATGTCCACAAATCTACCCACAAATCTACCCCAAAATAGTCCACAAAGCTTTCTCAAAATTTTCCACAAATGCCTTCTCAAAGGCTCAATCAATCATGCTCAAGTAGCACTTAAATCTCATCCAAAAATATATCAAGGTAAAGCTCAAAGATGAACTCAACAATGAATGGCAATGTACTCTTAAATGGATGACAACAATGATCCACAATGATATCAACTCAACTCAACTCAAATCAACTCATAGAAGCATAAGGGGAATTGTTAGAGACTCAATATGTTCTAGGATCAATCTCAACTCAACACAAATCAACTCATAGAAACATAAATATAATTGTTAGAGACTCAATATGTTCTAAACTCAATCTCAACTAATCACCACAAGGGACAATTCTTCCTCACACAACCCTAGTCCAAGTATGTATCAACCAACTCAAATGTTTCCAAAAATGCTCAACCACACATCTCACATAACAATGATACTCATGTTATTTCACAACCAATGGGCTTCAACAACTATGCTTATAAAACAAGGTTTAAACACAACTCTTAATTCAGAAAACCTTGAAGCATTCAACCAACTACTTTCGAAAAGGAAACCACAAACAATCCATTTCCCTCCAATGATATTTCAGAAATCAACCACCATAGACATTCAATAGGAGAATGTGCCCATACCTTTTATGAAGATGAAGAAACCCCTTTCAAAAAGCTGCCACACTCAACACACTTTGAAAAGAACAAAACAACCTTCACTTTAACCCTTTTATAAAAATAGAAATATCTCTTTATGTACACCTTATTTTTCCTTCTAAACAAAATAATCAAATATCCCTCGAAATAAGATTTTTAATGATATATAATATGATATACTTATAAAAGGAAAATCACCAAAAATATTTTTTTTTCACAACATGCACCACAAACCTTATCTCTCCTAGGGCAACCTTAGAAAAATAAAATATTTGGAAAAAATAATAACTTGCCTTTAACGTCAGCGGGATTTGATCCCCTGTCGTTGCCTCTGCACCACTCAAAATATGGCACCAAAAACCACATGATCTAACCGCTCACATAGAAACCAAGAGCTCAAGACCTCCTTCTTGCTTCCTCCAAACTTGCCCTAAAAAACCATGTGTGTAAAAGGTTCTCTATTTTTACCTTACAAAAACCAACGACAACGGGATTTGAAATTCGGATCTGCTAGTGCTTAAACACCTTACATGCCTTCCTCTTGCTTCTAGGACACAAGCACCTATAGTGATAGGTAAGGAACCTCCCTTACCTTAGTTTCCTCTTCTCTTCACTAGTTTTCGAATGAATATGACACTTTTGCTCCCTTAGCGCTTCGAATGGATTATCTTCATCGAGAACTTAGGGAAAATAGAAAGTTGATTCGAATATTTATATATGACCACCTTTTTATTTTGACGTTGAATATGACTTAATATTATTTGCCTCCTACTTTTTGACGTCAGCAATAATAAAATATTAATTTTAATTTTAATTTTAAATTTAAATTTTAAATGATTAAAATTTAAACTTAAATATTTAAAATTAATTATCTCCTTCACCGAGGCACATTTTTTGACGAAACAAAAAGCCAACCTGGGTTTTAAGAAAAACCCATTTCAAATCTGCCATCCATGGTTTTAAATAAAACCTTTTATTTTTCTTGCCTTGGTTTTCACAAAAACCCTATAAATAGCCATACTTTCCAGAATATCATAAATACTTATTTATGAAATATTTTGACCACAAAAACTCAATGTGATCCATGTGACATCAATGAAAACATAAACTTTCTCAAATTACCTCAAATTTCCAAAAGTCTATTGAGGTTTGGCCTAGGTGCCTGATGGGTAAAATTTAGTTGTTTAGTTGTGTGGGGTCTATTTACCATTGTATCTCAAATATGAATGGGCTTGTCTCTCACCCTTAGTATGATATAGGATCTATTTTCCATGATCCCTAAATGTTGCATTGACATAATATTTTGGTTTAAAAATAAGATTTGTATAGTCAGGCGATGTAGAGGTGCAATGTTCTTGAATGAATGATCTCTCTTGAAACATGTTGGGGTTTGTATTACCCTCATCTATAACAAATGTGAGATCCAACATAGGTTGTATACGAATATAGTGGTTAACACACGTATCCTCTTGGTCATGTTCTTGATGTATAGATAGATGCTTAGTTGGGGTGTCCTAATAGCAGTCATAATGGTTGAGATGTACTCGTGTGCTACTTCTAATAGTTCTGTATGGTAAGCTAACATGAACGCATGGCACTTCCCTACTAGGCCTCTCAATACGCAAATGGTTCTTTTTGTAGAAACACAACAAGGTGTCTAGGTCAGGAAAGTCTCCTTTAGGACCTATGGGTGCTTCCCTAATAAGGATTTATTGGAGGTCAGATTCCCTATATAAAGGATTCACATGATGGTTTGTACCAGGGTGCCAATCAGGAATGGTAAGGTCCTCTAGACTATATCAGATATGTTCCATGTCTCCTTATGTATGTTTAGCAATACTAGCTCTTGATTGAGCTTAATTGTATATTGTTACCATAATTCTATGTAAACAAAAAAAACAAACAAGAAAACAATGTTTTTGTGTGTTGATTTATATGATTTTTTTGTTGATGATTCTTTTGATTTTTCTAGTTTTTTTTTTTGGTTTTTGGTGTGTTTGATTTAAAACCTAATCCTATGACTATAGATGAGGTGTAAACTAGCTAGGTGTGTTGATGTCCACCTCTTTGATGAGAAGCAATACAATAATGACCAAAATGGATTCCTACACCTATCCTACTTTAGGATGTATCCAAAATTAGGGGAATTTTCGGTGATGAAATCCAGCTAGTCAATGTTATATATACCTCATGAATGTGTGTAGGTTCCTTTTAATTTTTGCAAAAATAAAATCAAACGACAATCAATGATCTTTCACTAATGCAATTTTAAAATCTTAGAATGCAATATTTCCTAGATAATGATCAACCTTTTAGCAGGTTGCAACACAAGCAAACAAAAAAATTACAATTAAATACCATTTCTATGCGAGACAATTACTATCTAACTAACTTAAAAACAAAAAAAATTCAAAGTATGCTATAAATAGATGTTTTTCTACCTTTCTTTACAGAGGCAAGAAAGAAAAATATAGAAATCTAATCTTGAAAGCCTAAGTTTGATGTCAAAATGTAGACTTGTTGCTATTCAGTTTCTAATCAAGAGGTTTATGGTGGTGCAATTTAGTACTCCTTCCTTACGCAATGTTCATGTGCATGGGGCGTGCAAAAGGGGGGTCATAGGGGAGTTTCTTCCCCCTGTTTGGGGGTTCCATCGTACAACCTGTAATAAGAAAAATAAAAAACAATTAGCAATGTAATAAAAAATGGGGACTATGATCCCATCGTGATTGCCATATGAGAGCAGGAAAACCATGCACCATACAACTAAATAAATATAGCAATATATAACTGAAAATGTAATGATAAAACAATGCAAATATGTAACCCTTTTTATATTAAATAATTATTTTTCAATGTGTTACAATCAAGTCCCCTTTGAGGGGATGCTACCCATGATACAATGAATACAAATAAAATTTTTGAGCGCACTAAATGATCTTCTTGCAATCACAAATCATTTAGGAAAGGGTTTTTTGTAACCGTTGCATTGAGTTTGATGTGGATCTTGTGCTCCTTTGTCGTAGGTTGGATCTTGTAATCTGCACACAAAGAAACTAGAAATGAATCAAAAGCATATGTGTGATAAATGAAATTGAATGCGATGAAATAAGATAAACTAGACCAAAGCATGTGAAATATAAAATCTATCTAAATGTAGGAATGATAAAAAATATTGATCTAAGTTATGTTAAATAAAATAGTAAAAACCATATCTCTACTAGAGGTCATATTATGATCAGATCACCTTGCCTATAGGTCATATGAGGTTGAGATGGTTGCTATCCTGAGACTGTATTTCTTTGTGTCTAAGTTAGGGTGGCATTTTCGATCAACCTAGGATTTTGTCAATAGATTATTGCACTCTAAAAGTGACTTGATGGGTCGGATCGGTCACCATAGTAAGGGTATTCAATTTCATGAAAAATGAGAGTGCAGCTTCCAATCCCTTCAACAGTCTGACAACATAGCTTTCAGCAGTGGAATAACTTGGAGGATAAAAAATAGGCAACATTAATTGCTCAAATTTGGGGATCAAATTTGATAGCACTTTGTTGCACCAATTCAAAGAATTTTTAAATTTTTAAAAACTTTGCACATGAACTTAGAAATCAAATTCATTGAGGTTTTAAATTGGAAGGGTGAGTGTCAATTTATAGACTTTTTCGAGAGAAGCTAATAATGGTAAAAGCACCCCACATGATAAAGCAAAGAGGCAATTCACATTAAGAAAAATGAATGCCTATATTTATGATTTCATGCGATTGATAATTTGCATGTATTTTTCTATTTTAGCCCATGTAGGGCATTTAATGATTGCTCACAGGATCATGCATGGGATTAATTGGGAGTCTCGACTTCCAGTTATGCACCTTTCTATTTTTAAGATTTTCTTTTCACGACCATCTTAGGGTGAGACGACCATGTTTTAGTGATCATATTAAGGTGAGATGACCATGGTTTATGGGGAATTGTACTTGTTTAAGTGGTGAGAACCACTATTTTAGCCTTGAGGCTACCCAAGGTGGGTTAGGTGGTCTAAAAGGAGTCCATTAAGGTAGTTTCATCAATATGACATGTTTTAGGTGTCTAAACATTTAAGGTTCTTCTCTGTGGCATTTGCCTTCAAAATATCTCCCTTGACCCCATGCACGCTCATGCCTTTGACCTCTCATACCTCCCTATCCTTGAATTTTCATATTTTAATTTATGATACAATTCACTCTATAATTATATATATATATATACTTGGAAAATTGAATTTGTATCTTCATTTGTAGCTTAATTTTTTTTAGTTTGAATTTTCATATTTAAATTTCTCATACAATTCATTATTTTATATATTATATATAATTTTTTAAATTAATAATTATGGCCTCTAAATTAGTTTCTAGAATTATGACCTCTACTTTTGCCTCTATTATCTTCATGTACCCAATCATTTAAGCCTATGTTATACTTTAGAAACCCAAGTGCACCCAAATTTTTTTAAATTAATAATTATGGCCTTTGCTATGTTATTATTTATGGCCTCTATTATGTAAGCCATGCTTACTATAATGCTACCACCTTGCTTTATATTTGAGTTTGTATCATGAATAAAAAATTTAGCTCTATATTTATTGCTATTTATTTGGTTTTCAAATATTATTTGCATTGAAATGCAATATTTTCATAACTCACTTGATGAGTATGTCCTTATGATTCAAATTTACTTAAATGAACTTTACAAATTATTGGAAATATACATGCCAATACATGATAATACATATCCAAAATATAGTTGTACTCCTTAGTAGTGATTACTTCCTTGATGAAGTTTCCTCAATAATACCAATATTTTTCAAAACATCCTTATTGGTAAGTTAATACAAAAATATAAAAATTGACAACCTAAGAAAATTATCATAGAAATCCTTTTAATATTTTTTGTACCCATAGAAAATTATCACTCCACGGTCTTAGATATAAATAAACACTCTCCATAAGTTATGGGATTTTGTCAGTGATCTAAAATATCCATGATAGTATATAATCATGTATACACATCATGATTTGTATCTTTAGTAATTGTTATCTTTTGGATGAAATTATCTATAGTATTACAAATATTATTTAAAACTTTCGTATTGATAAGCTATTACATATTCCTAAAAAGCCTAAACCACACTAGAATAATTTCAATATTTTCTATACCTAAAGAGTTATTCTTACTTCGTGGTCTTAAATACAAGTCAAATCTCTACATAAATAATGGGATGCAAGCCATAATTTCATATTTAACATCAAAACTATGCAATATGATAGTCCATTCAAAAGAAAATCCATTAAATAATTTTAAGTCAATCTCTAGTTCCATTCAACCCATTTTGTAATACTTGAAAGATCTAGCGTACATTTGTTGAACTTAAGTATTAATTCTCAACTTTCAAGAACTTCCATTTCATGATTAATTGTATTATGCTTGATAATCACTTCTTGTGAATCATTTATTAGTTGTATAGGTTGCACCATATGTATTTTTAACCTTTTATTCTCAATTAACAAGAATTCACTTCCTCTAAGTATAATTCTTAATTTTACTATGCATAATTAAAATAAATTTTATTCTCTATTATCTATATTTTTTCATAAAATTCTTCATTATTTTATTTCTTATAAATATTTAGAGCAAGAAATTTAAATTTAAGGCTCTTGTGGTTGGCATTTGTGAAGAACACAAGCTTATATTGAGAGGGGGGGTGAATAGTATAAGACCAAATTTTACTTTTCTTTCCCAAACAATATTATCCAATGTTATCAATTGCAATATCTTTCCAAAAATAGTATCAACCAATATCATCAATAGCAGTAGTAAAGCAATGCACAAATCATCACACACATGAGAGACACAGATTTAACGTGGTTCACCCAATGTGGGCTACGTCCATGGAGAAAATATTTCTTCTAAATTTTCTCAACAAATCTCTTGGGAACCAATTCCCTATTACAATGTTTATGGACCTCTATCCAAAGGAGATATCAATCCCCTATGCTCAAGTTCATGGATCTCTATCCACAGGAGAACTCTATCCCCTTAACTCTGGTTCATGGAACTCTATCCATATGAGAACTCTATCCCCTTAACTCTGGTTCGTGGAACTCTATCCATAGGAGAACTCTGTCCCCTACTGGTGTGGACCTTTATCCATAGGAGAACTCTATCTCCTTTACTCTGGCTAGTGGATATCTATCCATAGGAGACCTCTATCCCCACTACTCTGGCTAGTGGACCTCTATCCACAAGAGACCTCTATCCCCACTACTCTAGCTAGTGGACCTCTATCCATAGGAGACCTTTATCCCCACTGCTCTAGCTAGTGGACCTCTATCCATAGGAGACCCCTCTCCTCTCTACTCTGGTCAGATCCAAAGCCTGCTCACTTCTCTGCTCAAATATGCATATGTTACATGCATAAATCTACCTCAAGCCTTCACACAAGGCTTCCTCAAATCAACAACAAAAATTACTCTCAGCTCTGCTCAAATCTGCACACATTACATGCACAAATCTATCTCAACTCTATCCCAAATCTACACATTACATGCACAAATCTATCTTAACTCTGCTCATAAAATTTGCATAAATTTACACCAAGCCTCATCACAAGACTAGCACAAATCTATCTCAAACCTACTCATCAAATCTGCTCTCAAACCTATTTCAAGTCTTTTCACAAGATTATTTAATCTTCTTTATTTTTTTTTTTTTCAAGACTTGCTTAAATCTGCCTCAAACCTATTTCAAGTCTTCTCACAAGACTTGCTCAAATATACCTACAAGCCTTCTCAAAATACTTGTTCATAACACATGCTCAAAAATTGCTCAAAACACATACTCAAATCTTCTCATCAAAACCTCTTCTCAACTCTCCAAATCTTGCATACAAAACAATGTTCATCTATTTCTAGATCTTGCATAATAGTGTCACCAAGTGCTTTATCTAATCTTCAATGTGATTTCTTTAACTTGAAGTAGTTTAGACATATTCTACCCAGAATTCGTTTAACCTCTTGAACATATAGAGAATGATATGCACTTGACAAATGCTCAATATGTTCTACACATTCATTAAGTCTATTGCTTTCACATGTCTCACATTTATTGCATTCTAAAGGTAGCTCTAGTCTAGCACATGATAACTGACCTTCTTATGTATTTCCCACAATCAAAATTGATGCACACACTTGCTTCACAAATCTGATTTCTAACACTTGCACATTCACTTTCAAGAACACTCAACTCAATGCACAACTTGTTCTCAAAGATCAAATACAATAATGCACAAGTTTGCTTTCAACCCTAGCACAAGTGTTTCCAATTTATTTCAAGGATAAAGCACAACTTGTTCACAAACTCTAACACAAATATTTTCAATTTCTTTCAACAAGGATGCACATTTTGTTTCACAAACCCTAGCTCAAATATTTCCAACAATCCACACTAATCAAACCTTTATCTTCACCTTATGATTCAGCCTGAGAATTTGTATTTTGCTCATATCAAACACCTTTAAGAAGGAATAATGTCACCATACCTCTTAACTTGCTTTGATGAAGAAGTGCCCTCAAAACCTATCTCAAAATATTCTATCTTTCTTATGCCACTTTCAAGGGTTAGTTAGCATAGCACTTTTCAATCATCCACATGAAAACCTTTCCTCAAAAATTATGCACAAAAATATTGCTCTATACTCCTTTTAATTTCTCAAAACAAGGCTTTTTAATCAAAGAACAAAAACCTTTAAACTTTCTTTCACCATGCAAAAATACACACAATAATTAAACCACAAAACACCTTATAACTCCTACTTTTAAAACACACACAATCAACTCATACAATGAAAGAATCCTTATCACACCTTATTTCTCCTTCTAAACAGATTTTAAATTTCAATACCAAAAGACCCTTTTTACACCTTATTTCTCCTATATCAAATGAGTAAAAATAAATGACAACTCAACCTTATAACTCCCACAAAAATCAAATCACAATTGAGAAAATAAATACCTCTTTTATTCTGCCCTCAATGTGACTCGAACCTCTCACCTCATGAGAGCAAGGTGCCCAACCAAAGGGCCATGACCAATTGCGCTAACACAGCCCGTGAGAACACAAAGGCGCCAATCACCTTTTACTTCCTCCTACCATGAACTCTGCCCAACCAAAAAAAATGGTCCATGATGGGTTTCGAACCCAAAACCTCCTTCTCACAACACCTTCACGTAGGTTCAACCACCAGTTGGTCTAGCTGGCTGGATGGTATTTGATGTGCACCAATCCAAACATAAACCTTCATTGTTCACTGTAGAAGATTATACTCTCCTTTCCTTTCCTTCTCTACCACGTGCAATGAATCAGATATCGAGATTATTGCTTGCACCATATCGAACAACTCAAAAATAACTTTAGGCATGGGGTATTAATATGATTTAATTTCCTCTTTGTCCAAAGTCGGCCCACCTTGTCTTTTTTACACCATATGATGTATTTCTCATATGATGTTGGCCACCTCAATTCAAAATTAATTCAAATTACCTTCAATTACTTGGTGCTCAAATGATATTATAACTTGAAATATTTATATTATAATAAAGATATTATAATATTAATCCTTTTGAACCTTGCCTTCACAATTAATATTATTGCCTTCAATAATATTAATATCTTGCCTTCATTTTTAAACCATTGTTCCAAAGAACTCTTAAGCCTTTTGTCCTTCATTATAATATTCAAAAATAAATATTATAATGCTTTTCTCAACAAATTTCCTTTCTCTTGAGATAAACCTGTGCCTTCATTATTGACCTTACTTAGAATAATAATTGTGCCTTGAGAATTTTCCTTGACATCAATGACATCTCTCTTTTGACATCAATGACAACAATTTGCACAAATATTTCCAACAATCTCCCCCTTTGTCATTGATGGCAACCCTTCTAAAATACTTCCTTTTGCTACCATTGGATTCCAAATTGCTCCCCCTTATTGAATTCTCTCCCCCTTACTGAAACTCTCCCCCTTTGACATCAATGGCAAAGGGACTCCTTTGGGGCTAAAAATAAGACTCTTAGCTCAGCCCCCTCACCACCTCCTCTCCTTGAGGTGATTAATTTTGGGGTGGGAGTAAATCTACTCCCAACATACAATGCTCTTTTTCCTTTTCAACCTTCTTTTTCAACACCTTTGTAATCATACCCTTTTGATCCTTTTGAGTGTCCCTATTCTTGCTCATCTCTAGAAGTTTTGAAAACTCTGTTCTACACCACTTGGCCTTATGCCTAATATTATTGCAATTGTAACACCTGATGTTGTAGTTCTTGGAAGGTGCAAATGACTTGAAGTTCCTCTTGGTGAAGCCATAATCATTTCTATCATGAACCCTATAGTGGATCACTTTATGACCAAAGTGATTACATGAGTAGCAATAACCTTGAAAGAAATATCCATCTTCGAATGAGTTGAAATTCCTCTTAGTGAAGCTATAATCCTTCTTTCCATGAACCCTGCAATGCATAGCTTTGTGACCAAAATGATTACATGAAAAACAATGCCCTTGGAAGAAATATTCATCTTGTCTTGAAACACCTGGTCTCTTGGTCCTTTCTTTGCCTTCTCTATGATGGTCCTTGTTTCTTGTTTGTGCATTATTTTATTTCTTAGTGAAGCTTCCACTCTTCAACTTATCAACATAGGTCTTAGGTTCTTCTTCAATCTCTTCCTCTGAAACTTCCTTTTCTTCTAATCTTGACTCCTCTTTTTGTACCTCTTGACCTTTTTCAAAACCAAGTCCTATTTTGATAAATGAAGATCTTTGTGCATTGATAATGTTATCCAAAGATTTTGAACTTTTCCCAAACCTATGCAGCTTATCCTTAGAATATTTCACTTCCATCCTTAGAGAAACCACTTCATGTTCTAACCTTTCACATTCTAACTCTTTTACCTCTAACTTTTCAACCATGACTTCTTTAAATCTCCTTGCCTTAGCTTTTGAGTTTTTGAGATCTTGTAGAAGCTTTTCTTTTATTTCCTCATCTTCTTGAACTTGAGCCTTCAATCTTGAATTTTACTTTCTAACTCTTTTCAACTCTCTGAGAGCAACAATAAGTTCTTCTTCTAGATCAACTATGCCTTCTTCTTCTTTTTCGAACCTTTCTCTAGGTCTTCAATTATAGGAGCATCTTCTCCTTGGTCTTCAATAGGAGTGTTTTCTTCCTCTTCTATTGCCAAAAATAGAATCTCTTCTTCTTCACTATCTGAGAGTCTTTCATCACTGTCATTTGAAGCACTACTTGCTCTTTTAACATAGAAACTCTTCTTGTGCCTTTGAAAGAACTTCTTTTCATGCTTGCCTTGACTATACCTATTTTTTTTCATGCCTAAATTTTCTTTCTTCCTTTTTCTTATAATCTTGTTTCTCTTCACTACTACTGCTTCCAGCTTGTGGACAATTAGATGCATAGTGACCAAAGTCACCACAATTAAAACATTTCACATTATTTATATCTTTGTGTTTTCTTGAGTCCTTATTTCTTCTCACATAGTTAGCTTCTTCATTACTGCTTGACTCATCACTTGATTCTGGTTTCTTATATTTTGTCTTCTTTGAAGCTTTGAAAGTTCTCTCTCTCTTGGAATTGTGATATTTTTCTATTCTCATCTCATAAGTTATGAGAATTCCATGTAACTCATCCATAGTCAACTTATCGAGATCCTTCATCTCTTCTATAGCTGAAACCTTTGCATCATACCTTATAGGGAGTGATCTTAATACTTTTTGAGCAACACTGGAGTCCTCAATTTTGAATCCAAGTCCACGCATGGTATTAAAAACTTCATCAACATGAAGTAAGTATTTAGCAATATCTTCCTCATCTTCCATATTCAACTCTTCAAACCTCCTCCTGTGAGTTTGAAGTTTTGCCAACTTGACCTTGCTATCTCCTTCATATGTTTGCTTCAATTTGTCCCATATCTCTTTTGCTGATTTGCATTGCATAACTTTCACAAATTCTGATTCACGTAATCCACTTAATATTCCATTCATAGCCTTGGCATTATTCACATGTAATTGCTTACCATCCTTATCTGTGGGAGGAGTAGTTGTAGGTGTGAACCCATCCTCAATAGATTGCCATGTTTCATATCCTTGTGCCATCAAATAAATCTTCATCCTCATACTCCAAAAAGCATAATTGTTCCCATCAAACAATGGAGCCTTATTTGTTGAAGATCCATTCTGAGATGCCATCTGTGTTCTTGTAATATCTTCCTTCAAGTTGTTAGACTTTTTTGAAGGAACCCGCTCTGATACCAATTGAAGAACATAAGCTTATATTGAGAGGGGGGTGAATAGTATAAGATCAACTTTTACTTTTCTTTCCCAAACAATATTATCCAATGTTATCAATTGCAATATCTTTCCAAAAATAGTATCAACCAATATCATCAATAGCAGTAGTAAAGCAATGCACAAATCATCACACACATGAGAGACACAGATTTAATGTGGTTCACCCAATGTGGGCTACGTCCATGGAGAAAATATTTCTTCTAAATTTTCTCAACAAATATCTTGGGAACCAATTCCCTATTACAATGTTTATGGACCTCTTTCCAAAGGAGATCTCAATCCCCTATGCTCAAGTTCATGGATCTCTATCCATAGGAGAACTCTATCCCCTTAACTCTGGTTCATGGAACTCTATCCATAGGAGAACTCTATCCCCTTAACTCTGGTTTGTGGAACTCTATCCATAGGAGAACTCTATCCCCTTAACTCTAGTTTGTGGAACTCTATCCACAGGAGACACCTATCCCCACTACTCTGGCTAGTGGATCTCTATCCATAGGAGACCTCTATTAATGTAGGAGCATCCAGGGACATCTGATGCAGAGGCATCCAGTTGCAGAAAATCCAGTGCTAAAGAATCGGCTAAGGAAGAAAATCATCATGATTTTGTGACGTGTCACAAAATTGTGACAGAAAATGGCAAGGAGAGCGAGGAGAAAAACCTGTCGTGATATCGCGACAAAAAAAGTGTCGCGATATCGCAAGACGACGAGGAGAGAGAAGGTGCGGGCCAAAAATGTCACGATTTTGTGACATGTCATGAAATCGCGACTAGAAGCGGAGAACGGAGGCAGCATGCAGAAGATGTCATGATTTCACGACATGTCACGAAATCGTGACCAAAAGCGCAGAAAGAAGCCAAGGAGGGAAATTGTCATGATTTCGTGACATGTCATGAAATCGTGACCCAAAAGAGCAAGAAGGCACAAAGGGAAGAGGATGTCATGATTTCATGACGAGAAGAAGAAGAAGAAGGTAAGGAAAATTTTGCTAAGGCAAAATTTGAAAGGAGTATCAAAATCGTGGCATCGCAATTTCACAACGTTGCAAAATCACGACGTCAAGGCGAGGCGGAGGCAGAGGAAGAAAGCAGTAGAGAAATTGCGACATCATGATTTTGCAACGTTGCAAAATCATGATGAAAAGTGAAAGAGGAGGCAGAGAAGCGGACTGGTCATGATATCATGATGAATAGCAAAGCGAAAGGGACAAAGGTAGAGTGGTCATGATATTATGACATCGCGATATCACGACGTCGCGACATCGCAACACTTAACAAAGCAGAGGGGTCAATGGTAGAGTGGTCGCGATATCATGACATCATGATATCATGACATCGTGACATCGTGACAATTAACAAAGTGGAGGGGTCGATGGCAGAGTGGTCGTGATATCGCGACGTCATGATATCACGACGTATATAAGAAAAAAGGGCTCGAGGGCTAAATGGTCGTGATATCATGACATGTTGCGATATTGTGACCTATTGCGATATCATGATGAAGAGAGAAGAAGATGAAGAAGAAGGAAGAGATGACGGGAAGCCACGATGGACAGTATTTTCAAGGTTGTCAAGGACAACACGTGGCACAAGGTGCAGTTAAGGCGGGTGATTACCCAGAAGCATAGGAAACGACGAGGATGGGTCACACAGAGTGACCCGATGGAAGCGACGGTGACAGAGGCCATGTGGAGTGGTGCCATAAATCAGGTTGTTGCCAATTTTCATGAGGAACATTTCATGCAGTTTCCTTTAAATGCATGCTAGAATGGCGGATCGGGGCAGTTGCCATTTATGAAGAGAAATTGAAAACTCGGTCGTAGGAAGCCGATGTGGCAGGTTTTGATGATGTGTTCTTTCGGAGGGTCATTAATGGCTCAGAGGGTCGGGGCCTCTATAAAAACCCAATTTTTTGTAATATACGGGGTGGTGGATCGAAGAACGCGCGGGGAGATAGAGTTGAGAGAAAACCAAGCCATTGCTGCTGGTTGATGTAAAGCCTGCAGGTTGTTTATGCATGTAATTTTTTTTCCAAATTAATGGAAGAAAACTTGGATGTGGTAAGAGCATGGTTTCCTGTCCCCCATCAGTGGTATCAGAGCTAGTGATCCTGAGTGCGTAAACAAATCGCCAACTGTGAGGTAGTTTGCACTAGGATCTATGGTAGGGTTCTAAGAGAGGAAAGAGAATTTAGGATTCTCAAGCATGTTAGCAGATCGTCGACAGTGAGGCAGCTACACCAGGATCGATTAAAGCTTTGTGAGAGAAGCTAAAAAAAATGCATCCCCAAAGAAGCCAAGACAGCAACGAAGATATGGTGCCAGAAGAAGAGTTCTTGGCATTGTAGTGCCCTACAGGAGGAATGGCTTAGCATAAAATTGTAGGAGCAAGAGGAGCGGCACAGAAGGCATGAAGAAAGATAGAAAAAGAGAGATGTTGAAGTGCATCAGAAGCTAAAGCTGAAGAAGGCTGCATGCAAGGAAGAGTGCAGCAGTGCCAGGATCTGTCTAAAAGAAGAAAAAAATTTATCTGGCAAAGAGGAGGAGTGCAAGTAGGCTGTAGAGGAAGTATGCAACAGTAAAATATGTTTGGAGTAAGACAAAAGTTATGTGGACCAGAAGAAGGGTTTGGAGCAGTCTGTAGAGGTAGAGGAATGTCTGGAGGTGTTGCAAGAGGTAACAACCAGACCAAGCAGAAGTGAAGATCACTTCTCCACTAACCCTAGGTGTCTGATGCAGGAGCATCCAGGGACATCTGATGTAGAGGCATCCAGTTGCGGGAAAGCCAGTGTTGAAGAATTGGCTAAGGAAGAAAACCATCATGATTTTGTGACGTGTCATGAAATCGCAATAGAAAATGGCAAGGAGAGCGAGGAGGAAAACCTATCACGATATCGCGACAAAAAAAGTGTCACGATATCGTGACACGATGAGGAGAGAGAAGGTGCGGGCCGAAAATGTCATGATTTTGTGACATGTCACGAAATCGTGACTAGAAGCGAAGAATGGAGGTAGCAGGCGAAAGATGTTGTGATTTCACGACATGTCATGAAATCATGACCAAAAGCACAGAAAGAAGCCAAGGAGGGAAATTATCGTGATTTCATGACATGTCATGAAATCGTGACCCGAAAGAGCAAGAAGGCACAGAGGGAAGAGGATGTCGTGATTTCACGATGAGAAGAAGAAGAAGGCAAGGAAAATTTTGCTAAGGCAAAAGTTGAAAGGAGTAGCAAAATCATGGCGTCATGATTTTGTGACGTCATGAAATCACGACATTAAGGCGAGGCGAAGGCAGAGGAAGAAAGCAGTAGCGAAATTGCGACGTCACAATTTTGTGACATCACAAAATCATGACAAAAAGTGAAAGAGGAGGCAAGGAAGCAGACTGGTCACGATATCATGATGAATAGCAAAGCGAAAGGGACAAAGGTAGAGTGGTCATGATATCACGATGTCGCGATATCACGACATTACGACGCTTAATGAAGGAGAGGGGTCGATGGCAGAGTGGTCACGATATCATGACATCGTGATATCATGACGTCACGACATCATGACGATTAATGAAGTAGAGGGGTCAATGGAAGAGTGGTCACGATATCACGATGTCACGATATTGTGATGTTGTGATATTGTGACGTATATAAGAACAAAGGGCTCAAGGGCTAAATGGTCGTGATATCGTGACATGTCATGATATCGTGACCTGTCACGATATCGCAGTGGAGAGAGAAGAAGATGAAGAAGAAGGAAGAGATGGCGAGAAGCCATGACGAGTGGTATTTTCAAGGTTTTCAAGGATGACACGTGGCACAAGGTGCAGTTAAGGCAGGTGATTACCCAGAAGCGTAGGAAACGACAAGGATGGGTCACGTAGAGTGATCCGATGGAAGCGATGGTGACAGAGGCCGTGCAGAGTGGTGCCATAAATCGGGTTGTTGTCGATTTTCATGAGGAACATTTCATGCAGTTTCCTTTAAATGCATGCTAGAATGGCGGATCGGGGCAGTTGCCATTTATGAAGAGAAATTGAAAACTCGGTCGTAGGAAGCCGATGCAGCAGGTTTTGATGATGTATTCTTTCGAAGGGTCATTAATGGCTCAGAGGGTTGGGGCCTCTATAAAATCCTAGTTTTCTATAATAGACGGGGTGGTGGATCGAAGAACGTGCAGGGAGATAGAGTTGAGAGAAAACCAAGCCATTATTGCTGGTTGATGTAAAGCCTACGAGTTGTTTATGCATGTAATTTTTTTTCCAAATTAATAGAAGAAATCTTGGAAGTGGTAAGAGCGTGGTTTCCCGTCCCCCATCATCTATTCCCACTAATTTGTCTAGTGGACCTCTATCCACAAGAGCCCTATATCCCCACTGCTCTAGCTAGTGGACCTCTATCCATAGGAGACTCCTATATGCTCTAGTCAAATCCAAATATTGATTACTGATTTGATCCAATATTCACAAATTACATGCACAAATCTACCTCAAGCTTTCATAGAAGGCTTTCTTAAATTAGTAAAATAAAATTCTCTAAAATCTACTCAAATATGCACATGTTACATGCATAAATATGTCTCAAATCTATATCATATCTACACACATTACATGCATAAATCTGTCTCAACTATGTTTTAGATCTGCACACATTATATGCACAAATCTGTCTTAACTCTACTCACAAAAAATACACAAATATGCACCAAGCCTCATCACAATACTAACACAAATCTATCTCAAACCTGCTCATCAAATCTACTCTCAAACTTATTTCAAGTCTTTTCACAAGACTTGCTCAAATCTACCTCAAACCTGTTTCAAGTCTTCTCACAAGACTTGCTCAAATTTACCTCAAACCTGTTTCAAGTCTTCTCACAAGACTTGCTCAAATTTACCTCAAACCTATTTCAAGTCTTCTCACAATACTTACTCAAATCTACCTCAAAATTATTTCAAGTCTTCTCACAAGACTTGCTCAAATCTTCCTCAAACCTCTTTCAAGTCTTCTCACAAGACTTGCTCAAATATTCTTACAAAAAGACTTGCTCATTACACGTGCTCAAAAATATCTCAAAACACATACTCAAATTTGCTCATCAAAACCTCTTCTCAACTCTCCAAATCTTGCATACAAAACAATTTTCATCTATTTCTAGATATTGCTTAATAGTGTCACCAAGTGCTTTATCTAATATTTCATGTGATTTCTTTAACTTGAAGTAGTTTAAACATATTCTACCCACATTTCATTTCACCTATTGAACATATAGAGAATGATATGCACTTGAAAAATGCCCAATATGTTTTACACATTCATTAAGTTTGTTGCTTTCACATGTCTCACATTTATTGCATTCTAAAGGTAGCTCTAGTATAGCACATGATAAATGACCTTCTTATGTATTTCCCACAATCAAAATTGATGCACACACTTGCTTCACAAATATGATTTCTAACATTTGCACATTCACTTTCAAGAACACTCAACTCAATGCACAACTTGTTCTAAAATATCAAATACAATAATGCACAAGTTTGATATCAACCCTAGCATAAGTGTTTCCAATTTCTTTCAAGGATAAAAAAAAACTTTTTCACAAACTCCAACACAAATATTTTCAATTTCTTTCAACAAGAATGTTTATTTTATTTCACAAACCCTAGCTCAAATATTTCCAACAATCCACACTAATCAAACCTTTTATCTCCACCTTATGATTCAAAAATATTTGCTCAATAAAACACCTCTAAGAAGGAATTATGTCACCATACCTCTTAACTTGGTTTCATGAATAAGTGCCCTCAAAAGCTATCTCAAAATATTTTGTCTTCCTTACGCAACTTTCAAGGGTTAGTTAGCATAGAACTTTTCAATAATCCACATGAAAAACCATTCCATAAAAATTGTGCACAAAAATATTTCTCTATACTCCTTTTAATTTCTTAAAACAAGGATTTTTAATCAAAGAACAAAAATATTTAAACTTTCTTTCACCATGCATAAATACACATAATAATTAAACTACAAAACACCTTATAACTCCTACATTTAAAACACACACAATAAACTCATACAATGAAAGAATCCTTATCACACCTTATTTTTCCTTCTTAATAGATTTTAAATTTCAATACCAAAATATCCTTTTCACACCTTATTTCTCCTATATCAAATGAGCAAAATAAATGATAACTCAACCTTATAACTCCCAAAAAATCAAATCACAATTGAGAAAATAAATACCTCTTTTATTATGCCCTCAATGTGACTCGAACCTCTCACCTCGTGAGAGCAAGGTACCCAACCAAAGGGTCATGACCAACTGTGGTAATGCAGCCCATGAGAACACAAAGGTGCCAATCACCGTTTAATTCTTCCTACCATGAAATTTGTCCAGCCAAATTAAATGGTCCATGATGGGTTTTGAAATCGAAACCTCCTTCTCAAAATACCTTCATGCAGGTTCAGCCACAAGATGGTCTAGCTGGCTGGATGGTGTTTTATGTGCACCAATTTGAACATAAACCTTCACTGTTCATTGTAGAAGATTGTGCTCTACTTTTATTTTCTTATCTGCCATGTGCAATGAATCAAATATTGGTATTATTGCTTGCACCATATCAAACAACTCAAAAATAACTTTAGGCATGGGGTATTAATATGATTTAATTTCCTCTTTGTCCAAAGTCGGACCACTTTGTCTTTTTTACACCATATGACGTCGACCACCTCAATTCGAAATTAATTCAAATTACCTTCAATTGCTTGGCGCTCAAATGATATTATAACTTGAAATATTTATATTATAATAAATATATTATAATATTAATCATTTTTAACCTTGCCTTCACAATTAATATTATTGCCTTCAATAATATTAATATCTTGCCTTCATTTTTAAACCATTGTTCCAAATAACTCTTAAGCCTTTTGCCCTTCATTATAATATTAAAAAATAAATATTATAATGCTTTTCTCAACAAATATCCTTTCTCTTGAGATAAACCTATGCCTTAATTATTGAACTTACTTAGAATAATAATTGTGCCTTGAGAATTTTCCTTGACATCAATGACATCTCTCTTTTGACATCAATGACAACAATTTCCACAAATATTTCCAACAATTTGCTCCCTACTTATGATGATGTTAATATGGTATTTACTTTTGAATCAAACTAATATAATAAAAATAGTTTTAAAGTAATTTTAGATACCAAAATCTAGCCACATGTCATCCATATAGGTCTTCCTGCCATTTTAACCATTTATTTATATATATATTTAGGCATATTTATTAAATATATGTTTAATATTAATATTTTAATATTATATTTTATATATATTTAATAAATATAAATATTATATATGTGAATAAATCCCAACCATCCAATTTAACCCAATCCCAGCCATCCATTTACATCAATCCATGCCACACACCCAAAATTAATATCCACCCTTTGATGTGTTTTAATCTGAGCCACACAATTCGTGTTGCTCAAACCTTAACATGCCCTAATGTGGATTATTAATAGAATCAATTTTTATGGCTCAACCCCTAATGTTTATAAGTAATTTTCTTGAGTTTTCTAAGTGTTCGAAGTTGTCTTTGAGTCCTAATAATCCTTATTTATCCAAGCCTTCATGCCATCTGTCCTCGCTCACCATAACCCTCACATCCATCACCGCCCCTCTTGCTACACTAGATCTACTTCTACAGATCTTCACCTTAGCTTTCAAATATCTTTGGGCACTCTTTGTCATTGCTGAGCACTTTTGGGCACTTCTCCTCCATCGTTGAGCACCTCTGGATTCTCTCCACCATTCCTAAGTATCCACTAAAATTTTATACTATCACCAAGTGCTCGCGAGTGTCTTAAACCAGATCCCTACAAGCCTGCTAGTCCTTGGGTGATGCTAGGGAACCACTACACCGATTTCCTGTAGCAAATATCACAAATCAAAAAACAATAAATATCTCAAGGTAAATATTTTTATTGTTATTTCATTCCATGCATTTTTAGTTTTTGTTCATGTTATTTACATTAGATAGCTAGGGTTTTTGTATTGATTATTGAGGGCCTCACATTGTGGAGCCCTCACAATTGCTACTGACCTATTTTCTATTTTCTTGTGTGTATATTTGGAAGTGTTACATAAGCGTTGTGCAGTTGCTTAAGCTGGAGTGGCCTAGTATTGGATAGCACAAAGCCCACTCACATCTGTTGGGATCAAAAGTGATATTGAAGACACCACAAGTGTTTTTTTCTAGGTTTTTGGAGAACCCTAGCTATTGTAAACATTTGTATCAAATAAATCAATTCTTTCATTGTAACATTGGATATTTGAGGCTCCCCCCATTAATAATAAAAATCATCTCTTTTGGTGCAATATTGTCTATTGATTTCAATTTGTCTTTATATCTATTTTGGTGTTTCACTTTTGCATCTACAAATTGTCTTTTTCTACATTGCATGTATATATCATTTTAAGTGAATTTATTTGTGTTGCTTGTTGCTTTCCAGGTTTACCAAACTCCTAGTACCGGTTCTTGGGTTCCATTCATTCCATATGGCATTATCCATTTTGCACATAAGTCAAGATAAATCATATTGATTTATTCACCCCACTTCGTAATCCATATGATCCAGCTAAACCAATTCCAATTGACATAAGCCTTATTGATATGGATCATATTTCCTTACCTCCATCCTTTTTTGATTTTTTCTTATCTAAAAAATTGTTAAGGGCTTCCGCCAACTATATTCTCAATATCTTCATTCTGCATTCCTCCATCCCCTTCGCCTTCACTTTTACCATCACCTTCAGATCCTAAGGTTTTCTAGGAAGACATAAATGAGAATAAGTTAGAAGAATTTTATGATATCCTAGATGAAATTCATATGATCCCTACACCCCATCAACTTGACGAAGGTTACCACATGTCCATTCAATATACCATCGATGTAGATCTTAGTTCGGACAAAGACAATCCCCAAATTTTCAAACTTGGCAAAATTTTATTAGTCGATGAACAAGAGAAATTAATTACTATCCTCAAGAGGAAGAGAGATATTTTTGCATGGTCTTATAAGGACATGCCTGTTCTTGATCATAACTTGGTTCTCCATAATTTCACCTTACATATTGATGCTAAGCCAATCAAACAAAAACTTAGGAGCATAAATCCTATTGTGGCCCTCTTGGTAAAAATAGAGCTTCAAAAACTCTTAGAAATGAACTTCATAGTTCCTATAAAATATATTGAGTGGATTTCAAACATGGTACCCATTCAAAAACATAACAGGGTGATACACATTTGCACTGACTTTAGATATCTTAACAAAGCATGTCCTAAGGATGAATTTTCTCTCCCAAATATCGATACTCTTGTTGACATCTGCGCTGGCCATGAAATGCTTTCTCTCATGGATGGTTCTTAGGATACAACCAAATTTGAACAAATCTTGATGACCAACACAAAACAACATTCACTACACCTTTTGGGACTTTTTGTTACAAGTTGATGCCTTTCGACCTCAAAAATGCATGTGCCACTTATCAACGTGCCATGCCATACATTTTCCATGACTACATGTATAATATTATTGAATATTATGTGGATGATATTTTGGCTAAATTCAAAACTCGACAAGAGCACATTGGTGTATTGGAGAAATTTTTTGACCAACTTCTAGAGCATAAGGTAAGATTGAACCCCAAGAAATGTGTCTTTGGTGTTACCTCGGGCAAACTTCTAAGATTCATTATCTCTAAAATAGGCATTGAGGTGGACCCCAAAAATATCAAGACCATCATGAAGATACCTCCCTCAACTAACTTAAAGGAATTGCATATTTTACAAGGAAATAGCCAATTGATTCATCTTTTATCGTGTAACTTTCTAACAAATGTAGTCTATTCAATCACCTACTACAAAATGGGATGCCATTTTATTGGACATATGAGTACCAAAAATCCTTTGATGACATTAAGAAATACCTAACCTCTCTGCAAGTATTTTCTTCTCCTTGTTCGGGAGTCCATTCTATCTTTATATTTCAGCAATAGACTTTACATTAGGGACAATGCTTGCACAAAATAATGAATAAAATCAAGAGCAATTTGTCTATTACATTAGTCGAACATTGATAAGATATGAAACTAGATATGCTTATGTAGAAAAATTTTGCTTAGCAGTGGTTTTTATGACTAGGAAACTTTGACATTACATGCTTAGTCACACAACATACATCATAGCTAGAGCAAATCATCTATGTTATTTGATGTCTCGCACTTATAATAATACCTATATTGCTAAATAGATAATTTTGCTCACATAATTTGATCTTGAATTCATTAGCCAAAAATACATTAAAGGTCAGGTCATAGTTGATCAACTTGTGGAAACTCCACTACCTATTGATCATCCTTTGATTATTGAGATCCTAGATGATTCGGTATTCATTGTCATTGAATAAGAAGAATACGTCGTTCTAGAGGAATATGTTGATATCACACTATTCTTTGATGGTTCTAAGTGTGCAAAATGTCAAGGTGCTGGAGTTGTGTTTCATACACTCTAGGGGGTACCTATCCTCTTATCATTCAAACTTGACTTCCAATACACAAACAACACCATAAAATGAAGTATTAATCTTAGGTCTTCAATTAGCAATAGCTATGAGTATTAAGCGTATTAGGATATTTGGTGATTTTAGCCCTTTTCACAATGGGATCTAGATCTGATTGGTAAAATTTTACCTCTTTCCTCGAGACAACATACATTCATCATTACAGTCACTAAATAATTCACAAAGTGGATTGAGGTAATTCCTATAACCAGTACAACAAGACCTAAAATTATGAACTTTATACTTCACCATATCATTTGTTGTTTTGGTATTCCCTTGAAAATCGTTTTAGATAATGGTAAGTATTTCAATAACAAGGATGTTCGAGCACTCTACAAGAAATATAACATATAAAATAGTTTCTCGACTCCTTATTACCCACAAGCTAATGGACAAGCTAAAGCTTCTAACAAGACCTTAATTGCTATTCTCAAGAAACTTGTCAAAGAAAATCATAGAGATTAGCATACACAAATTCCCTTGCCATTATGGGCTTATCAAAAAAGCATCCGCATGCCTACAAGGGCAATACCATTTTCATTGGTCTATGGAGCTGAAGCAATCATACCTCTTGAGCTTGAGATATCCTCATAAATTTCATTGTAAGAATTTATAGATGACAACATATCTAGACAAGCACATATTGACCAACTCACACTTCTTGATGAGAGGTGATTCAATGCTTTAGAGCATTTACGAGTTTATCAAGACCACCTAAAGTGTGCTTACAATGCCAAAGTTCATCTACATGAATTCCAAGTAGGATATATTGTCCTTAAAGAGAACCAATAAAACACAAATGCATTACTGCATCTTCGTGATAAATTCATAGCTAATTGGTTAGGTCCATACATTGTTACTGAAAGAGTGGGTAACAATACTTATAGGCTTACCAATCTATAGGGAGAGGAAGAATCCGAACCACTTAATGTTATACATTTGAGAGAATTCTATGCATGATTTTATTCATATATATGCATATATATACATGGCTAATACACAAAAACATTTGCATACATTTCATTCACAACATTGCATTACATTAACATTGCATTTCATTTGAACACATGGCATTCAAAAACATTAAATTTGCACATGTCATATTAAATTTCATACATTGCATTCACCTCCAAATTTTACATTTCATATTAGGGATCATTTATTAAGTTCAAGATTTTGAAATTGGTCCAATAAAGTCATGTTAGCTTAATCAAGGGTACCTTCACAACATCATTTACACAGTTCCACCAAGTCAAATTGTCATTTGCAAAACCACACATCCATAAATCCTAGGTATTTTCAATCACTCAACCACTCATAGTGTTTTAATAAACCTCCAAATATATGTCAAAGTTATTTTTAGGACCATTGCACATCTTCACTAAGAAAATCTTGAGTTTTATGAATTGAAAACAAAAGATTCTTGAACCAAATAGAATTTCACATCTTAAATAAACATCTTGTTTCAAATAGGTATAACACCATGTTTGGGTGGAACCTTTAATTGAAAAGGGTAATCCTCGCCTATCCCATCATGCAACATAGTCCACAAGAATAATGGTTTCACCATTATCATAGTTGCTTCCAAAGTCAAAATACAAAGTAGTAAGGATAGGGTACAATTATCATCATACTTAGGTTGAGAATATGATTCCCAAAAGCTCTAAATATTTTACATAACACACCACCAATCATTGGGTTGTAAGTATCATACTACATTTCTAGTCAAATGACTAGGTAGTCATCCCCAAAGCTTAAGAGATCAAAAACAAATCATGGATTATGGAGTTAGCCTCCATCGAAGATATAAATTCTTGACTGGTAGTGGAGTATGCTCATGCATGGTGCCATGTCTATTTTGTAGAGACCTCTGATCATACATATGGATAAGCTAGCTTCTTGATCTCATCCATAATAGGCTACACCCAATTTACTCAATATGACTTAATAAACTCACTTGTACACACATTGGTTATTGATTAGCACGAGTCATTACCATGCTCATGATTCAGTAATGGAATTCATTGCATACATATTTGGTCCTAGAGGAATTAGGTAATTTTAGTGAGTTGGTTTGATATCACTAGTATGTATGAGTCTCTACAAAACCATCAGTTTTCCATATCAACATCCATATATTTTCCCATATCGACATCCATATCTTCTTCAATTTCAATATCCATGTCATTTCATGAGTCATTCATTCCATATGCCACAAAGTTTGGTGCCCCTTATTAAACAACAATGCTAAAAATGGCCAAGAAAAATCTAAAGCTATGAATAATCATTAGAACATTTGCATTCCTTGAATTAATCATCCATAAAAACATGCATTCCAAAAAAAGCATTCCTCAAATATCATATACACAAACATATAACATAAAATGTAAAAGCCATATATATATATATATATATATATATATATATAGCACATGTACAATGAGTGCGAAAAGGTTACATACAATGGAGCACCAAGGCTCATATACAAAAAGTACATCTAAGCACTAGGTACATCCTCCAAGAGGACCCCTATGACCTAGAAGGAGCCCTAAACCTAGAGCTATACCTAGACACACTATGCCTACCAGCCTCAGATACATATGTATAAGGAGGATTTGGAAGAGGAAGATGATGCTCTATCATATTATCCTCTAAAGGCTCAATGTACCTCTATCGAGATATAAGGTGCACTATATCAACATTATGATGATGCTTCTTCTCTATCAGCTCTACCTAGAGCCTCATGACCCTCTCATCATGAGCCATCACCATCACATATTGCCCCACCACCTACTACTCTAGCCTTTTCCAATCCTACTTGCTTTGAGCTGGAGGCCCATTCGAAGTCTCCTCCACATCCTCTCCATCATCCCCATCTCTCCTGCTCTTGGGAGCCTACCTAGCCACACCCTTAGTCATACTCCTTTGACTATTAGATTGAAGGTACCACTATTACTTAGGGGCCTCATGGGTCCCCTCACCCTTAGCATCATCCCCATATCCACTAGCCACTACTTGAGTTGGTTCCCATGGTGGCTGTGTAGGAAACCATACCTTGTACTCCACCATAGTCCCTATATCATCCACATATAGGATATCTATCTCCTCATAATCCTCGTATACCACCCTCCATGGCTTCACACATGGTAGTATTGTCTCCTCCCAATGCCTCCTATAGAGCACTAGCTCATCTGAAATATCCTACCTCACGCTAAATAGTCAGAGCACGTGAGAGAACTAAAAATACTCAACCTCACTTTGATATCTCCCAAAAAACCACCTAGCCTACCTCACCTATCATAGATGCTCTCTATATTTGGTCCACTTACTATCCTACCATGGTTTCCATATCACTTGGGTGGATGCCAATCCATCTCAAAACTTCTTGTACCACTAAATCATCCATACAAGATGACTCAACTGTACCTCCTCTACCACTACCCATCTCCTAGCATAGGGCTACTCCCTATCCCAGCCTGCATCTCGTAGATCCTCTGATCATGCCATGCTAAAATGATTCCATCTCCAACATTGTAGTAGCAAGTTGCATTACAATCCCTTCCTTCCATTCCTCCTCAACTCATAGAACTCCCAATATACCTACACCAATAAGGTAGGAGCTCATGCGTACGCCTTCTACATAGTGACCATATTGCTCACTAATTTTATCAGGTTCTAAGGGAACCTACAACCAATACTATTCAAGGCCATGATGTTGGCCAACATGAACATGACTAATGCCTATAGGGAATCCAGATCCTTGTAAACATACATGGACAAGTAGGGAATGCTCTCGTACTCCACCCTCACACTCTACTAGCTATCCTTGAACATATTCTTCATATTTATCCCCCAATCACATCCAACCTTGATGTGAATCCCCTTCACTAGAACCTTGAGGATATGGAATACATCCTCAAGTATAATATTCACCTCTATGATAGGGAGTTGAAAGGTTCCCCTATCCAGATCCCACTTCTCTTCCAAGGTAGAGAGGTACCCCTCATTTGCTTTCACCACATTAATACGGGCTACCTTGTCTAGTCCCATAGCCTCTAGAAAATCCCTTTCATCCTCCATCAGCACCTTCCTCATCCCAATAATTTAAGGTGATAAATAGTACCAAACCTCCAAAATCATAAGTTACAGCACAACACAAAACACTTTTATCAATACTTGTTAAAAAAATCACAAAAACATATTTTTTGTGCATAACACAAAGATAATGGAATTACCTCAGTAGCTCACACTTTAGCTCTAGCTCTATCTTTCACATCCACTCCTTCCACCACCATAGCTTCTACACTCACTTCACTTCACCTCACTCCACTCCACTTCACCCAACTCTCCTAGATGTAGCTTCTCAAACTCACAAGCACACAAATGAGCTCAAATTTTTCCCAAAAAACTATTTATAGATGCTTCAATCACTTGGATATGCCCATGGGTATTTATTGGTGCATTGAAGTGCACCAAGGCATTTGTAGAGTGCCCAAATATTGGTAGGCATTTGCACATGCCAAAAGCACCAATCAATGTTTTGGCATCAATTTTGATAAAAGGACAATTGTTTACAAAATAGTGGCTTATCCCCACCAAATCACTCCATATTGCATCCATGCATCTGTTTCATCATATAAATAGGTTTCGTGAAGGTTCAAACTAATTTGGATGAATGGTTTTTGTTTGTGACCATAAATTGTAAATCTACTTAACAAGTTACAAAAGCACTCCAAAATGGTCCAAATATTCACAAAATGGTCATAATCATCATTTTCATTATCAACACTTCATTTTCACATCACCAATATCATTTCAAATCTTAATTTGTATATTTTCCAAGTTCAGACAACATTCAAGTGAACTTTGTATCTAGTGATTTATTCTATATACTTGGTGATTGTAGCAATTTGCATCCATGTAATTTGGTAAGATGAATAACCTACCATAATGACACTTTATTATTTTCATCATTCCATATCTCCTTATTTAAAATCACAATCACATTTGGTACTTAACATTTTGTGTGAAACCTTAGCAAGAAAAAATTACACAAAATTTGTCATTGATGGCCTAGTTCATGGGGCTTAAAACATGGACAAAATCACATTTCATAATTTCAAATTTCCTTGATAGTCATCATGGTGACTGGCTTTAGCTAGGGTGATTGGTTATGATGATAGGAATTATTCAATAGTCACTAGTTAGCCCTTAAAATATTGACTATTTTTCTATTTTTGTATATTCATTCTTGCATATCAATGATGCCCAAAAGCACATTATTCAACAACATCGAATCACCCCAAATTTGGGGCAACCACATTTGGTTTTGAATTTCCCACAATGGGATACATATTACATGATCATGGCATCTATACTTGGAAAAAATACCTTCACCTGTTGGGGAAAAATAGATACAATTTCATCATAATTTTCATAAAACTCTCCATCTATTAGGGAAAAAACAAACTTAATCAATCACATTTTTCACCAATCCCCTTTATTATTGGGGAAAAAATGGTACCACATTTACATCATTCATATCATCCACAATCATTTACATAAATTGTTTAATTAGCTTGTGAGATTCATCCACAAACTCATTCACCAATTGAGGTGGTAAGATATGCAAATCTAAATTTCTTAATTCTTTTGTCTTCAAGTTCATATTTATCCCAAGAGAAAGCTGCTTCTATACCTCTCCCAAATAGGTATCTTATGCTTTTGCACTGTATTGTATTTTATGCAACATAGTACAAAAAGGGGTATCTGTAGACACCAAATTCTAGCCACTTGTCGTCCATCCAGGTCTTCCCACTATTTTACCTATTTATTTATATATATTTAGGCATATTTATTAAATATATGTTTAATATTAATATTTTAATACTATATTTTTTATATATTTAATAAATATAAATATTATATATGTTAATAAATCCCAACCATCCATCTTAACCCAATCCCAATCATCCATTTACATCAATCCATGTCACGCACCCAAAATTAATATTCATACTTCGATGTGTTTTAATCTGGGCCACACAATTTGTTTCGCTCAAATCCTAACATGCCCTAATGTGGATTATTAATAGGAGTCATTTTTATGGCTCAAACCCTATGTTTTTCTAAGCAATTTTCCTAAGTTTACTAACTGTTCAAAATTGTCTTTAAATCCTCAGCATCCTTAGTTACCTAAACCTTCACGTCATCCATCCTCGCTAGCCATAACCCCCGTATCCATTGTTGCCTCTCTCGCTCCACTAGATCTACTTATGTATATCTTCACCTCAGCTCTCAAACACTTTCGGATGTTTTTTATCAGTGTCGAACACCTTCGAGCGCTTCTCCTTCGTTGCTAAGCACCTTTGGGTGCCCTACGCCATTATCGAGCATCCACAGGTGTTTTTTGCTATCGTCGAGTGCTCGCATGCATCTTAAAATAGAGGCCTGCTAGACCTCGAGTGATGCTAGGGCACTCCCACACCAATTTCCTGCACCAAATATCATAGATAAAAAAACAAGTGTCTCAAGGAAAAATTATTTTATTGTTATTTCATTCCATGCATTTTTAGTTTATGTCGATGTTACTTACATTATATAGCTTAGGTTTTTGTATTGATTATTAAGGGTCTCACATTGTGGAGCCCTCATAGTTACTACTAACCTATTTACTATTCTCTTGTGTGTAGATCTAAAAGTGTTACATAAGCGTTGTGCAACTGCTTAAGCTGGAGTGACCCAATATTGGATAACACGAAGCCCACTCACATCTGTTGGGATCATAAGTGAGATTGAAGACACCACCAATGTTGTTTTCTAGGGTTTTAGAGAACCCTAGCTATTGTAAACATTTGTATCAAAGAAATCAATTCTTTCATTGTAACATTGGATATTTGAGGCTCCCCCCATTAATAATAAAAATCATTTCTTTTGGTGCAATATTGTCTATTGATTTCAATTTGTCTTTATATCTATTTTGGTATTTCGCTTTTGCATCTACATTAATTAATATTTTTTTGTTGCTTACCTAATATTAGGAAGATACAAAAGTTAAAAGTTAAAAAAATTGGGTAAACCTCGATTTATAAATATGACATAGGATTAAATGATTGGGTATATGAATATAATAATACAAAATATTAAAAATTAATAAAAATAACTATGAAATAGGCTTAAATTATTGGACATGTAATGTTAATAATAAAAATGTTAAAAATTAATAAAAATAATCATGACTTATTAAGTATAATAAAGGTTTACATCTTATTAAACAAAATATAAGAGGCAAATATTGTTAGTTATAATCCATCAAAACATACAAGTTACAACTATGATTATAAAAATATAAGGAGCAAAGATTGTTAGTTATAATCCATCAAACATACAACTATTATTATCAAAGATATATGAATAATCAAATTAATATAATAAACATAATATCAAAGTATAGTTTTAAAGTAATTAGTTTTTTTTGTTTATTAATATATTAAATAATATATGAAGAAGGTAAATAAATTATAAGTTGAAAATTTTGGACGAACATGGGTCTCAAGTATAACATAGGCTTAAATGATTGAGTACATGAAGATAATAATAAGAAATGTTAAAAGCAATAAAAATAAGCCTCACTTAGGCTTAAATTATTGGACACATGAAGTTAATAATAAAAATGGTAATAATTAATAAAAATAACCATGATTTATTAAGTATAATAGAGGCTTACATTTTATTAAACAAAATACAAGGGAAAAGCTTGTTAGTTATAATCCATGGAATATACAATTATGATTATCAATGATACATGGATAAGACTAGCTTTATAATGAGATTTAAACATGGGCCTTTTGGATGAAAAATAAAAGATATACTACTATGGTATCCCACATAGAACACAAATTTTAAGGTAAAACATGGGTTTTTGAAAGGGGTTTAAGTTCTCATTTATTGGGTTTGAACTTGAGTCTCCTAGATGAGAACCCAAACACATACTACTAGGATATCCCTCATGGGACAATATTTTAGGATAAAGCATGGGTTTTTGAGAAGGGTCCCAATTTCCTAAGGTTTAAACATAGGTATCATAATGGTATGTCTTTGGATTTTCATCTAGGAGACCCAAGTTCAAACCCCAATACAAAGGGCCCAAAAATCCTTTTTTCTTTTTTTGTTACACAAGGAATCGACATTGATCTCCAGTCTCCATTATATTATCCCATAGGCACAGTTTAAATCTGAAAAGCTACCACTATAACTCTTTCCTTGCCTTAGTAAAATTTTACTCCAAGTAAAAGGAACCCAATTTCAAACCCCTTTCAAAAATCTCTAGAAAACCCAATTTCAAACCCCAATACAAGGGGACCAACACCTCTTTCAAAAACCCATGCTTTACCCTAAAATTTTTTGTTCCCGAAACCAGTGAGTCTTGGGGCATATTCCATGATTGGAATTTCATTCCACATATAAATAAATAATTCCCTTTCACATATAAATAAATAACATAGGTTTACAATTAACTAAAAACGTTTTTTATAACATAGATTTACAATTTACTAAAATATATTTTTGGATAAACACGAAATTCATGTAATAAAATAAAATAAAATATGATTAAACATATATTATTAAAAATTAAATTTTTTCCGTATTATTGAATTTATAAGAGACATGTGAATGTTAAATATATTAAATTTATGTTATGAGACATATGCGCATTTTAAATATATTAAATTAAATTTAAATTTTGCTAAATATTTTTTTAATCTAGTTATTACTTATGATGTTTACTATATCAAACATATTGAATTTATATGAAATACATGTCTATCTTATATATCCTTTATGTAGTTAAATATTTTTTTGGGAATTTTCAATGGGTTGCATGGGATTCAATTGGATCAGTGCTATTACAACATCTCAAAAATTATGCAGGTATAGTTTGGCAAATGGTTGCCTTCTTAAAAGTAGAGGAATATAACAAGTTGAGTTAATTGGTTATGTGATTTGGGTAGACCCTGCACCCGACCTTGCCCGCACCAACATTATAAATTGGATTTTGGATACCCAATTCAGATTTTTGGTAGGGTGGAGATTTGAAACTGGAACCTCCCTTGGAGGATTGTCCTCTCCTCTCCAACTCACCTACAACACCTGGGTAATTGGTTATGTGATTGAGTTTATCAAATGATCACATAATAATAGAAAAATTTAACAAGTCGATTTAATTAATTACATGGTCAAATATATGTAACTAGATAAAATTCAATTAAAATATCACATAATATTTTAATAGAACTCAATCTAAATTATTATTATTTGAAAGCATGAGATTTCGGAAGTTTTTGAAAGGAAAACTATTTCGATGCATTCAAAATCAAACTAACGCTTAAGTCCTAAAATGTGAAGTGCATTAAACGAAAGAGGCAAATTGATTGAAATGAGATACAAGAATTTAGAGAAATCACAGCCCTTTTATTTAACTCTTTAACCTCGGTTACAAAGACGCCTCCTCCCTTTTTAGGGGTTAGGAGCGTTAAATAGATTTTGGTTACAATTGTGACTTAGTCTTCCTCCTTCCGCATGCCCACATTTGAAATGGGCGGGCCAAAGTGTTGCCGCCACTTGCGTTGATGGATCTTCGATTCTTGCTGCTCCTCCTGCGTTCAAAGAAACAACAAAAGAGTTAGTAGCACCTGCTGCAAATAGGAAAAGTTTGTTCCTTGAAATTAATGAAAGATGTATGCCTAATACTGACTAAAATGATGCATGAAATGATCCTAAATGACTTGCAAATCTGACAGAGGTCAAAAGACATTACCAGAGGGCCACTGCCATTGAAACAGTTGGCCAATCTGCGTTCAACTGGAATTCATCCCTGGTCAGGACGAATTCTGCTGTTATTCGTCCCCGGGTGGGACGAATTCGACTATGTTAAGACGCCGAGTTGATGCCACTCCAATGTCACACCTCGAGATCTCCAAAACACCTACAAACAGAGGGGTTAAGTAATTGGGGCCATTTTGGGATGACCCAGATGGTCGGATTCTCCCAATTTGACCTCCATCATCGAGAATTTTGATGTTGCTACCTGCAAGTCAGTGGGACAACAAAAGCGACAAAAGCGACAAGCATATGATGAAATCTGATTAAAATATTATGAAATTGAATACATGAACTATCTAGTCAGCATAGAATGGAATGCAAAATGAATAAATGACAGAAAGCGAATTAGAATGAAACTCAAAAAGGTGCGGGGTGCCCGAGTGGGCCACCCACCGTTGGAACTTGATTTCAGCACCAATCCACTAGGGATGGGCCCAAAATCTCTTAGAATGGGTTGTCGGCAAATTGGTGGATTCAATGTGGTCAAATGTTGGGTTTGGGTTTGGATCCATGCTTCCAAAAGCCACCCAATAACCTCTCTTGTGAAAGATATTAATGGATGTGAAAAGGTGAATCGAAAAAGGGTGCAATAGGGTGTTCGATTTGGCAACACTTCGTTGCTTGAAAATGCCTCCAACTTGTCCTTTTTTGGGTGGGAAAGTCCACCATTTTATAGACCCAGGGGGTCTCTTTGGAGGGGCATGCAGGGATGCCATGTGGCGGCCATGCCTTCCCAAGAGGGAGGAGACTCCTCCCTGACTTGGGCTTCCATGACTGCCTTTGTGACAGTCCTCTAACTGCCAACCTACCCACCTACACGCGCATGCACGGCAGGAGGCAATAATTGACTGTCCTCGGCTGCCACTTGGCGGCATTCTTCTTTTTGCCCGTTAAACCTGGAATTCATCCTGACCAAAGACGATTTTAGAATTCGTCCCTGGGTGAGACGAATCCCAGTTAGTATTCGTCCTTGGGTGAGACGAATACTGGGCAAAGTGCTTGAATGTGCCAAATTGCTTCTTGACCTTACAAAATTGCTATGAAAGTGGTTAGGACCACTTGTTTAACCTCTGAGGGCTGCCCTAGGGGCTGTGTGTGTCAAAGCGATCAGTGTTTGCAATCACATAATCGGATTGGTGTTGTTTTGGTGTCTACAGATGCCCCTTTTTGGGATGCGTTATGCATGGCGCAGCATCGAGCAAAAATAGATAACCAAAGCACTAATGATTAGGGTTTCTTGGTAACCTAACCAACTTTTGATGCCCCAAGCATGGAAAGGGCATGCATTCTTGAATCCTTGCTTCGACGAGCTAAGGAATTTGATTTCAAGTGTTAACCTATTTTGGTGAGGTGTGACTTGAGCTTGGACATTGATCAGTCATGATTAGGCAAAGGGCGCAACCTTTTGTCCACAGGGGAACCTTGTGTTCATGCTTCGAGAATGCCAAGTGTTTGATCAATTTGTGATAATTGCTTGTTTATTGCCCCAAGCAGGAGCGTGATTGTCTTTGTCAATGATTCTTTGAATGCATGTCATTGCCTTGATTGGGTGTGTGTTTGTTGATTGGTGACTAAGTGTGACTACCCCCTCAAGCGACGAATCGATGAGGGAATGACCTTCATGAGAAAAGCGACGAGTCGCTTGACCCAAGATGACTTGTGCAAGGGTGCCTTTAGATGGTTTATCGTTAAGCATGTGCAATTTTTCCAACATTTGGACCTATTTTTGGTGGGTGTTAACCCTTTTTGCGACGTTGTTTGGAGCTGAAATTGGCAAAAATCTGTCTTCCCATGGAGTGGTCCGGCTAAGATAGCCTTCTTAGGGAGTAGGATAATGACAATTTGTGACCCCAACATCTATTTTGTATTCCCGGGATGTCAAGTGCATCAGCACTCTCATCGGGCAAATTTATTATCTATTTTTAGTGCATTTTTGTTCATTTTTTGATGTTTTTGAAGTTTTTGGCCTGAATTCGTCCCAGGGTGGGATGAATTCTAGCTTTAGAATTCGTCCCTAGGTGGGACGAGCGCTAACCAGAGTGCTCGTCCCAGTGAAGGATGAATTCCAGCTCAAAAGGCCTATTTAAGGGCCAAAACTTGAGTTTGGGCTCATTTGCATCTAATTTTTCTTGCGATTTGGAGCTCTGGGGAGGAGGAGGTAAATTCTGCGGAGTAAAGCGCTGCCGAGATTTTCCCTGCCATCATGAGTACACAAACTGGATCGAGCGGCGGAGCCGAAGCGAGACCAGTAAGTGCTCCCTAGAGTTTATTTTTTTGTTTTAAAACTGTAAGTGTGTTGCTTTTCTGTACAGTTCTTTTCCATGATTTTAATTAATTTTTTTTTTTTGGTGTGTTTTCTTTTGCAGGTTGTTAGGAGCCGGTACCGTGTACCCACTACTTTCACTGAGGTGCGGGGGCGCTGGCGAGGTTGGCCGGGAGTGGCTTGATGCCCTTGGGCTCAAGCGAGTGGCTCGACTCGGAGCCTGTGGTCCCGGATCAGGCCTATTTGATGGCCCTGATCAAACTTTGGGATCCACGGACCAACACCTTCCATCTCCCGACAGGGGAGATGACTGTGACTCTGGAGGATGTCTATCGGCTTCTTCGGATTCCGATAGATGGACTGCCCATCAGGACATCGTCGCGTGATCAGCGAACTACTGTATTGACGAGATGCTTCGGGCATGGGGAGCGGTTGGGCGTAGAGAGCCCAGTGGAGACGACCGAGGTGGATTTCCAGGTTGGCAGGATTTTGGTTGGATGGTGGCAGGAGAGGGGGGTGTTAGGAGTGAGGCACGCATTCCTTATGGGCCTCATTTCTAACATGTTATTACTGACTCGTCAAGCACGAGGTTCCCATGGAACCTGCTAGATTTGGTGTGGTAGTTGGTAGAGTGCCCGATAGAGGCACCGGCGATCCTGAGATGGGGACAGACAACGTTGGCACGGCTCTACGGGGAGGTGTATGGGGTCCGCTATCGACGAGCGAAAGGGGTCAATTGCGAGTTATCTGTTGCAGTGCTAGGGTTGGCAGCACATAGCAGTTGAGAGGCCAACCGGGTTACCATGGACGACTCGGGCGGTGATGGAGGATAAGGAGATAGGTTATGTAGTTTTGTGGTGGCGGTCCGGAGAGCAGGGGCAGAGTCGGTGGTGGGCAGGTGTCGTAGGGCACTATGTCGATGCCTTCTCTTGGCTCACTCTAGGGGAGGTGGTTTGGCACCCTTATCGAGACTGTCCAGCCTGGCCGGAGGCTAGAGAGTGGCTCCGATGGGTATGCAAGGAGCGGTGGTTGATTGGGCGACACGGGACCGAGCACGAGTTCTTCTCATATAGCCGGGTTACACGATAGTTTGGGGTGCACCAGGGGTTTCCTGGTGAGCCCATGGTCTATCGATGTCGAGGGAGATGAGAGGACTCTAGATCGACCGGTCATCGCGCCATTGGGTGAGGATTCGGATGTGGTGATCGACGTCTCGGACGTGGATGACGTCGGGACTACCACTGAGTATGACTCATGGTGGGTACTACGGCGATGGCGAGGAGAGGGGCCACTGGGAGGCATGGAGGCGGCAGCGGAGGGTGTTGAGGCACAAGGGGATGATTGGGGAGCTCCGTTGGAGGATGCAAACATGGTTGAGGTGGGGGATGAGGATGTAGATTTGGGGGCTCCGGATCAGCCGGAGATGCAGGACATGGTGGAGCAGTGGGAGCCAGAGCAGGCTGTTGTTCTGAAGAGTCCCATGCCTCAGGAAGATGTGAAGGAGATGGAGTTTGGGGTACGCACTAAGAATGCGTGGTTGGTGGAGCTACTATGGATATGAGATCAGGAGCTAAGGGATGTGATGCGAGAACTAGGGTATGCACTGTGGGAGAGGGATCTCTTGCGGGCTCAGCTAGCAGAGCGGGATAGGGTTTTGGCGTAGCGTGATGATGCAGTAGCTTACTACCATCGGCGGGAGGTAGAGTGGTGCCGGCATCGGCTAGATTTGGAGAGGGAGGTCATCCGCCTCGGTGGGCGGCTACCTGAGCCATCGGGAGGTGGATCTTCGCGTCGGACGAGGGATAGTGCTACTAAGCAGTCAGCATCATCTCGTCGTAGGCGATTGGATGAGGGAGGCGATAGCAAGCGTGATGCGGGGGCTAGTAGTAGCCACCCTACAAGGTCCCATAGGACCCACACCATGGGGGGTAGTTCCCGTCGCATCGATCCTGCATGATCATGGTGGTCGATGCCTTAGGGTGGGTGATTTTGTTATATGATTGCGGGGTCTGAGGACCAGTTTTGTAGCCTACGGGCATTTTTTGACGATATATATATATATATACCGGATTTATTGTGGTTATGCATATGTGATGATTTGATATTATGCATGTTTATTTATTTTGATGGATGCATATGTTATGATGAATGCAAATGTTTTTGATTTATATGTGATATGCAAAATGAAATGGATGAATGGAATTTGTGATGGTTGGTTATGGCACCATAGACTGTTTAGCACTCTGTTATTTTGTTTTTAGGTGATTGCTGTGATGCATGAATTTGTATGTATACATGTGATTTTTCTCTTTTTTGTATTTTTTGATGGTATTGCAAAGATGAAAAGTAGCGCAGTTGGTTTAGAAATGTAGCTAAGGTTTTTTGAGACTCAGACGGTTTTAACTCACTAGCCACGACTGTACTTTGTCTTACAAGACTTTTGGACAAGGTATGAATCGAACTCATTTTTGACCAAGCTATTTCACATCCTTGTGTGTGCAATTGAGTTCATTTATGTGGTATTTGTCAGGATACCGCCAATGCCAGATGGGCTTTCAACCGAACCTGTACTAAGGATCACCTAACTAGCTCCACTAACTCCTTTGTTGTATTTAGTTAGATTAATCTACGGTGTTATCCAGGATACCATAAGCTAGCTCATCCTCATGCAAACATTGGTCTGCATATACGCAAAGCGAATGTGACAGACATATCGTCATGCGGGTAGGATACCACCATTGCCAGATAGGTTGTCAACCAAACCTGTAATGAGGATCACCTAGATGGTTTTCGAATGTTGAGAATTCCAAAGATTCAAGTTCAGGTTATTTGTTGGCTGAATGATTTGGGAGACTTGCTCGTCTATATAGTGATGCAAATCACTGTTTATTTTTCTATTTGTTTTTCTTTTTGAGCAAGGATTTTGAATAGTGGTGATAACCACTGTTACTTGATTTTGTATTTTGAGCGGTGTGAGTTTGAGCTTGTGAATGGCTTTGATCCTTGTGGCCTTGGGGATGACTACCCATCCTGGTTAGGGGCGGATAGTACGAATCCTTACGATGTTGGGGACCAAGGGGATGATGGAGATTATGAAGTAAGGGCATTGATATTTTAGGCCTTGGGGACGACTACCCATCCTGGTTAGGGGCGGATAGTACGAATCCTTACGACTTGGAGACCAAAGGTGAATGGAAAGTGTTAGGATGATGATTTGTTGGAATTTTGTTTGTGAATGGCGTTGATCCTTTTAGGTCTTGGGGATGACTACCCATCCTTGGTAGGGATGTGTAGTACGAATCCTTACAACTTTGGGAACCAACTATGATTGGGATTTGGTAGTGGTAAAAACCACTGTATATTAAGGTGAATGGATAGGGAAGAGCTCGTCCTTTTATCAATTCTCGGCATTCTAGAACCATTCGCACAGGGGGATGAGCAAGATAACCATTTCACTTATGGTGACCTGGATTACTATGCAGGTTTCATCTTTCGTTCACACAACTTGGGAATTTTTATGTGTTTTAATTTGTGTTGGGATGCTACGTAACAAGGCGTATTTCAAGTGTAACTCTACCTTCGTAAAAACTGTCTGACTCGGTACATTACGTGGCTAAAGAGCAAAATGATGATTGAATTACGAAAACTCTTGATACATTATAAGACCACTGACTCTATTGTGGTAAACAACAGTAAATGGCATTTGTTTGCTTTTTTTATAAAATGGAAGAATGTGGAGCAAGATGAACTGGCGGTGTAATTACAGCCTATGGTGCCTTTGACCTTTACGACCACAAATATGCAATGTATGGGTGCGATGCTTAATGCAGCTACATATTTTTGTATTTTTGATGGATTGATTTTTGTGAATATGAAGATGAGATGTGAGAAGTGCTTTTTGATGAATTTGAGCATGCCTAGAAATGAGATGCAAATTTTTTTGTTGTTTTTGATGATTTTTGAATTTTGACTTTTCTTATTTTTGACCAAGCGATTATGGAAATCCTTGGAGCATTTTGGGGTTGACCAAGCGATTTATAGAGATCCTTGGAGCTTTTTGGGATTGACCAAGCGATTGCGAGAATCCTTGGAGCATTTTGGGATTGACCAAGCGATTGTGAGAATCCTTGGAGCATTTTGGGATTGACCAAGCGATTGTGAGAATCCTTGGAGCATTTTGGGATTGACCAAGCGATTGTGGTAATCCTTGGAGCATTTTGGGATTGACCAAGCGATTGCGATAATCCTTGGAGCATTTTGGGATTGACCAAGCGATTGTGATAATCCTTGGAGCTTTTTGGACTATGGCTCTTCAAGGGATAGAGGTACCCCCAGCTTGATGGTCTTTACGCTCCGGATCTGGCTCTAGAGGTATGGGCACGAATGGATCGGCCCTATGCACGGATAGGAGGACAGGGTCCACCCTCGGCACTGATGTTGCTATGAGGTCTCTGGGCGGAAGTTGATCTTTGTATGCCCAAAGTGGCGGACGTAACGCTTGGCCTCACTGCGGTGGGTTAACGTGCCACTCATGCCCTAGTATTATGTTTATCTGTTGAATTGCTTCATCGATATTTATGGGATGTCGATGTTGTCGCATGTGATTGTTGTGGGCTATCTCTATTTTATCCTCACCTTCGGCCGGTGAGTACAGCTCATCAGAATCTAGAGATTCTGAGACATGGAGGACTGCATCATCAGGTAGCCCTACGGTTAAAGGTTGATCCTCTTCGAAAGGAGCCTCATGTAAGTTGGGCCTTGGGAGCTCCAAAATCTTGGTCTCTACCGACTCTAAGTGCTCTAGCGCTTTGCATGTATCGAGGGATTTGAGCTCCTCCTCTTTGGTTGGTTCTTGTTGAGGAACTTGGGGCCTATGGAGGGGTGGCCAGATAACACCCCCCATGCCTTGGTAGGGCATTTCATCCCGCTCTTCTTCTCGCTCTGATTCCTCAGAGGCTTCTTGATGAATTTCTAAGGGTGGCCCATAAACTTGAGTGGGTTCTTAAGGAAGGCGCTCATCATTGGTTATAGGAGTAGCCTCCCGCTCATGTCTAGGAGGCATCGGGGGTGGTGCTCGATAAGGTCGTAGAGACTTGTCTCGCACCCGGGGGTTGTGCCTCTCATAATGTTTTGTCTTATGCGTGTGAGGGGTTGGAGTCCTCTCCTACATAGTGTGTTGGAACAACTCATCCTTATGGCATTGAAGGTGCTCTTTATTTAGAAGATACCATTGCTCTAACTATTGTCGTTCTAGCTCAAGTTGTGTGAGTTGCATCCGATGTGCGATATGCTTGGCAGATTCTAAGATAGTTGGTCCTACCGCCTCATGTCTAGAAGGGCTAGATGCCTCTCCTAGATATCTATCTCGGTCGTAGTGATCCAAGATCTCTATAGGCCGCCTCCCTCTGTTGGGGGTAGCGGCATTCCCTCGAGGCTCTGGCCTCAGTGAGTGGTCCTGATAGATAGCAGGTGCAGAGGCATATTGCTCTCGCAATGTATATTGCTCTCGAGGAAGGTAGGGGTCTTCCTCATGCTCTCTTTCATAAGTGAAAAAGGGATGAGACGGAGTTGGCTCACCTGAAGAGCCTTGTACTCTGGATGAACCTTGTGCTCTGGATTTGTCCTTGTAGTCCTGACAACTAGAGGGGGTGAAGGAGGGATAGTGTAATCATGTGGTTCCTCCCGTCGAACCCTATGTTGACCTAGCACTTCATCGCGCGGTGACCACTCATAGCGAGCATCTAAGGGAGCTCTCCTACGAATGTACCCCTCATGGAAGGGTGTGTCTTGGGTGCTATGCTTGAACAGGAGTGCTCCTAGAAGGGGTGCCCCTATAGTCCCTATCCGTTAAGGTGTGGAGGGGTCTGCCTTGTGTGTCAAGTCGCCAAGGTGGTATGACCAAATCCTTGGGGCTATACCGGAGGTGACTTGTGCCTCCTTGGATATTCCCCATAGCATCCGCCCGTGATTGGGCTTGGTTGTGGGTGAGCACCATGACGATGTCTCTCTAAAAACCCTAAAAATTGAAATGAGTCAGATGGGGCCCAAAATTGGGGTGCGCATCCCTCTTACAATAGACAAGCTAAAAATGAAGTTTCAAGTCCTAACTCTAAATACATTAGGAGATATTGACCTCCGAACAACTCAAAAAGCGTAAAAAATTAGGTTATCAAATTTAAAACCTAATTTCGGGGCACTAGATGATGGAATTTGGCCCCGAAAACTGACTTTTTTGGACAAATAAAATTCCAAGGAATTATATTTGTTTAAAATTATCCCAACTAACTCCCTATAAAATTTCGCGTCAATCGGAGCTACGGTTGAGAAGTTATGGCCCCGACAAGATGCACTAAAATTTAGGGAAAAATATAAGATTTCCCATATTTTGTTGGATGCTCCTGCATCACTTATGGGCACCTTTGGGGTGCTCTTGGGTTGACCAAAGGGTTCATGGACACCTTTGGGGCCTTTTGGGGATGACCAAGCGATTGCGGGAATCCTTGGAGCTTTTTGGAGCGAGTGACAAAATGCATAGATTTTTATCTTTTGTTTATGATTTTTTTGATTTTTTTTTTTGTTACACTAAGCAGAAATGAACACACACATACACAAATGGTGATTATCTCTTTTAAAGATTAATGGTGTGTCCTAAATTGGTTTTAGTGCATTTTGATGATTTTGTTTTGTTTTTTGAAAGTTTTGAAGAACGTTTAAATGCAGAATGTTGGCTCATATGACTCCCATAAATGGTCGCCCCTTCAATATACCATTGCCGGACCGATATACCAACCTCTCTATATACCTATCCTTACGAGAGGGAAACTATAGGTACGTGAGAGCAGATGGTACATGGAACATAGGCGGTACGAAAGGGGGATTGTCCTGTTAATGACACCTACCATAGAAGACTTATCCTCGTGCGCATGGGAATCACCCCAGCGACACTCGGTCAGCTTTCGTCAGGATTTACGCCTAACAACAATGACAATCGGGGAAATGGATGCAAAGTCAAGCCAAGGTGGTGATGAACCCACCGTTGGTCTTGCTCAAGGGATGGGGTCTTACGACTAGCTCCTTGGTTAAAAACGTGCCACGTGATGTGTGTGTGGTTTATTTTACTTAAAATTGAAACATGCAAGCAACCACTACTTTCCCTAAGCATGCAAGAATTGACAGAAAGTGAAAGCAAAAAATCAGAAAATGACAAAGATAGTTTTGGAACCCTTACCTTTCTCTGCCCAGACTTGCTGTTTCTGATCTTCGGCTCTGAAAATTTACAGACAGAAATTTGTCCCTGTCAGAGATGAATTACAGAACAGAATTTGTCCTGGTCTGAGACGAATTGGAATTCGTCCCAGGGTCAAACGAATTACAGTAAAGTAATCGCCACAGTCAAAGACAAATTATAGTCAAAAATTGAAAAATGATACCTGTCAAGCACCAAACACAAAAATGGATCAGTTACTTGATCTTAAAAACCAAGGGACAGAGTCCCACCGTGATCGCTACTGAAAGCATGAGATTTCGAAAGTTTTTGAAAGGAAAACTATTTCGATGCATTCAAAATCAAACTAACGCTTAAGTCCTAAAATGTGAAGTGCATTAAATGAAAGAGGCAAATTGATTGAGATATAAGAATTTAGAGAAATCACAGCCCTTTTATTTAACTCTTTAACCTCGGTTACAAAGACACCTCCTCCCTTTTTAGGGGTTAGGAGCGTTAAATAGATTTTGGTTACAATTGTGACTTAGTCTTCCTCCTTCCGCATGCCCACATTTGAAATGGGTGGGCCAAAGTGTTGCCATCGCTTGCGTTGATGGATCTTCGATTCTTGCTGCTCCTCCTGCGTTCAAAGAAACAACAAAAGAGTTAGTAGCACCTGCTGCAAATAGGAAAAGTTTGTTCCTTGAAATTAATGAAAGATGTATGCCTAATACTGAATAAAATAATGCATGAAATGATCCTAAATCACTTGCAAATCTGACAGAGGTCAGAAGACATTACCAGAGGGCCACTGCCATTGAAACAGTCGGCCAATCTACGTTCAACTGGAATTCGTCCCTGGTCAGGATGAATTCTGCTGTTATTCGTCCCCGGGTGGGACGAATTTGACTGTGTTAAGACGCCGAGTTGATGCCGCTCAAATGTCACACCTCGGGATCTCCAAAACACCTGCAAACAAAGGGGTTAAGTAATTGGGGCCATTTTGGGATGACCCAGATGGTCGGATTCTCCCAATTTGACCTCCATCATCAAGAATTTTGATGTTGCTACCTGCAAGTCAGTGGGACAACAAAAGCGACAAGCATATGATGAAATCTGATTAAAATATTATGAAATTGAATACATGAACTATCTAGTCAGCATAGAATGGAATGCAAAATGAATAAATGACAGAAAAAAAATTAGAATGAAACTCAAAAAGGTGCGGGGTGCCCGAGTGGGCCACCCACCGTTGGAACTTGATTTCGACGCCAATCCACTAGGGATGGGCCCAAAATCTCTTAGAATGGGTTGTCGGAAAATTGGTGGATTAAGGTGGTCAAATGTTGGGTTTGGGTTTGGATCCATGCTTCCAAAAGCCACCCAATAACCTCTCTTGCGAAAGAGATTAATGGATGTGAAAAGGTGAATCAAAAAAGGGTGCAATAGGGTGTTCGATTTGGCAGCACTTCGTTGCTTGAAAATGCCTCCAACTTGTCCTCTTTTGGGTGGGAAAGTCCACCATTTTATAGACCCAGGGGGTCTCTTTGGAGGGGCATGCAAGGATGCCATGTGGCGGCCATGCCTTCCCAAGAGGGAGGAGACTCCTCCCTGACTTGGGCTTCCATGACTGCCTTTGTGACAGTCCTCTAACTGCCAACCTACCCACCTACACGCGCATGCACGACAGGAGGCAATAATTGACTGTCCTCGGCTGCCACTTGGCGGCATTCTTCTTTTTTCCCGTTAAACCTGGAATTCGTCCTGACCAAAGATGATTTTAGAATTCGTCCCTGGGTGAGACGAATCCCAGTTAGTATTCGTCCCTGGGTGAGACGAATACTGGGCAAAGTGCTTGAATGTGCCAAATTGCTTCTTGACCTTACAAAATTGCTATGAAAGTGGTTAGGACCACTGTTTAACCTCTGAGGGCTGCCCTAGGGGTTGTGTGTGTCAAAGCGATCAGTGTTTGCAATCACATAATCGGATTGGTGCTGTTTTGGTGTCTACATTATTATTATGAAGTTTTTGTTTTATAGTGTTATATTATACATCAAAACAATATTAATAGATTTATTTTTTATATGAAAGAAAATATTTCATTACTACTATAATTGAAACCTTAATTTTTGTTTTATATTGTTATTATTGTTATATATATTAATGTTATAATATTATATTAATATTACTATATCATTGAAAATAATGTTATTCACAACTTTTTATAATTGATCATTGAAATAATAAATATCATGATAACATTTATAAAAATAAGTGATATACCTACCTGTTATTGGCTAAGGATGCCTATGAACCCATCTTGATTCCAAATTGTTTTTTGTATAAAAGTATTGTTTAAAAAAAATCATATGGAGCATTTCAATATGAAAGCAACAATAATCTTATCGAAAGCATTAAGTTAAAGATAGGTCACATACACTGAACACTAAACGCTATATCATTGCCCGTGATTTCTTCCATAAAAAAACAAACACGTACAGATAAGTCAAAGATGAAGATAAGAATATTAACGATGTTACGCAAATACAAACAAAGGGACTGGCTAGTGTCTTCACTCTCGACTCATTCGTCTGCGATGTCTGCTATCCGCAGTATGACTTTAACTTGGAAAGCCGTGTTTCATTGCTACTCTTCTCTTCTCGTGAGTAACAACTTGCCTTAAAAAGACGGGGGAATGCTTGGAATATACTTTCAACTCCTCAAACGTGATGACAAAAGTTTCTGTCAAACTCACTTATTGTCTTTTGTCTTTTCCATTGGAAAGAACATAACGTAGTCTTCATTGTTGCTTCTCACAGATTAGCCAGATTTCGATTTGCTATATTCAGAAGCTTTGACCATGCTAGATTTCCCTCAAAGCAAAATTCCTGGCGTAGCATAATAGTATCAGAGGCCATAATGTTTTGGAAAACGGGTAAGAATTGAAAATTTAATGCATACAGCTATAGCCGAAATCTATCAAATGATTGAAGCCTGATATTATTATAAAGAATGTTTTAAAGATAAAATGTGAAGAATTTATTAGGAGGCTTCCATTAATGGTCATTAAAATATAACAAGGCAAATAATGCAATTTTACAAGAGTCTGAACAATGTCACTCGCGAAAATAGACCTCTCTTTCATAAAATAAAATAAAACGATGATTTCTAAATCTTGAGTATTTTTTGAAAAGTTAAATCAAGATATTTAAAAATAAATCTTAGATCTTAAAAAATTCATTTTGGTTTTAATGATAGATGTATTGATGGAGAACTCCGCCTTTGTTATTGTCAAAAAGAAAGACAACTTTACCAAAGCAACAATCAATCGAGGTATCCTTTATTACAACAATCAATCGAGGTATCCTTTATTACAACATCCAATACTGATAATTAATCATGTTTGCACATGAACACAACCATCAAGAGAGTTTTTGCAAATAAGTTGGAAGGCTCAATAGTCCAGAGGGTCCAGAACTTTTCGAAGAAGTTTTTGCATGTTACTGTGAGAACCTCCGCCGACTTCGACTGAAGAAATTGCCTTTTCTTTTAGGCCTTGCAATTTTCTCCGCATCTCTTTCCCATGCTCATCCTCGGTGTTCATCAACTTCCCCACCAACGTTTCCACGTCTTCTCTGGAAACGTTCTCCTTCATCTCAAAACCCAACTTCCACACATCGTCGACAAACCTCCTGTTTGTCGGTTGCTCTGAAAAGAATGGCCAGCACATCATGGGGACGCCTGAGATGATGCTCTCAATCGTGGAATTCCATCCGCTATGCGTAATAAATCCTCCCACAGAGGGGTGGCACAGAACCTTGCTCTGCGGCGCCCAGCTCACAAAGAAACTCCTCTCCTTCGTTCTCTGCACGAATTCTGAAGGAAGCGCCGCAGACTTACCTCCAACAAGATCGGGTCGAATAGCCCACAAAAAAGGCCGCTTGCTCGCCTCCAAACCCCACGCGAACTCGGCAAGCTCTTCGTCTGATAGGACGGTGATGCTGCCAAAGCACACGTAAATAACAGACGCTTCTTCTTGTTTGTCCAGCCACTCAAGGCAAGACTTTTCTTCTGTCCACAAGCTGCTGCTGCTTGTGCCAATTTTCTTGTCCATTGTAGAGTAACGTAAAAGAGGACCGATAGACAATACTTTATCAGAGAATTTAGCGTTAAGGTCTTTCAGCACTGGTCCTTCCAGATCTTCATAAGTGTTGATCAAAACCAGCGAAGCCTGCTGTGTGTTCTGGGCCTCCCTTAGGAGGTATTGAAACAGATAATCCGAAGGGTCTGTTACTTTCAAAAAGCTCGGCAGATCCTTCACCCGAATCGTTGGCATCTCTGGAATACATGTTATCACGTCATCCTTATTGCTTCCCGTATCGTCTGTTAAAACAGATATCAAGCATTACTACACAGCAAAACAAAGGTCAGTTACCCTTATCAAGTTATAGTGAAAGAATCGTACTACCTTTGAGGGGGATGTAACCTTCGTCAATAAGAAGAGGCATGTAGTAGTAAGCAGAGAAACCGCAAGCACTGGTTGTCCAAAAGGCAATGCTGGGAATGCCAAATTTGTCAGCGATGCGCTGAGTGAAAGAGAAAGCTCCATCTGCAACAATACATGTTATTGGCGGGACATCGGCAACTTGCATGAGGTTTGTAACAATGTTTTCGACATGGTTTGGACCATACTTTTGCAAAGACTCGCAGAGCTCGGCCAGTTGCAGAATACGACCATGGTCGGGGGGAAGATGGTCAGGAAAGCTTTCGAATCTAATGGCATGTGTGGACTTTGGATTTAAGCGTTCGTGTGTGAAATCAGTATTCACAAAGGTTACAAGCACATGGTTGGAGATAAGAATATTAGCGAGTTGCATCATGGGATTGATGTGGCCCTGTGCAGGAAATGGAAAAAGCAGTGCATGACCTCTAAACCCCTCCATTACTTCTATCAGAGACAAATTTGTGGAAAAAAGAAGTCAAAAACACTGCAAATTATTTTTTTTTGAAAAGGCTTTTAAACAAACAAGTATAATGAATTCTGAAGAAGGAAAGCGATGAGAGTGTTCATCACTTTGTTTCTACTAACTTTAATGCTAGTTGAGGCTTGATGTATGTGGAGTTGAGAGACTGACTATATATAAAGGGAAGGATGTGCTGCGCAAATTTGACTCAATCTTGGAGGTGGTTGCTGCTAAGCGGCAGTTTAGTTTAATATGAATACGGCATCTTTTTAAAATAAATACGGCACATGGTTATAGGGCCGGGAAATTTGAAATCCTTTTATGACTTCCGATTGGATTTGTCAACGAATACACATAAAAATATTGATTTCGTGGCAAGAGTCAAACGTCGGTTAGTGCTCTTAACAAGATGACATTCTGGTTGGTGAGTGACGTGCAGTGGAATTGCACTTATTTGACTTTGAATTTAATGGAACGCGGAGATGGTGAAACACTAAATTTCGTATAACAACAAAGAGTCCTTGCTCGGTTCGATACTGTGCCTTTGGAAGGGTTATCGTAGTTATACTTTTATTTTATTAAAAAGATTTAAAATATTAATTGATAAATTTAAATTTTTGTTTCCGATAAGGTTTTAGAATTTTTTTTTAAAAATAGGTTCAAAAAACAACTTTATGTGCGAGGTATATGTATAAGTCTTAGGATAAAAAAGTTAAGTAATTTTTAACTCATCATATAATATATAATATTAAAAGAGTTTATGGTAATTTTATTTTTATTGAATTCAAATCTCAAGACTATTTATACTAGTTTTACAGTCTTGCTAAACCCACTCAAGTTAAAAATAAATCATCAGGCGAACTAAACTATGAATTTTTATAAAATACATTTTTTATCATATTTATTAACTATTGATTAGTGTATCCATTTGGGTAGATTTGTTTTTATAATGGAAACTTAGGCACAACCTCCCTCCCCCCTCTATGGTGAGTTCTCTACTCACCATTTTATGAAATTGATAATTTATATGTATTTATATAGGGAGGATTAGAGTACTTTAAATAATTTAATTTTTAATATCAAATATTTATTTATTATATTTTATTATCTTAATTAATTATATGGAATTGAAAAGTTTTAATTTTATTTGATTATATAGTAGTATTTTAATAACTTGTCTATCATCCATGTGTATGAAGATTTAAGTTTTATTATTGAAAGTTGAAGAATCATGATAGGCAATACATGAATAATTTTTTAATTGTTATAATATAACTATATAGTCACAGGCAAAGTTTGTTTTAATTTTATGCAACAAATAAAATAATTAATAGCTTGGAGTATATATATATATATATATATATATATATATATATATATATACGTTTTGGGCTTTGGCTTTTTTTCAAGAGGTCCAAGGTTCAAAATGCAACGTGGGCGATTGTGTGAGAGGTGGGTGTGTATGACTATGTTTGGTCCTTATTGATAAACTCATATTTCACCCTTATTAAAAGTCATGGCTAGGATGGGGATGCCCAGCCTTGTGTGTAGCTAGTAAGGGTTTCTCACACTAACCTCAATTTAAAAAAAAAATATTATTAATAAAATATATAAATTTATTTAATACTTTTTGAAATATCTATTTTGAAACTTGATTATTTTGTTTAAATTGTATTTTTCTATTTAAATATAATTTAAAAAACTATTAGAATCATTTTGATTAATTTTTTTTCTCCTAAGAGGGGTCATGCTATAAACATAAATAAAATTATAAAAGAAAATGACATTTTGTTTGTAATTTTATTTATTTCAAAATGTTTTGATTTAGTCAATTTTTATTATATTTGTGTGTATATCTATTAGTTTTTATATTATAAAGTAGAATTTATATTTTTTAATGTAATATCACAAGCTAGGTCTTATTTCATCCATTCAATATTCTTAAACACATACATATATTTACATATATTTGTATAAAAATAATATTAACATACATATATGTGTAGAAAAATAATATTATTTCATATTTATGTATGAAAATGTTATTGTTGATTTTCACTACCAACAAAATATCTTTCGTGGATCTCCTTGTGCTCTCGGCTTTTGCTTTAATACACAAAATTTAACCTATGATGGAATAATACAATACAACACTTATATAGTTATAGAATGTATAAAATGATATAAACAAAGATAATGAGAACAACTTTTTTTTATTTATATAAATAAAATAAAAGAGTAAAAAAGTATAATCAAATTACCTCTAGTGAGTGGACTTGGTCCTCCTATTAGTCTTCCACCTTTTGTAAACTTGCATACTTTTTGTTTGGCTAGTTAGACTTACTATCGGCCCTCTTACATATTATGGGGCTTGAGCTTTTCCTTATTTTTAGACTTATGGAAGGTCAAAATTTTATGGATGGATAAATCTAGATATGTAACATGTAAAAATATTCTAGATATCTTCTTTTTGACTTTTTTCATGATATTTTATAATTACATGAAATTTTATATCATCTAGATATTTATTTTTTAAATTTAACTCATGATATTTTATGTTTACAAATGATATCAAATAATATTATAACTCTAAATATTTCCTTATGACCTCACATAATACTTTGAGCAATATATTTGAATTTTAGAAATATTATCTAAATTCTACAAGATATTTATTTTTTGAATATCTTAAGATACTCTAAATTTGTGACAAATATTTTTTACCATGACACGAAAATTTTTACCTTTTACTATGACCTAACCTTATCAATACATTCTTATTGTACTCCTCTGATACAAACAATGTTTTTGTAATATTGTTAGTCCTTAATGGTAACCATATTTTTTTATAAGCTATTATCACAATTATTTTAAATATACTATTGCATTACATGTTTCTTGGAAAAAAATTCTAATATTTATACTATTTGTACTCATCCTATTATTCATGTAAATATCATTATAAAAATTATATTATTCCACTCGTAATTCCTACACTATCCTTATAGTAGGCATATTCTCCTTTGAAGGATGGAATACCTTGAGATTTTCATATTTGAATAGTTTTAACTCCATATCCTTGATCATATATGTGTCTTTATCATGTACCACTACTATTCGTAAGGACTAGTTTAGACTAGCAATAATTTTTTCTATTGCCTCTTCTTGTGATAAATGTTGTATACCATCATCAAATCGTTGGCCTTGAAAGGGGATCATTTGAATAATATTTTCCAGTATCCCTTTTCTTTCATGTTCTTCTTCATAATGTTTTATTGTGTCTCCCAGTAAATTCCATACAACTAGTATTGTATCGTTCGATCATAAATGGATTAATTTTCATTCTTCCAATTCCTCTTCATCGTCAACATGGTTGGGAAATTATGTTCAATAGAAATAACAATATCAATGTGTGATATGTGATCTAGAAAAAATAGTATTATATAGCTAACTTGATGGGCCACAATGTTGCATGGATCCTTTATTTTGATGTGTCAATTTATAGAGATGCATCCTTCTTAAGGATTTAACATAACACATGATTGGTTTGTATGTAGTAATTTTTCTATACTTCATGAAAAATCACGTTTTCAATTCTTTCAATTATTTATTATGAAATAGATATCTTAATTTGAGACAATTTCTATTGGATAGGTAAACTTGATGAAAATTCAATATTATATGTATTGTAAAGTTATTTGTTTTATTTGTCTTGATCATTTTTACTTGAATATATAACAAGTATGGTTTTATTTTATTGAATATAAGTCACATATGAACCAAAATCCTAACTATAAAATTAGGCTTTTATATGAACACAAATAACAACAAGAAGTGAATTACTCTAAGTTGGACTATTTGAAAGTCCTTTTTTAGGGAAAGGGTCCATATATTGGGTAGAATTTTACATGTTATAACAAGAAGCTTCACCAAGTATAACCAAATAAATATCCCTCTCTTTTAAACTCTTATAGTTTTATTTGCATCCTTTTCCCCTAAATATCCTCAAAATTCATCAACTGCCTTGTCAATATTTCCATGTCTTATTTAAATCTAATTTCTTTCATAATAGAACCAACCTTTCAAATATGTTTCACAAATATCCTATTAGTCATTTGCACTAGAAAAATGGCCAATAACTCATGGTAATGTTGGAGCTTATGCTCTTAAATATGAAATTACACATGTTGTATATAAGAATTATTTGAATAGATAGGTGGGGTAGAAAATTCTTGTATGGTATCCATCACATAAAAATCCATGATCTTTTTTCTCTTCATAAATTTTGGATGCAACACCACAAAATTTACTGGTCATTGAATGGAGGGACCAAATAGTTAGGATGATCATGCCTTGTGTGAAGTGACACAACAGGGCAACTCTAAGAGCATAGGGTTCAATTCAATAGGGTACCTCCAGGATTTTCTACAATTTCAACTCCTTTTAAGATGCGACATTGAGTGCACTATTCTACTCTACTAGATTGAAGGGAAAAGGGTTAGAAAAATGTAAAAAATAAAGACAATAGAAAGAAAAAACCTAAGCTAGCCTATCTTAACAAGATGGTGATTCACCAAGATCAAACTTAATATCCCCTACATAATAGTCCTGAGTGTACTAAGTCAACATCCCTAAGATGAACACTTCCTTCTCTACATATGTTAAGTACAATTCTATATATAAAGGAAACATGAAAGAGATAGGAATGACCTCCAATACACACACATAAATGCAGACACATACATGAAATGGGAAAGAAAGTAAATAGTCATAGCCTCAAACATGTACATATAAATATAAAGTACTACAAGATATTCCATAAATGGGGCCTTGAAACATGCCTGCAAAATTACTTAAGAATATAAGTATTGCTATACAGTGGAAAATGAAGGTAAATTTATACAACTTTTTGATCCTTTACAATGCTAAAAATTCTACTATTTATAGATTATAAAGAGGAAAGCTTCCCTCCAAAATTTATAGGATAATATGACAATCCCAATTACTTTCTCTAGGGATCCTAAAAAACTTAAATGCAATCACCTTCTGCCATTACTCTTATCAGCTTTGGGATTGTCGCTATAGTAGGCACCATGCCTTTGTCTTTATTAGACAACCTACTTTTCTTAGATTTCTGAGCTAAAGTGATTCTGATAGGTAATTCGTGTCTTCCCTTAGTAATGGCACATTGATCTATTTTATCTACCTCTTATGGAAATTTTATCATCATTATTGATGCCTTGCACCTTGATTAGATTCTTCTTCTATTGTGGCATCATCACACTTTACTTCTTGGAGTGTTTTGCTACTTTATCAAAACTTTTTGCTTGTTTTTTTGCATTAGAAACTCCACAACTTTTGAGATATGGCTAGGTGATTTTATGCAGAGTATTTTTAGGAGTCCCCTTTTATTTTATCCTTTTGTTAGATCTTTTTTGGTATTTTTTTCTTTAGAAGTTTCTTACTTTGTATAATCTACTTTTTAAATTTTTTATTCATTTTTTTCATTTGGTACTTTAAAATATCCCAATCCTTAGAAATTTACCCTTCTTTCATGATATTTTACCTTTTTAAGTCCCTTAGGACAACCGGGCCATCAAAATATTTTCATTTCTATGATGGTCAAACTTTTTGAAATATTTGAACTTATGATATTCATTCTTTTTGGGTGCCTTCGAGACTTTTACCATGCCCTAATTCTCAAGGTCGATCTAAAACTTAAAAGACTAGTTCTAATTGGATAGAAAAATTGTATTGCCCTTATAGGTCTGACACTTATTTTTTTTTTTCCACCAATATTTCCTTTTAACTTTTAATCTTTTTCCTAATTCTTTTAAGACAATTTTATCAGAAAACCCTCATATGTGAACTACATATGATGGTAGTTTGTCAATATACAAGATCTATAACTAGAAGTGATCTCATACACGTACAACTTTGTTGTCACTGAGTGTTGGTATCCTTTCTAAAGGAGTCATTTGTGTAGAGAAGCTTCATTAGGTGGAATACTCAACTAAATATGGTATAGTAAATATCTCTTAGGATATTTGATGACCTGCTCCTATGAGATTTCATCCAATACCTATAGCTATTTATTTTCCCTTAATAAAGTCTCCTTAATTAATGTATCTTGTGCATGTGGTGGTAATATCGTGGATAAGTGGTCAAGAGTTATGATTCCAAATAAATATGGATGCTAGCTAGACTTGCTAGTTCACCCACAAATGTTATTTGGATCAAACCACTACCAATGATAGAGCTATCTTAGTTATCACCAAAAAACCTTATGAGTTGTTATCAATTATAGTGTTTGCTTCAGATATCATCAAAAAGGATGTGAAGTATTACTATAGCCTACGAACTATTACAATTCAATGATTAAAATGAATACACCACATATTGTTTATACACCTAAATTCAACCTTCAATGATAGCTTCTTGGTGATTTTCTAGCATGGTCTTCCTGGTGGTCAACAATGGTTCAAGGGCTTTTCATTCTGTGCAAGGTTCCAATTCATTTTGAGTCATAATATCCCCTTTTTGGCAATATTATAGTGAGATTTTACTACAGCTTTGGTGGATCATGGGGGTATTCTACTTGTGGAAGAATATTAAACTAGAATAGAAGGCCTTATCTATTGGGTGTAAAGTCATTCATATGCAACTTTAGTGATAATAAAGGTCCAATATCACTTGCACTATCATTTGGGTCAAGAAAAAATATGCATGATAGTTATTTTATAGAAATTTTTTTCTTGAGGTAGAGGTACCTACCCACATTAAATTATTTTATTGTAAATTTATGCCTCCTATTTAAATATTTTTGCTTGACTTTATCATGTCTTGTTTGCATTAGGATGTCACAAGAAAATATTTATATTTATTTTTAGTGTTATATTTTAATGATGTGAGATTATTCTCCCTTCATGCATGTGCCCATCATCATATTTTTGCATTTATTTCATGGTATGCAACCTTGATACTATGACTAATTTGATAGTTTTCATTGGTTGTTATTGGTCCCAAGAACTTTCCTTCTTGATGTTCCTAGTAAGTCTATCCCATTTTGGAAGTTGCTTGCTCGTGATCCTATAATTTGTGTCACTCCATGATTTAATTTTTAATGGATTATTGGCCATGGACTCTAATCTATCCTTGAGCTTTCCTTCTACAAATGCTTCCTTCTCCTCATAGAGTATAATCACCCTTTCAAACTACAACTAAAGTTTTCCATTTAATAGCATATTTTGAAAATTATCTTACAAAATAAATAAATATATTTGTATATACATGATCCTAAGAGAATTTAGACTTTGCATCCACATGAGTATCAATTCATTCTTATAGGTCCATATATTTTAGTAGGATCTTAATCCCAAACTTCAACCACCCACTGATCCATTTGATCATCTAGGGTGAATGAATATATTTTATCAACTAAAGGCTCAAATCACTCTTCTTTCAACACCAAAATTTGATCAAAATTTGGACCAAATTTCGATTAATCTTCTACATGATGTAAGAAGAGCAGCTTTAATTGGACTTAAATTTGGTCATGTACTGGATCCTTAAGACCATGATAGACTAGTGTAAATACAAATATCTCCCTAGCATAGCAGTAAAGTCTCTATATAGGCAAATGCCAAAATATACTAAGAGATTAATTATTGCAATGTACTATGTGACAATGACACTTGGACAAGCATTCAAATTAAGTGGAAGTTTCTCTACTACTATTAGGATTTGGACCACTACCATCCAACTACACCACCCTCTTGTTAGTATATTGATATTTCAACTCCACTACATTTGCTACTCCCTTGGATATAATGGGTGTACTTGCCCTTAAATCTATTGTGCAATTTTGGATCAATTATTTCTTGTAGATGAGATAAAAATTAAAAGGGAGTATTTTAGGCCTACTTACTCCAAGGGATGACATCTACAGGATTGCAAGATATTAATTTTGACCTTTCTCTTTTTCTTACTCAAGTATCTTCTTGAGATGCTCCTATCGAAGGATAGCCAAGAAATACTAGATAGGCACCCCCTCTTTGGACTTCTTTAGATGATACACAACATTGAATGACCCAAGGATGGTGTCCCTTTGCATAATATGTGTTGGCAATGGGAGTCTTAATTTATCCCTAGTTGGTTTAAGGCTCTAAGATAGTTCTAATAAAGACACTGGCTACTTTGGGATATTCTTTGCTTGACCACTACTAAGGGTTCTTGTACTCTTGGAGGTATAACTACTAGAGGTTTTCAAAAAATATTGGTTGCTATGATATGATCACTTATGATCATCTAGTGGCTTATTTTGATGTTGATAGTAGGTTTTAGTGTACTTGGATTTGGAGCTACCATGATAGGAGGTTGTTAACTTAGTATAGTTGATCTAATATGGTTGCCTAGGTGTATTAGGTTACTCTTGTGCTAATACTCAATTGCTCACTTCTTGGACCTCATTAGATAGTATGATTGAACTTGAGGCTGATTAGTTGGCAGATTACCTACTTTGTCAGATACCACAAACACTTATTTCTCATCCCAAGTGACTAAGATTTGCTCTAGATGAGCATAATTTGACTTAGGGATAAATTTGGGAGGGGAATATTGGTTTACCACTTGATAATTATTCCTTTAATAAGATGTAGATGCTTGAGAAGGCATCCTTTCATTTGTCATGGCTACAATAAGCTAAGATATTTTTCTAGGATAAAACTAAGTGGAGCAAGTATTTGGGAAATACCAAGATGTAGACTCTTCCACATAGTTATTTTGAATGGTGTCTATTACCCTAGCCTAGTTGGGAGGCTCTTGCTATAAATGGGTGGATATTCGCACCATTTGTGGGTATTGGTTCTAAGCTTGACCATTTTCACTATTGGCCTAGAATTGAGGTCTAAGGTAGCCATTGGATGGAGGCATGTTGTCTTGGGTTGTTCTAATATGAGTAACTCTAGGTATAATGTTCCTTCCTCATGGTTATAATTTAATTGGTAACCAACTTATGCAAGTTTTACATTGCATTAAGCAATAAGTTATTTGAAGTAGATGGTTCTAGAGAAGGAAAGATAGGAATTACTATAGGTAAGACCAAAGTTTTCTAAAATGTTGTTGGTTGGATAACTAGGGGAGGCCAATGTGGATATTGCACATAGGGGTACAAAGGTATGGGTGGACTGGAATCTAGTCTTCCAATCTAAATCAGATTATGTTTAGCTTGGATGACAATGCTATAGGATTCTACTAGAGAATTTTCACCTCTAGCCTTAATAATTAATGAGATTTTAAAATATTTTAAAATATAAGGCCTTCATATAGTATATAAATTCTATACTTGGGGAAGAAGAAATCTCTTCAAGTATTATGTGTCATTTCATATGAGATCTAAGAACAAAATCATCAATTATTTCCAAATGATCTCTTTTTATGGTTAATAATTATTCTAGGAGAGACACCGCACCCACCTTTTATTTGAATATTTCTATGAATAGGATGGCCAGCTAGTTTGAATCAACTCATGATTTAGGTTAAAGCACAACATACCATTCATGATATCTACCTCTAAATGAGGCCACCAATAATATTAGAGCCACAATTTTATCTAGTATATTATGAAGTATCCACAAGCTCACCATGTGGTTTAGATGTTCAATTAGAGTAGTCAGGTCTTCTCCAATGAAATATAGAAGAGATTTTAAAGTAGACACTGGTATCTCATCCCATACTTCATGTAGAGTAGGAGGTATCAAGAAACTTATATCATTCTATAAAGGGAATGTTATAGATAGTTGTGGAGCAACCATATTATGACCTCAAGTTCTTCTTCATGGAATGGTATCAAATGGGGGAATCAAATATTAAATGTATTCAACATCAAAGGACTCGATCACAAGTATTATTTTCATACACTTTTGTATTCTTTGGTTGGATTAGAGTCTCTAGATGAATACAACATGTGCTCTCTGAGAAGATAGATTGAGGTCTTCAAAAGACCTCAATATGATGTCCTTTAGTGTGGCTTATTCTATATGTTCATTCTTGAGTGGAGTTACTAGAGTTAGAGCTTGATTATTTTTTTGCTTATGGTGCCAATGATAAATTAGTTGGATCTCACCATGCATACCATTAAATTATTGTCCTTCCAAAAATTCCCATTCATTATATGCAAGGACCAAATTGTTGGGATGATCATGCCTTATGTAGAGTGACACAATAGGGAAACTTTAGGAGCATAGGGTTTGTCTCAATCAAGTTCCTTCCAGATTTTTACAAGGTCAATTCCTTTTAAGATGTGATCTTGAGTGAACTATACTCCTCTACTAGCTTCAATGGAAAAAGAGTCAAAGAAAATGTAGGAAACAAAGCCAATGGTAAGAATTAACCTAATGTAGCCTATCCTAACAAGGTGGTGATGCATAAATTTCTAAATAATACCCTCTTACACAACAACCCTAACTATAATATACCAACCACCCTAAGATGAACACTTCTTCCTCTGAGCTTGTTAAGCATAAATTTATGTATAAAGGAAATAAAATAGAGAGTCATGACCTCCAATGCATGCATATAAGCCCATACACATGGATGAAATAGGATAAAAATAAAATAGTCATGGCCTCAATCATGTATATATAAATATGAAGTACTACAAGATATGGTAGAAGTGGGGGTTCAAAAGCATGCTCACAAGACTACTTAGGAATCCAAGTATTTTTTTACAAATAAAAATGAAGAGAAATTTATACAACTCATCGATCCTTTACAATGCTAAAACTTCTACTATTTATAGATTACAAAGGGGAACACTTCCCTCCAAAATTTATAGAATAATTTTACAATCCCAACTACTTTCTCTAGGGATATAAAAAAACTTAGTTGAAGCACCTTCTACCGTTAATCTTGTAAGTTTTGAGATTGTTTTTGTTGTAGGCACAATGCCTTTCTCTTCAATAGACCACCTATTTTTATTGGATTACTAAGTTGAAGTGATTATGGTAGGTAATATTGGTCTTCCCTTAGTAATGGCACATTTATCTAACTTATATACATATTATAGAAGTTTGTGCATAATTATTGATGCCTTATAGCTTAATCTAATTCTTTTTTTTCTCTAGTTGCATGGTATTTTACTTCTTGGAGAACTTGGTTGCTTCATCATAACCAGGGTTGTGCACATTGGTGAATATTCACAAATTGGGTGAATATTAGGATTTTTAAAATTGGAAATTGACGAATATGAGGACCCTCAACGTCGGTCCATTCACCTAAAATTTTTAGGATCAATTGTTTCTTAGGATCAATTCACCACAATATATATCCAAACATAGGTATATTTGTACTCGTTGAAAAGTTCTTTTCAATCCTAATCTAACGGTGGTGTTTTTATGAAGTTATAATATGATTTAATAGATAAAAAGTAGTCCCAAATATGACCTTACATTTTAGAGCTTCAAATGCCCCAATTTTGGTGTGAAGATGCTCAATTTGATTTGCTTAGGATTCTCCATGTTTCACCTTGATTTTGATTTGGATTCACCATTTTTTTACAAGTACATTTTAAGTCCAACCCCTTATGCATAACCTTGATCATAACATTATTCTTGTTCTTTTGCATCAAGAACTCTAAAAATTCTAAGAGTAGGCTAGGTGACTTTGTTGAGAGTGTTTTAAGGGGCCCTCTCTTATTTTGTCCTTTTGACAAATATTTTTTGATGTTTCATTCTTCTAATGTTTATTTCTTTGTATAATTTTATTGTAGAAACTTTTTCTCATTTTTTCTTTCAATACTTTAACAACTCAGGACCATAGGATATTTCCCATTATTTAATCACCTTCCACATTTTTAAGTTCTTTTGACCAAGTGGGCCATTGAAAATTTTACATTTCTACGATGATCAGAATTTTAAAAACTCCAACCTTCTGATATTCATTATTTGTTAGCACCTTCAATACTATTGCCACATCCTAATTCTTGAGGTCCATATAAATCTTAAAATACTAGTGCTACATGGATAAAAAAAATGTATTGCCCTTATAGGTCTGGCACTTCTTTCTTTGATTTGCACTAGTTTTGTATTAAAATATTAATCTTTTTCCCAATTATTTTAAGGTGAAGTTATCAAAAAAACCCTTATATATAAACTATAGATGATGATTTTTTTTTTTAATATGTGGAATCTCTAACTTGAAGTGCTCCCATATACCTACAACTATATAATCACTAAGGACTAATTTCCTTTTTTATGGAGTGATTGGTGCAGTGAAGCTTCTCTAAGACATCATTGACTAAATGTGGTAAAGTAAATATCTCTTAGAAGCTTTGACGATCCACTCCTAGGAGTCTTCATCCATTCCCCACAACTATTAATTTTCTCAATTTTCCTAAATTAATGTATTCTATGTGTGCGGTACGAAGATAATGTATGAGGGATTATGACTCGTAAATCCAAATAAACATGGATCATAGATAGAATTGTTACCTCACTCACAACCATTGTTTAGATTTAATGATTTCCAATGATAGAGCTATTTTAGTTATCATTGAAAAGGCTCATGAGCTACTACCAATGATGGGGTATGGTTCAAATATCATTGAAAATACTATGTAGGATTACTATGCATCGCTAGTTATTAATATTTAATGATTAACCTAGTCACACAACATAAGAGTTATTACACTCAAATTTAGCCTTCGATGATATCTTCTTGGTGATTTTTTGGCATGAGCTTCATGGTGGTCAATAATTGTTTGATGTATTTTCATTCTACATAAGGTTCCAAGTCAAATTTAGTCACAATATCTCCTTTCTAGCTGAATTGTAGTGAGAACTAACTACAATATGAATAGACCACAAGAATGGTTCCCTGATTACCTCAAATTTATCTAACCATTAAAGACATAAGTTTTAAAAATTTTATATACCATTGCATATCCCTCTTATATCATCCCTTGTAATCTATGGAAAAAAATTAAGGCAAAGTTTCTTTTCTTATAATTTAGTGGTAAGGTCCTCCACCATCAACCCTTCTATAGCTATTAAATTGTCAATCAAATTATAATAACCAAAATGGTAATAGTTAGTGCTAGAGTTCATTGTTGGAAATATGACAAGGTTTGTTGTCATTAATTTCAAGAGTCAGTTTCAGTGAGCACTAAAAAAAGAAATATGTCAAGAGTCAATTTTAGTAAGCAGTGCAAGAGAAATATTGCTTCTAGGCCTAAGGGAAATAATATTATAATATCCCTTATTATAATACTCAAGGTGGTCAGATAATGTCTAAAGGAGCAATAGGAAGGCCCAAGAAAAATAACATTATAATATTTTACTATAATATTAAAGGTCTAATGTTTTTTTTTGGTAGATAAGATACTATAGCATTAATACCGGGTTTTACAGGTTGACCCAAAACCTTTTACAAAAATGAGCCCAGGGCTATTGATGAACATGTCCTTACTAAAGATCCTATATATGTTAAATCTACATGTCGCCAAAGCAATTACATTTGGTAAGGCACATAGCCTGTTATCAAAAAGAAACTTCCCATACAACATTTGGGTATACCCCGAGAAAATACACCTACATCATAATTACAAAAAAAGAAATAGACATAGATCCCTTCCTTGAAACAGTGGAGAAAAAAAAAATTACAGACAAACATAGCAGAGTACTAAAAAAAATCCCACATGCTATGTATTGACAGTTACTCTTAATAATTCTTTGGTAATTGCTTTCTTTCGTATATGATATGCTTTGGGACCACATCCCGTCTTGGCCAATCAGCCTTGGAGAAGTGAACCCATTGGCTAGATTTATGACGATGGCTATCTGGTGGTCCATGTGGCTCTGGTTTGATGTCTTATATTACCGTTTCTTTCCTACCCTATGATTATCAACTAACCTCAAATTACTAAGACAACTAGAAGCCATGTTATATGACATGTGACTGTCCCCATTAGTCTTTGTGGTATTTCCAAGCAGCATCCACCAAGACTGACAACTCGGATAATTTTTATTGTGATTCCATTTCAAAAAAGAGATGAGAATACTCATAGCCTTTGAACTTACAATGCCTTCCCGATTGGTAAATTTGACTATAATTATTGTCATTCTTGTTTAATAAGCTCCTCTACTTCGCTCGGGACATTGTGTTCCCATTTGAAAAGTTCGTCATCATCGACACCCAAATTGGCCAGCTTATCAACAACTTTGTTAGCTTCCCGAAATACATGTTGGGCTTTTATGTCCTATCTTCCTTGGAAAAGGATCCTAGTCTCTTCAACAATTATTTTAATCCTCCAAGGAGGTGTTTTCCAATTATTGAGGAGATTTATAACATGCATAGAGTCTCCTTCTATGATAAAATTGCCTTCTAAGTCTTGAGTCATTTGAAGGTCTCTCCACATAGCTCTAGCTTCAGCTTCGTTGTTTGTCCTTGTTTCCAAATATTCAGAAAACACAAACATCATATTCTCATTATGATCTTACACAATGCCACCAGCGCCTACTCTGCTAGGATTTTCCTTAGCCGCTCCATAAAAATTAAGCTTAAACCAACCCGTAGGAGGTGGGGACCACTTAACATTATCTCTAGGGTTGACTACCTTAGGCACAAACTCATATAACAAGGTTAAGCTTAAATATTGAAGCAATCATGGTCTCTTGCAGATGAGGTTTACGACAATAAAAAGGGATAAGGTTCACATTCTCATTGGGAAAGGATATGATCTTGGTAATGATAGTTTGATGATCATGGATAGACTCATTAAAGACTCTATGGTTCTTTTCTAACCACACCTGCCAAAGATAGTGATTGAGACAAATTTTCCACATGTATTTAAGTATTTTGCTTGAAAAGGAATAAGGCCACTGGATGAAAAAGTCAAGTATGGTGACTGGTTTAACCCAAGAAATATTGGCCTAAAAAACCCCACTTAGGATAGTCAAAGAAAAAGGGCACTCAAGAAAAGGTGATAAATGGTCTCCCAATTAGCCCTACATAGATAACAGCGGTTAGTGATACAAATACCTTTACGCATCATATTATCAATGGTTAGAATTCTTCCTTGGATAACCAACCATGAAAATACTGCAATTTTTAGAATTAAATTTTTTATCCAAACTAAGTCCTTTTGGAGGACAAAATTCTCGTCATCAAGCAAAAGCTTGTAAGCTGATTTAATAGTGAATTGCCCATTTTATGTAGGAGCCCAGGTCACTTGATCTTCCTTGGGTCTCATGGGGATAAACTATTACCTGAGAATGTTACAAAGATCATTTGATTCTGCATGAAATCCCTGAATCTTTATTTGTTTCCACTTCATTCTGCCTCTGTCCTCAACCATATAATTAAAGACTTTTCTACCAATGAGTTCTTCCGTGATATCTCTGATTTAGGTTAAGTTAGGATATTGTGTCACTGGTTCGTCCTTATCCCACCTGTCATTCCAAAAATTTATCCTCTCACCATTGCCTAAACCCATCTTAAACCTTTTTTGATGATTTCCTTACAATTGAGAATTGCTTTCCAAAAAGCAGAACCTCTAATTGGAACTGAGTCATTTAGAAATTCGATATTTTGAAGATAATTTCGTTTGATGATAGTTGTCCATTCATTTTCTTCACCAGAAAGGAGGCGCCACGTCTGCTTAGCTAGTAAAGCTAAATTTATATGAGCAATTCTCCTCAGACCTAAGCCCCCATTTTCCCTGGGTCTGCACACTTTGGTCCATCCTACAAGGTGCATCCTTTTTTTCTCCTCTGATCCAGTCCATAAAAATTCTTTTTGGAGTTTCTCAATTTTTTGGAAAACCTTCACAAGGGCTTTGAAAACGAAGAGAAAATAGACTGGAATGCTCTGAAGAGAGACCTTAATGAAGGTCATCTTTTGTGCTTGAGATAGAATATGACCTTTCCATCCAACAAGTTTTTTTTGAATTCTTTCAATAACCCTGTCCCTTCACACTTCAGCTACTCTTCTCTTCTCTTCTCGTGAGTAACAACTTGCCTTAAAAAGACTAGGGGAATGCTTGGAATATACTTCCAACTCCTCAAACGTGATGACAAAAGTGTCAATCAAACTCACTTATTGTCTTTTGTCTTTTCCATTGGAAAGAACATAATGTAGTCTTCATTGTTGCTTCTCACAGATTCGCCGGATTTCGATTTGCTATATTCAGAAGCTTTGACCATGCTAGACTTACCTCAAAGCAAAATTCCTGGCGTAACATTTCAGAGGCCATAATGTTTTGGAAAACAGGTAAGAATTGAAAATTTAATGCATACAGCTATAGCCGAAATCTATCAAATGATTGAAGCCTGATATTATTAAAAAAAATGTTTTAAAGATAAAATGTGAAGAATTTTTTCCGTAGGCTTGCATTAATGGTCATTAAAATATAACAAGGAAAATAATGCAATTTTACAAGAGTATGAACAATGTCACTCGCGAAAAATTTAAAAATTCTGAAACGTTGAAGATTTTGTTATAACATAAAAGAACTCTGAAAGTTGAAATTGAGGATTAAAAATAAAAATAAATCTTAGATCTTAAAAGATTCATTATGGTTTTAACAATAGATGTATTGATGGAGAACTCCGCCTGTGTTGTTTTCAAAAAAAGAAAGACAACTTTACCAAAGCAACAATCAATCGAGGTATTCTTTATTACAACATCCAATACTGATAATTAATCATGTTTGCACATCAACACAACCATCAAGAGAGTTTTTGCAAATAAGTTGGAAGGCTCAATAGTCCAGAGGGTCCAGAACTTTTCGAAGAAGTTTTTGCATGTTACTGTGAGAACATCCGCCGACTTCGACTGAAGAAATTGCCTTTTCTTTTAGGCCTTGCAATTTTCTCCGCATCTCTTTCCCGTGCTCATCCTCGGTGTTCATCAACTTCCCCACCAACGTTTCCACGTCTTCTCTGGAAACGTTCTCCTTCATCTCAAAACCCAGCTTCCACACATCGTCGACAAACCTCCTGTTTGTTGGTTGCTCTGCAAAGAATGGCCAGCACATCATGGGGACGCCTGAGATGATACTCTCAATCGTGGAATTCCATCCGCTATGCGTAAGAAATCCTCCCACAGAGGGGTGGCACAGAACCTTGCTCTGCGGCGCCCAGCTCACCAAGAAACTCCTCTCCTTCGTTCTCTGCACGAATTCTGAAGGCAGCGCCGCAGACTTGCCTCCAACAAGATCGGGTCGAATAGCCCACAAAAAAGGCCGATTGCTAGCCTCCAAACCCCACGCGAACTCGGCAAGCTCTTCGTCTGATAGGACGGTGATGCTGCCAAAGCACACATAAATAACAGACGCTTCTTCTTTTTTGTCCAGCCACTCAAGGCAAGACATTTCTTCTGTCCACAAGCTGCTGCTGCTTGTGCCAATTATCTTGTCCATTGTAGAGTAACGTAAAAGAGGACCGATAGACAATACTTTATCAGAGAATTTAGCGTTAAGGTCTTTCAGCACTGGTCCTTCCAGATCTTCATAAGTGTTGAGCAAAACCAGCGAAGCCTGCTGTGTGTTCTGGGCCTCCCTTAGGAGGTATTGAAACAGATAATCCGAAGGGTCTGTTACTGTCAAAAAGCTCGGCAGATCCTTCACCCGAATCGTTGGCATCTCTGGAATACATGTTATCACGTCATCCTTATTGCTTCCCGTATCGTCTGTTAAAACAGATATCAAGCATTACTACACAGCAAAACAAAGGTCAGTTACCCTTATCAAGTTATAGTGAAAGAATCGTACAACCTTTGAGGGGGATGTAACCTTCGTCAATAAGAAGAGGCATGTAGTAGTAAGCAGAGAAACCGCAAGCACTGGTTGTCCAAAAGGCAATGCTGGGAATGCCAAATTTGTCAGCGATGCGCTGAGTGAAAGAGAAAGCTCCATCTGCAACAATACATGTTATTGGCGGGACATCGGCAACTTGCATGAGGTTTGTAACAATGTTTTCGACATGGTTTGGACCATACTTTTGCAAAGACTCGCAGAGCTCGGCCAGTTGCAGAATACGACCATGGTCGGGGGGAAGATGGTCAGGAAAGCTTTCGAATCTAATGGCATGTGTGGACTTTGGATTTAAGCGTTCGTGTGTGAAATCAGTATTCACAAAGGTTACAAGCACATGGTTGGAGATAAGAATATTAGCGAGTTGCATCATGGGATTGATGTGGCCCTGTGCAGGAAACGGAAAAAGCAGTGCATGACCTCTAAACCCCTCCATTACTTCTATCAGAGACAAATTTGTGGAAAAAAGAAGTCAAAAACACTGCAATTTCTTTTTTTTTTGAAAAGGCTTCTAAACAAACAAGTATAATGAATTCTAAAAAAGGAGAGCGATGAGAGTGTTCATCACTTTGTTTGTACTAACTTCAATGCTAGGAGAGGCTTGTTGTAGGTGGAGTTGAGAGACTAACCATATATAAAGGGAAGGATGTGCTGCGCAAATTTGACTCATTCTTGGACGTGGTTGCTGCTTGTATTTAAAAATAAATAAAAATTAAAACATGTTTCTTGATACATGGAAGCTTTCTTACCCGAAGAGGTGAAGCAATGACGGCGGAATTTATGTTGTAAAGCCTGGTCAAATGTTGGAATGCCGATAAGATATTGATAACGTAGTGGTATCATTACTTGAAAGAAACTACAAAGGAAAACGCGCAGCGGATGTTACCGCCCCACCAAGCGTAAGTGCAAAGATGGTATGTTTGAGAAGAGTTTAGCATATTCACAATTTGTTTTTTGTTTTTTATAAGTGAGGGGATTTAGAAAGGGTTCTGATCCCCCGAGATTAGATTTAGTTAAGTTGATTAATATTATATTTTTAAGACTTTTATTTATTTATTTAATATAATTAATTTTTTATTATAATTTAACGGATCTGGGAAGGGTTAGAGATTGGAATTCTTTCAATTTGATAAACATTGCATTTAACCTTTTTTTATATACAGCTAAACTTTTATTACAAGCAAGGGGACCTCTAGGAGATTGAGATTGAAACCACTAACCTCAAGCTAATAAACACTTAATAAAACTAGGGATTTAGGATTGAAATTACTAACCTCAAACTAACAAACACTAAACAAAAATCAATAAATCCCCAACTCCGTCCAAATTCACCCTCTACATCAACATTATTTAAATGCTAGTAGCAGATCAGATCTTCAAATTTCTTCTATCGTTACATTTGTTTAATGTAGAATAGCGCAAAGAGACTTGCTATTTAACAATAGAGATGCCGTCAAACAGTGAATATCTAGACTATTCCAAAATGACTGCGCGTGCTCGTATCTGAATTTTTGCTGCAAGTAGTCGTGTCGCGGAAAGAGAATATATATATATATATATATATATATATATATTTCACATTGATTGATTCGAGGCGAATCTAATATTGTGGAAATTTGTATTTCTCTCGTGTCGGCAGTTGTCTCGCGGAAACAGTATATTATAACACATTAGTCGGTTTGAGGCAACATGCTGAGGTGAACCTATCATCGTGGAAATTTGTAAATTCTCGTGACTTCCGATCGGACTTGACAACAAATACAACAAAAACAAAGGTTGATTTCGTGGTAAAAGATCGTGACTTCCGATCGGATTTGACAATAAATATACAATAAACAAATATTGATTTCGTGGTGAAAGAGAAAGTTAAAAAAAAGGACAAACGTCCGTTCAATATTCTAGTTGGTGAGTGCCGTCGACAGGAATGGATATTATTAGACTTTGAAATTTATTATTTTAATTGGTTAAATGGATTTCATTCGTATAACATATTATGTTTTAAGGTTTGAGTTTTCTTTTTTAAGTTGATAAGAAATTAAATATATAATAAAATTGTTATAATAAAATTATGTGATCATCATGATGTATTATGGTTAAAGTTTATTTTAATTTTATTTAAAAATAAAAACTTTTAAAATAATTAATAACATATTTAAATACATTTTAAAATTTTTAAAATAATTATTTAAAATTTATTTTTTTATGTACAATGAGACATACACTCATCTACAGTTTGGGTTTGAATTTTAGACCTCTTAAAGAAGAACCAAAACACGCGTTGTTGTCCTTCCTTGACAAATTTAATTATTTTGTTTAAATTGTATTTATTTATTTATTTTTATTTGGTTAGCATGATAAATCCTTACAATCAACACACAGAGTTGAGCAGTCTCCTCCAACCATGACCCCTCGTTAAGCACCTGAGAGCTATGCTTATCAATAGGAAATTTAACACACAATCATCACATACCCACCCTTCACACACTTGCCCACGCCTCAGTTTGAACCTTGGACCTCCCAAAAAAACCAAAACTATTGAGCAGTCTCCTCCAACCATAACCCCTCATAAAACCGAGAGCTATGCTTATCAATATGCTTATCAATAGAGAATTTAACACACAACCATCACATACCCACCCCCTCACACACTCGCCCACACCTCAGTTTGAACCTTGGACCTCCTGAAAAAAATTTAAAACCGTTGTGTTGTCACCGGGAATTAAATTGTATTTTTAATATATATACTTGAATGGGTGAGTTGGTTGATCACTGTTAAACAAAGGGTATTGGTTATGGCCGACTTGAGTACGATTCCCACTGATACACAAATGGCCAACCAGGTACGATTCCACTCCCTCATGCTGATACACAAATGGCCAACTGGGTACGATTCTCACTCCCTCTACGGATACACAAAAAAAAACCCATTCCTTCCTGCTTGTGATTGGGGTGTAAGTTTTTTTTTTTTTGGTGTCCGCCCTAAAACAAAGTTTTGTCCTTGGGAACATCGTAATAGGCTTTAGCTCTTCTTCCAAAGATTCAACATCCAAACCATGGTGTTGGTGAGTGTGCCAGGGGATGGGTGTATGTTGTGATTGACTCCTATGTATGTCAAAATTTAAATAAATTTATATTTAAATTTAAAAATAAATAAAAGAAAAAGCAAATAATATTTTGATATCATAAATTTATAATTTTATTTATTTTAAATATATATATATATTTTTAAATATTTGTAGTGTTAGAAACCCTACAACTAATGCTCATAAAGGGGAGAATTGAGATTATCAATAGGGAATTTAACACAAGCTTTTCCACACACGACATGGTTTGAACCTTGGACCTCTTGAAAAAGAGCCAAAACCCAAACCATTGTATTATTCAATAGTGGTTTGTGTATATCTAGTATTTTTAATATCTCATAATTAGATTTTTTTAATGTAATATCATAAACTAAAAAAACTATTTTATTTTATTTTCAATTCATTAAACATTTTTAAATGCACATACATAAGAGTATAATAATAATATTATTTTATATTTATGTTTGAAAAAATTATTGTTGATTCTCAATACCAACAAATGTCTTTCGGAGATCTAGTGATATAGCTTTATATAAAATCACATGAACAAAGATAAAAAAATGTAAAACACCACGAGACCTACACAATCAAAACAACTTTTTGCAATTATGTAAATAATTTAAATGAGTAGAAAAGTATCATCAAATTACACTTAGTGAGTGGATTTAGTTTTTTTATTAGCTTTCCATCTATTATAAATTTTTCTAACATAATATGTGACACTCTCTTGGATATTTTTTTAAATACACTTTTTATAAAGACACTATTTGGTTGGTTGATAGACTTGATAGATGTCCCTTCTAATCACAATATTTTAGATATTTTCTTTGGACTATTTTCATGATATTTATATTTACATGAACTTTTCCCACAAACGACATGGTTTGAACTTTGGACTTCTTTAAAAAGAGTCAAAACCCAAATCATTACATTATTCAATTAGTGATTTGTGTATATCTAATATTTTTAATATCTCAGAATTAAATTTTTTAATGTAATATCATAAACTAAAAAAATATTTTATTTTATTTTCGATTCATTAAACATTTTTAAATGCACATACATAAGAGTATAATAATATTATTATTTTATATTTATGTTTGAAAAATTTATTATTGATTCTCAATACCAACAAATGTCTTTCGAAGATCTCGTCATATAGCTTTTTGCTTTAATAAACAAACTTGGATTGGTGATGAAATAATAGTATACAAAACCTGTGCATCAATAAAATATATAAAATCACATGAACAAAGATAAAAAAATGTAAAAAACACCATGGGCCCACACAATCAAAACAACTTTTTGCAATTATGTAAATAATCTAAAAAAGTAGAAAAGTATCATCAAATTACCGCTAGTGAGTGGATTTAGTCTTCTTATTAGCTTTCCACCTATTATAAATTTTTCTAACATAATATGCGAGACTCTGATATTTTTTGGACACACTTTTTACAAAGATACACTATTTGGTTATTTGGTTGGTTGATAGGCTTGATTGTTGTTCCTCCTAATCAAAATATTTTAGATATTTTTTGAACTATTTTCATGATATTTTACACTTACATAAAATTGTGAAATTATCATATTATCTAAACATCTAGTTTTTAGAATTTACTCATAATATTTTATAATTACAAAGATATCAAATAATCATATGATATTAGAGATTTTCTTTTGGACATACATACTACTTTGAAGAATATATTTGAATTTTATAAATACTATACAAATTCTACAGGATAATTATTTTTCTTGAATATCCTAAGATAGTTTGACTTTGTGACAAACATATTTTACCATGACACTAACACTTTTACCTTTTATTGTGACCTAACCTTATCAATTCATAATTATTGTACTCCTCGCATACAAACATTATCTTTGTAATATTATTAGTCCTTAATGGCCAACTGGGTACGATTCTCACTCCCTCCACGGATACACAAATGGCCAACTGGGTATGATTCTCATGCTGATACACAAATGGCCAACCAGGTACGATTCTCACTCCCTTTTACGGATACACAAATGGCCAACCAGGTACGATTCTCACTCTCTCTTACGGATATGCAAATGGCCAACTGGGTACGATTCTCACTCCCTCTATGGATAAAAAAAAAACCATTCCTTCCTGCTTGTGATTGGGGTGTAGTTTTTTTTTTTTTTTTTTGGTGTCCGCCCTAAACCAAAGTTTTGTCCTTTATCTCTTCTTCCAATGATCCAACATCCAAACCATGGTGTTGGTGAGTGTGGGAGGGGATGGGTGTATGTTGTGATTGACTCTTGTGTATGTCAAAATTTTATAAATTTAAGTAAATTTATATTTAAATTAAAAAATAAATAAAAGAAAAAGCAAATAACATTTTGATATCATAAATTTATAACTTTATTTATTTTAAAATATTTTGATTTTTTTTTCTTTTTAAATATTTTGTTAGTGTTAGAAACCCTACAACTAATGCTCATAAAGGAGAAGAATTGAGATTATCAATAGGGAATTTAACACAATATTTTCCACACTCGACATGGTTTGAACCTTGGATCTCTTGAAAAAGAGCCAAAACCCAAACCATTGTATTATTCAATAGTGGTTTGTGTATATCTAGTATTTTTAATATCTCATAATTAGATTTTTTTAGTGTAATATCATAAACTAAAAAAACTATTTTATTTTATTTTCAATTCATTAAACATTTTTAAATCCACATACATAAGAGTATAATAATAATATTATTTTATATTTATGTTTGAAAATTTTATTTTTGATTCTCAATACCAACAAATGTCTTTCGAAGATCTCGTCATATAGCTTTTTGCTTTAATAAACAAACTTGGATTGGTGATGAAATAATAGTATACAAAACCTGTGCATGGATAAAATATATAAAATCACATGAACAAAGATAAAAAAATGTAAAAAACACCATGAGACCTACACAATCAAAACAACTTTTTGCAATTATGTAAATAATTTAAAAGAGTAGAAAAGTATCATCAAATTACAGCTAGTGAGTGGATTTAGTCTTCTTATTAGCTTTCCATTTATTATAAATTTTTCTAACATAATATGCCACAGTCTCTCTTGGATATTTTTTTAAATACACTTTTTATAAAGATACTATTTGGTTTTTTTTAATCATAATATTTTAGATTTTTTTTTTTTTTTTTTTTTTTGACTATTTTCATGATATTTATATTTACATGAACCTTTCCCACAAACGATATGGTTTAAACCTTGGACCTCTTTAAAAAGAGCCAAAACCCAAATCATTACATTATTCAATTAGTGGTTTGTGTATATCTAGTATTTTTAATATCTCATAATTAAATTTTTTAGTGTAATATCATAAACTAAAAAAATATTTTATTTTATTTTCAATTCATTAAACATTTTTAAATGCACATACATAAGAGTATAATAATATTATTATTTTATATTTATGTTTGAAAAAATTATTATTGATTCTCAATACCAACAAATGTCTTTCGAAGATCTCGTCATATAGCTTTTTGCTTTAATAAACAAACTTGGATTGGTGATGAAATAATAGTATACAAAACCTGTGCATCGATAAAATATATAAAATCACATGAACAAAGATAAAAAATGTAAAAAACACCACGAGGCCCACACAATCAAAACAACTTTTTGCAATTATGTAAATAATCTAAAAAGGTAGAAAAGTATCATCAAATTACCGCTAGTGAGTGGATTTAGTCTTCTTATTAGCTTTCCACCTATTATAAATTTTTCTAACATAATATGCGAGACTCTGATATTTTTTTGGACACACTTTTTACAAAGATACACTATTTGGTTGGTTGATAGGCTTGATAGTTGTCCCTCTTAATCAAAATATTTTAGATATTTTTTTGAACTATTTTCATGATATTTTACACTTAAATGAAATTGTGAAATTATCATATTATCTAAACATCTATTTTTTAGAATTTACTCATGATATTTTATAATTACAAAGATATCAAATAATCATATGATATTAGAGATTTTCTTTTGGACATACATACTACTTTGAAGAATATCTTTGAATTTTATAAATACTATACAAATTCTACAGGATAATTATTTTTCTTGAATATCCTAAGATAGTTTGACTTTGTGACAAACATATTTTACCATGACACTAACACTTTTACCTTTTATTGTGACCTAACCTTATCAATTCATAATTATTGTACTCCTCGCATACAAACATTATATTTGTAATATTATTTTTTTTTGGTAAGTAGTGTTTGTATTTACAACGGATTTTAACAAGGATCCCAAAACCTGATTACATAAGCAATGGGCCTAGGGCATCAATCCCTTGAAACTGAACACCAAAACAAAAATCCCGGTAACAGTAAGCATGAAACAATCCCTCTCAGCGGAAAACAAACAAATAAGAAAGAAAGTAGTTTTGGAGATCTCGCCCAGCAAGGAGTAGCCAAAAACCACCATCGAGAAGATCCCGCCCAGCAGGAAGCAAAGAAAAACTGTTACAATAAAATCTCGCCTCGCAGGAAGCAGTCAAAACCACCACAAACAGTCCCGCCTAGCGGGAAGCAACAGGGAAATCCCGCCATTCGAGAAACTAGTAGAAAAGAAAGGATCCCGCCTCGCAGGAAAACCGATGGATTTGGCGGATCCCGCCCTGTGGAGAAACCAGCCACCCACCGGGAAAAAATTTCGTTCAGCGAGAGCCATCCTGTAGGAAGTCGACAGCCAGCACAGAGAGGATCCAGCCCATCAGGAAGTGACCAAAGAGTTGTACAACAAGGAACCCACCCCGGGAAAACAGAAGAGGATCCCAGCAGCAGGGACCAAGAATCTCGTCCAAGCACAAAGCCCGCCGAGGATTCACAAGAAAAAGGGGGAAGCTGTACAAACCCTAAACCGTCACCTCCATCGCACCGAGAAATGCAGGGGACCAGATCCACGTGAATAAACTGCAAAAAACCCCAAGGGGAAGCCTGAGGGAAAAATGGAAGGGATCCCCAACCAAACAGGGATCCCTGGGAAGCACCAGTCCGAAAAAACAACCAAGGAAACCCTAGTCGGTCGGGAGGGGCAGAGATAGTGGAGAAGGATCTCCCCCCGGAGATCATCTCGCAAACAACCACTCCCCGGGAGGGATGACCTGGGTTGAGCCAGGGACTGGGCAGGAACCAGGAGCCATGGGAGGGGGAGCAGGGGAGGGACCAGAGCCCTCCCCTCTCAAATTTCTTCCCTTTACCTTTTCAATCTTAATAATTATTTGATTCAGTCACTCAGCTCTATATTTGTAATATTATTAGTCCTTAATGGTAACTATAATTTTTTTGAATAAGTTGTTATGATATTTTTTTTAAAATATACTATTGCATTGCATGATTCCTCAACAAACTATTTAATATTATACCATGCGTGCTTATGCTATTACTCATGCAAATAACATTACAATTTTTTTTCTTCTCCACTCCTAATTCCTACACCACCTTTAGAGTATGCATATTCTCTTTTGAAGGATGGAATACCTTGAGCTTGTTGTAGGTGACTAGTGTTACATCCATCTCCTTAATATTGTGTGTGTCCTTATCATGTGCTACTACTATTCATAAGGACCACTTCATATTAGAAATATTTTGTTCTATGGTCTCTTCTTATGATAAACATTATACACCATCATCAAATCATTATCTTTGAAGAGGGACCATTTGAGTTTTGTTTCCCAAATATCCGTTTTCCTTCATCTTATTCTTCACAATGTGTTCTTGTGCCTTCTATAACATTTAATCCAACTAGAGATGTTGTACCATTTGATCATACATGGGCTATTTTTCATTCTTCTAATTCCTCATCATCATATACATCTTTGGGGCATTATGTTCAATAGAGATGCATTCTTCTTAAGAATTTGACATAATAAATTATTGGTTTGCATGTAATCATTTTATTATACTTAATGAAAAATCAAGTTATCAAGACTTATAATTATTTATTAGGAAAATGGGTATCTTAATTTGAGATAATATTCATGGGATAGTCAAACTTGGTAAAATTTTAATATTACATGAATTGTACAATTTTTTCCATTATTTACCATTTTATTGGCCCAACTTTAATCTACCTAGTCAAATAATTCATTACCATAATAATAAATATGTATCATTGAGCTATTATGGGAAGGGTTGCAATAAAATTAATACCTCTTTTCTTAAATGGTATTACAAGAAATATATGAAACAAAGATGTAGGAAATGTTCTAAAATTCCCAAAGGATTAGAATATATCACAAGTCTTACAATAAGCCATATAATATGTAAATATTATTGAATATAATATTTTACTTCTCATATTTTTCTTGCTATGAGGTATGTGAGCCAAAATTAGTCTGAACTGATTTATTCATGATAATTCATTACAATATATAGCTTGGGAATGTAACTGAAGAATCTCCCAAGTTAGTAAAAGACAGAACGAATCTTCCAAGTGGGTAAAGAAAACAAATATATGAGAATCAAATGTTCTCAACATCACACCAAACCACCTAAATATTACCTATTACAACTGGAGATATTCACAGGGAATATTGCCCCATGAAAATAGAAAAACACACTAATAATAGAAATCAATCAAGCTCCAACATACTCCCCCTTGAAGTTGAGGGGACTGACAAGGAAGTTCCTCAGCTTCAAAAATTGAGCTTTGACAACTCCCTTGGTGAACAAATCTGCAATGTTGTCTTCAGTGTTGCAATGATGCAATTCAATCACCTTCTTCTCGACCATGTCTCGGATGAAGTGATACTTCATATCAAAATGCTTTGACCTGTTGTGATGAACTGGATTATATGCTAGCTGAATAGCACTCATGTTATCACAATACAATGTAGTAGGACCATATTGTTGTTCTCCAATTTCTTCAAGGACTTTCCTCAACCACAATGCTTGAGCACTAGCACTTGTGATTGCAATGTATTCTGCTTCGATGGAAGAGAGAGCAACTGTAGTTTGTTTCTTTGAGCTCCAAGTGATTAAACCAGACCCAAGGCTGAAACAATTACCTGATGTAGACTTCTTGTCATCTATATTACTCCCCCAATCTGAATCACTAAAACCAAACAATTTTACATCTTCATTTTTACAATAATGGATGCCAAAATCCATTGTACCTTTTACATATCTTAGTATTCTTTTTGCAGCTTTCATGTGTAATTCAGAAGGGTCACTCATATACCTTGATACAAGTGATACAACACATGCAATGTCTGGTCTAGTGTTGGTGAGAAACATCAAACTCCCAACCATACTTCTATATGTGGTCACATCAACTTTTTCAGTTCCATCATCCTTACTCAACAACTCACCATGAGCTATTGGTGTTGCAACAAGTTTACAATTTTCCATCCCAAATTTTTTTAACATATCATTGGCATATTTGTTTTGACAAATGAAAATTTCACTATCACTTTGATACACCTCCATACCAAGAAAATAGTGCATCAAGCCTAGATCTTTCATCTCAAATTCATGCATCATGGCATTCTTGAAGTCATCATTCAACTTAGGATTACTACCTAAGTAAATCAAGTCATCCACATATAAACAAACAAGGAGAATATCATTACCTTGTTTCTTATAGTATAAGGTTGGCTCACTCTTGCTTCTCACAAAACCATATTGATGGAAGTACCCATCAATTCTTGAATACCAAGCTCTTGGAGCTTGCTTAAGACCATACAAGGCCTTCTTCAACCTGTACACAAGATTATCCTTACCTTGAACTACAAATCCTTGAGGTTGTTGCACATAAACCTCCTCATCCAAGAATCCATTCAAAAAAGCACTTTTTACATCCAAGTGATGTACATTCCAGCTTTTATGAGCAACAATAGAAAGAACCATCCTCACTGTTTCTTGTCTTGCAACTGGAGCAAAAGTCTCCTCATAATCAATGCCATACCTTTGTGTGAACCCCTTGGCCACAAGTCTTGCTTTGTGTCTCTCCACACTTCCATCAGAATTATACTTTGTTTTGTAGACCCATTTAGAGCCCACAACTTTCTTGCCTTTTGGAAGCTCAACTAGCTCCCAAGTATCATTCTTCTTGATGGAGTTCATTTCTTCTTTCATTGCCTTCATCCATACATCATTAGTACATGCTTGTTCATAACAAGATGGTTCTAAATCAACAAGAGACATTAAGGCATAATTCACAACATCACCTTTGGGCTTACCATCATTTTCATCACCATACATATGCAAGTTTTCAAGTCTTTTCACCACTTGATCTACCTCTTGTGCTTGACTTCTTGTAACTCTTCTTTGAAAATTTGTATCTAACATTTGAGAGGATGGATGTTTTTGTTGGAGCTTTTTACTTTTCAACACATTACTTGGAGAATCTTCACTCAATAGTGTGAAATCTTCATTTGTTTGAATAGTACTCCTTCGATAAATGTCACTTAAGCTTCTTACCTTCCTTGGTGGACTTGAACTTGCACTTGAAACTGAAGAACTAGATGAGGGGCTGCTTGGTGGAGAACTAGATGAAGGGCTTCTTGTTGGAGAGCTAGATGAGGGGCTGCTTGGTGGATTAGTAGCACTTGGAACTAAAACATTAGTGGGCTGCTCATCATCATCAATAATACCACCAGTCAAAACAGATTTTGACTTCTCAATATGGCCTTTTTGATGACCATAAACTCCCCCTTCATCAAAAATCACATCTCGAGACACGACAACCTTGTGTGTCTTTGGATTAAAGAGCCTATATGCTTTGGTATTTTCACAATACCCAAGGAATATGCATGCTTCACTTTTGGGATCTAACTTCTTCCTTTTTTCATCAGGAACATGTGCATAAGCCAAGCAACCAAAAACTCTGAAATGACTTACAGTTGGTTTCCTTCCATACCATGCCTCATATGGAGTGATGCCATCCAAGCTAGAAGTAGGACTCCTATTCAAAATATAAATGGAAGTCCTTACCGCATCAGCCCAATACATATTAGTTAACCTCTTTGTTTGTAGCATGCTTCTTGCCATATTTACCACTGTTCTATTTTTACGCTCAACCACACCATTTTGTTGTGGTGTGTAAGCAGCTGTGAGTTGCCTTCTAACACCACAATATTTACAAAATTGAAGAAATTCATTTGAACAAAATTCTCCTCCCCTATCAGTCCTTAAACATTTTACATAGTGCCCACTTTGATTTTCAACATGATTTTTAAAATCTTTAAAACAATCAAATGCCTCATCCTTTGTCTTCAAAAGATAAACCCAACACATTCTTGAAAAATCATCTATGAAGGTGAGAAAGTATGAATTCTTACCAATACTTTGAGTCCGCATTGGCCCACAAATATCGGAATGCACCAATTGAAGGGGATAAGTGGCTCTCCATGCTTTGCCTTTTGGAAAATTCATCCTTGAGTGCTTGCCCAAAGCACATCCTTCACACACACCTTTTTGATCATCAATTTTAGGTAGCCCATATACCATCTCTTGAGAAACCATTTTCCTCAAACTAGGAAAATTTACATGGCCAAATCTTAAGTGCCATAGCCAACTTTTGCTATCAATGGCTGCACATGCAAAATCATTCTTTTCTTCTCCAAATTTTAGAGGAAACAATCTATTCTTGGTCATGGGAATGGTAGTGACGTGCCTATGCCCATGATTCTTATCAAAAATCTCACACTTATTGTTTTCAAACACAAGCTTAAAATTCTTTTCCATGATTTGCCCAACACTCAACAAATTATGTTTTAAATTTGGAGTGTAGTAAATATCAGTCACTTTCTTCTTACCTTCATTAGTTTGTACCTCCATGGTTCCTTTGCCTTCAACTTGCAATGCTTTATCATCTCCAAGCTTGATCTTGGACTTGTAGGAATTATCAATTGTAGATAGCAACTCCTCCTTGCCGGTCATGTGATTGGAACATCCGGTATCAAGAATCCATGTCTCATTCATATTTTGATTAGATTTACCATATGACAAAAACAAAATTGATGAGTCCTCCTCCTCACCATAGTGTGCATTATTGCTTCTTCCTCCATGTGATGCTTTCAATCTACAATATTTTTCAAAGTGCCCATACTTGTTACAATAGTAACATTGCTTGTTACTTCTTCCTTGATAGCCATTTCTTCCTCTTTCGTGAGAGCCACCTCTTCCTCTTTCTTGGAAGCCACCTCTTCCTCCTCTTGGAGAAAAACTACCTCTACCTCTTGAAGAAGATCTACCTCTTCCTCTCCATTGGCCTCTTCCTTGGCCTCTTCCTCTTGAACTAGATTCACCTTCTTTGGATGAAAATGCTTTTTCTTCCATTCCCCCAACATTTGGAGTTGAAGAAAATCTCTCCTCATGGGACATTAAGGAACCCATGAGCTGATCATATGTGAGAGTAGTCAAGTCCTTACTCTCCTCAATTACAATGGATACTTGGCTCCATTTGGGTAAAAGTGTCCTCAACACTTTCTTTACAATGACTTCATTATTCACTTCTTCACCAAGAGTCTTCATTTTGTCAACACATGCTTTGGCTCTCATGCAATAGTCTCCAACCTTTTCATTTTCCTTCATCCTGAGATTTTCAAACTCCATTTTTAGAGTTTGCAATCTCACTTGCTTGACTTGAGTGTTGCCTTCATAGCTCTCTTTTAGAGCTTTCCATGCATCTTTGGCTGATGCACAACTTGCAATCCTTGGGAAAATGCTCTCATCCAAGGTTGTTTGCAAGTAGAATATTGCAAGACTATTCTTCTTTTGTGCCTCTCTTGTTGCTTGTCTATCGGCAGCTGGAACAATACTCCAATCGGTTGGCTCTATGTAGCCATCCTCCACAATCTCCCAAGCACCTTTGCTAATGAGCAAGTGCTTCATCTTGATTGACCAGTAGTCATAGTTGTCTCCTCTAAATTCTGGGACTGGGACATTAATGTTGCCATTTGCCATTTTTACAAATCAATGGTGCAGCTCCTTCCTTACTCGTTGGTGGACTTTCAATCCCAATGATTGTTCTTCAAATGCAACAGACAACGCTGAATTCCAATGATCATAAAAGCACGTGCTGATGTGCACATCAATTTTTTTTTGACTCTATCAAATAGATTAAAATATTTAATTAAAATAAAACCATTCTATTAAAAAAAACTATTAAAATATCTCTATTTATATCAATAGATTTATATCTCTATTGATATAAAACCATTCTTTTTAAAAGGAAACGAATCCCCTATTCCTTCTCATCCTCAACACAAAGCCGAAGTTGGAGCCGCTTCTATGCAGAGAACAAAGGAAGACAAAGCAAAATGGGTTTGGACGTGGTCAAAAAATTCCATCACATCGAGTTCTGGTGCGACGACGTCACCAACACCTACAGGTGCTTCTCATGGGGTCTCGACATGCAATTGGTCGCCAAGTCCAACCGGACCACCGACAATCAGACCTACTGCAATTTTGCCCTACAATCCAACGACCTCGTTTTTGTATTCACGGTGCCCTATTCCTCCAAAATCGACCAGAGCACCACCAGGCCGCCCCATCCGACCTACGATTTTGAGGAGGCCCACGCATTTTTCACCAAGCATGGCCTGGCTGTTCGCGTCGTCGGAATCCTCATCGAAGACACTGAATTCAAAGAGCTTGGAGAATGGCTTCATTGTTGTAACGTCCTCCATGCTTGTCTTGAGCATGGCGTCCACACTTAACAACGTCCTAGATTTATTTCTCACAGCAAATCATTTCACAACAATACGTCTCAATGGCTTTAACGTAGGGCTTTAACATAGTCTTAACGCAAGCTTCAACTAATCACGATTCACATCCATCCAATAGTGTGATACACCTTTCAACACACAGTTCTACAAAATTTTAAAAAACAGGACGTCAACATTGAGATGTCACCACAGTTCAACAACGGCGAGCTCCTCAATCACAACAAAAGTAATTAAAACTCCTTTTCTTCTCAGCAAAGGTTTCTCTCAAACCTGAATCTGATACCACATGTGAGCCAAAATTAGTCTGAAATGATTTATTCATGATAATTCATTACAATATATAGCTTGGGAATGTAACTGAAGAATCTCCCAAGTTAGTAAAAGACAGAACGAATCTTCCAAGTGGGTAAAGAAAACAAATATATGAGAATCAAATGTTCTCAACATCACACCAAACCACCTAAATATTACCTATTACAACTAGAGATATTCACAGGGAATATTGCCCCATGAAAATAGAAAAACACACTAATAATAGAAATCAATTAAACTCCAACAAGGTACCTAGTAAATGTCCTTCCTAAAATCCATTTTAAAAATATGTGATCAATTGATTATCTTGTTCTTGTCTAACCACTTCTTGAAACATTCCATCTAGTCCTTCTTTATTAAAAAATATAGTATTATATAACTAAATAGGGATATTTGGCATAAGGATTTTATTCACCATTGACATTGTACTCTATAGAAACTTGATTTGATTCAAGTGATTCCAATCATTTATGTAATTATATGGGATGAATTCTACTTCTAGAAATTCTACACATGGAAACTGGTCATCCTCATGTTCATAATAAAAAACTTTATATGTTCCCTAAAGAGCATCTAATTAATAGGCTTCTTCTCTAGTCAATTCACAATGTCAATTTTATATTCTTATCAGCAGGATTCATATTTTAATTCTTCCTAATGAATTTGGATTATTTAGAATATATATAAGGGTATCACGTGTTACCTAGTTCTACTTTGGTGAGATGACTATTAATGTAATATGATATTTTAATATAATATAACATTATAATATAATCAACCTTGGGTTATGCGTAGCCCATGCTAACCTTTATATAATATAATATCTTATCCTCATATACCTATTCCTAGGTACTCTAACATTCCACCCTCTTTACAAGTGTTATATGCTTGAAACATATGAAGAAACAAGATAATATAATTTGCTAAGCAATGTTAGCAACTGGTACCAATCGTGATCATCCATCCATGCTAGCGAAACTCTAATTGGTGGTAGTCTACATTGATGTTGGTATGGTATTTTTCCACTCGATTATCCAAAACCATTTTGTTGGCTTCATGTTTTTGATGCTCTATTATTATAATTCAAATTATGGGTTCATTTGTTCCTTAATGTTTCTACACCACTTCAAAAACCAAGATCACCATGATTTATCTACCAAACATTACCATACTTGATACCATTTTGAGTCCATGTAGAACCATAATGTTTTTTCCCTAAGCCATGCCTCAAGTATTATTTTCACTCCTAGTGGTGCGAATGGTGATATGATGCAACCTTAACTTGATGTTCTTCCTTCTTTGACTCCTCAACATTTTTCTCCACTATTTTAAATTCTTCTACATGTTGTTCTTTCATGTTCCCTTTATTTGTTGTGTTCTTATGCTCTTCTATCAAAGCTTCCTCAGAATATGCTATTATTATTTCTATGGACTCTATTATTACTACTTCTTCCATGGAATCTATTGCTAGTACTTATTTCTTGTATTTTATTTTAGGTTATTTTATCTATTCTTCAATTTGTTTCTCTGCAATCACTTCTTAATTTTCCTTGGATCATTGCTCTTTAATTTGAGAAATATCTTGTAGTGTTATCTTCTTTTTCCTATACCATAACTTCAAAAAATTATTTTGAACATTAATGTTAATAGTATCCAAAGAGATCAACCAAGGATAACCAATAAAAATATCCATGTCATCCATCTCAATAGCATAAAACTCTGAATATAAAATATACATATCCATGGTGATCTTCAAATATTCAAAAATCTAAACATTCTCACCCTAAAGTTGTATGCCCTTATTTTTTGTTGTTTGAATCTACAACATCTTATCCAAAGCAATATCATTGAAATTATATTTTTTGGTAGGGTTAATGGAAAAAATAACCTTTTCCTTCTAAATGTAACCATAAACCTACGAAATAGTTTTTTTAGATTCAAACAAATTTCTTTGTCCACCTTTTAATTCATCTACTATTAAAGGTATGGTTTACTTTGTTTATACACCTACATTATTTTTACCTTCTACAACTTATTTGAATATTTCTAGATCTCCTTTTAGTTATTTTTTAAGCCTATTTATTTCTTTTGTATTTCCCTTGATGATGATCTTCAAACTAGGTATCCTTTTATATGGGTCCCACTATTTCAAGAATGTGTGCTCCATTTTGTCCAAAGAGTAATTTTGATTCTTTTCCTCAATAAAACTAACCCACTTCCTCTTTTAAAATTCTAAATGTACTACCAAAATATAGATATCTAAACTTCATCCACTATTCTCTAGCATCAATATCATCCTCTCCAGAAAAATTTATTTAGCTGTGTAATTTCATAGGTTTTATGAACTAGGGTTTCAATATATATATATATATATATATATATATATATATATAACACTTGGAAAATTGAACTTAAAACCCAATTTTGCATTATATTTAACTTGGGGTGTGAAATTATGGAGCTACAATATTTTTCTGGAGAGGATGATATATATATTTATTTATTTATTTGAACCTAAAATTCCACGTAAACAATTATATCTACAGTTTTTCTTCAAATAAAATAAATTTCAACCAAGTTTCTTACCCCAACTAAAAAATTTTATCTTCTAAAAAATATGTGATTTTAAAAATTACCACTACCTTATTTTATATGGTTGACTTCATATATTGCTTTGATTCCTCTATTTGACCACATTTTAAATATCTTCAAATTGTGCACAATATAGTCCAAGAATCATCTAAATCAGACAAAATTTTATAGAGATATGACTCATAAAAAATGAGATGTTTTTCTAGAAAAAATCTTCCTTAATTCTATAATCCATAAAAATAAATCTCCACTTTTCTAGAATCATTGCTATGATACCACTTCTTACAAAAAAATATTCTAATTAACATAAATCATTCAAAAATATACAAAAATATCAAATCATTCATCCACAAATAATTATACCAATAATAATCCAAACAATGAGACAAATATAGATAATACCCTTAAGGTAGGGCAACACTAATAGTACTCCTTAAGCAAGGAATAATTCCACAAGACCTCCCAATTTGAGTGTTCCACTTAGAGAGGTCAAAATCCCATTAGCCACTTTGAGGAAAATATGACTGGATATCATTGATCTCCATGATGATTACAATGACAATATCCCTTCTTGATATATACATATTCTAATTCTAATTTAGGGATATAACTACTAATATAATATAATATTATAATATAATCAACCTTGGGTAATGTGTGGCCCATTCCAATCCTTATATCCCCATATACCTATTCCTAGGTACCCTAATAACATGGTTCATAATAATGGTGAACTTTTACCCATAAAGATAGATTTTAAACTTCTTTATTACCAAAATGATAGATAATGCTTCTTTCTTGGTGATTGTATAATTTTCAATAACATTGCTCATTTATTTTCTATCAAAGAAGGTTTGACCCAACATGCTTCAAATTTTCATGTCAAATACATCTATATAAATGATAAATGACATACTCCAATGTGAATTCTTAAAAATTAGTGAAGTTATTAAGGTTTGCTTCAACTCCTCAAAAATTTTCTTGTCTTCCTTCTTGTCTCATAGGGAGTTAATTTATTTAAAAACTTTGTCAATTCTTGTATCATTAAGAAATTATTTACAATCTATCTATAAAATTCCACAAGGTCCAAGGATGATTATAGTTTGCTCTTGTTGGTGGATAGTCCTTTGATTTTTTTAACCTTCTCTAGATTAATTACAATAACTTGCTAGGAGATAACATGTACCAATAGGATAACTTTTATGCATCTAAACATAGAATATTTCAGATTATTTACATCATGAATCATACAAATACCTTATTAAAAAGGATATAGATGATCCACTTTATTTCTATTAGGATAAATATTTTAATTTTTCAATATAATGTGACATCATTCAATAGGTAAATGTACCCTATGGAGTGATGAAATTTATCCATGTTGGTCCTTTTGTAATATATAAACCTAGTTGTAGTGACTACATCCATTTGCAAAGTCATAACATTCTTATTGAATAACACAAGCTTATACTAAGAGGGGGGTGAACAATATAAGATAAAAAATTTCTCTTTTATTTCCAAAGTAATAACTTGAAATAATATCAATGCACATAATCACCATTCACACAAGAGATAAGGATTTGTGTGGAAAAACCCTTTCAGGAGAAAACCACGACAAAATATTGCTTATATATTTCTTCAATAAATTTTGTGGGCACCAACCCATAGGAGACACCAATCCCCTATTATAATTTTGTGGGCACCAAACCACATGAGACACCAATCCCCTTCTCAATTTCATGGGAACCAACCCACATGAGACACCAATACCCTCTACAAGTTCATGGGCACCAACCCACAAGAGACACCAATCCCCTCTCAACAAGTTTGTGGGCACCAACCCACAAGAGACACCAATCCCCTATACATGTTCGTGGACACTAATCCACATGAGACACTAATACCCTTCTACAATTTCATAGGCACAAAACCATAGGAAACACCAATCCCATTCTACTATTTCATGGGCAAAGAACCATAGGAGACACCAATCCCCTATACTCAAGTTCTCCAAAAATTGATCACAAACACTACTTAAATATACTCATAAATCTGCTCACAAACACTGCTCAAATATGCTCCCAAATTTTCTCACAAATATGCTCACGTATGTGCTCAATAATCTGATCCAAAACCCTCCTAAAATGTGCTCAACAATCTGATCCAAAAACCTGCTCAAATATGCTCAAAATATGATCTAAAAACTTGCTCAAATGTGCTCAATAATTTGATCCAAAAACATGCTAAAATGTGCTCAACAATCTGATTAACCCTTCTATTTTTTTGGTAAATAAGATACTTTATATTTCTGGTAGGGTTTTTAAGGATCCCTTAACCTAATTATAAAAATAGCTACTATGGCAATGTCGTAATAAAAGATAAGTTGAAAGAATTTAGCAGGGCATATACTGACATAAGCAAAATACGAGGATGCAACCTCAGACTTAAGAATCCAAAAATTATAACAATAACTAGAGAATGAGGATGCTACCTCAAACTTGAGGATTCTACTAGAACATATACAATATTTAAACAAAAATCTATGACTAATTACGTGCATGATTCCACGCAGGGAAGACAAGAAACCAAAAAGACTTATATTAGTCGAAACAAACCAGGTAGTCATAGGAACAACAAAATAAGGAATGAGGAAATTAGTCCTCAGTCAAGGTTTTTTCCTCTTCCTTAGTATCATTCTTCTCGGTGTCCTCAGGCTCATATTCCTTTGGTTCAGTATTCACCATGACCTTATCTGCTTCAGTGCCTCCATTCACTTATTGACTGGGTTGGCCACTGTAGAAGAGTTTATGTAGTCCTTCTCTAATGTCCATCATGTAATTTACCATTGAATTCATCATTATCATTGTGGAGGTAATGATGAAGTTCTTAATTTGTTTTTTTTGTCCTACATTTATTATTCATCATTCAAAATATCTATGATGTTGCACCTGGTGGCCAATTTTTTAAGCCTAGCCAACTTCCTCACCGGTTCTTCTGCACTGTCAAAGATGATGCTTTTCCTTGCCCTTAATTTTGCAACATCTTGCATAGTATTTTTCTTCCTCTCAGCAAGGGTGATTTAACCATGGGGGATTTAGAAGAGCTGGTCATGGCAGGGTTAGGCTTAGGGTTGTTGGCCAAAACATAAGTATATATAACTTTGTACATACCCTACTATCAGGGGTGGTCATGGCTTTACTTGTCTCTGTAGGACGTAATGGCATGATTCATGGAATTGAGGAAGAACAGGGGAATGTTGAGGGGTTTAATATATTTGAAATAATTTACGAATGCAAAGTGATAGGTTTTGAAGGCTTTGTCAAGGTTGTCAACTGTAATGAACTCCGTAATAGGTTTCATCATAGATTCCCAAGGAGAATTGAAGTCATTCTTGAAGATGTTAGGGCTCTTGGCTTTTTTAGGATTTTTTCATTCCCTTGAAACTCAGCTAATTCAACATTCCAATTATGTTTGTGACGGTGGATGGAATGGCCCTTGGGGTTTTGGCCAGTGATGGACGCTAAAATATGGATATCAACAATGAAGTTTCTATCATGTACAGAGACAATCCCATTGTCCCAAGTCTTAAGGAATGCAATGGTGATGTCAAGGTTGTTTCCAGAAAACATATGGAGGAAAGTGAAAAAGTTTCTATCTTGGAGGACCATTTTTGCCATGGAATCACAGGCAAGGGAGTTGGGGTCGAGGAAAATGCTCGACATGGTGGGGGCGGGAGGGTGACAATTGAAAAAAAGATAGGTACTGGAGGAAAGAACAGAGAAGTGGGGACATGAGTGGGTGAATTCTTCCCTTTTCTTGAGTTTTCTTTCTTCAATTTGCTAATGCTCTCTCTTAGATATCAAAATTATAATGTAATAACATTCATTCACTCTTGCTCAAATCAACTCTAGAATATTATCATTAAAGCCATCCAGAATATCACCTTTATCTTTCCAAATTCTAGCAACTCAATTTTCTTATATCTCCTTTTCAAACTTTTTAAATTGATTCCTTATGTCTTCAAACAATAATAATAATATGTACCTCTTAATATATGGTGTGCGTAGGACAATATTTCATGAGCAAGCATTTATGTAGTGATGCACCTTTCTGCGTGACATTCTCCTTTGTAATGACTCCCTCTTGATGTGGTGTACACAATCCTCTCTCAAATATTTGTGTGATGTATATATGACTATGACCTTGTTCTTAGTGACACTTGGCTATCCTTCATTCTTTGTGACACTTGGCTATCCAACAATGACTTTTCTTGTAATGCTTTTGAAGCTATATTTCTTGTTCTGTGTGTCTCCTCCATGTGGCTTCCTCTCAAGATGAAGCACTTTCATCAATACATACATCCACAGATTAGCATGGCTCCTACCATAGCTCCCTCTCAAGTTGAAGTACTTTTATCAACACATACACTTGCTCAATGCATTCGAGAGCTCCTCCATTACAACCATCAATTGAAAACACTGCAGCTCAATGTCAGAATAATAATGATTGTTTTACTTAGCCAGATTTTAGCGCTTTGCCTCCCCTCTCCCCTCTGTCTTATTCTTAAGACAATCGTCTTCGCTTGAATCTCCAAATGACTATTTCTCTCAACCTCTAGATATGCTCTCTATCATATGTAAATCTCTTGACCAGCAATAATGTTTTGGGAGCCGTTACTCACCAAATTACAACCCCTATCTGCTATCTTTCTCTATAATCGCGATGTTCTTCACCACATCCTTTTTGCTTGACGTAGTCTCTTCTGCATGGAGTTATACCATCAAACCCTACTGCTTCCACGTCTTTGATAATCCAACATGAACTCTGATAGTTTGTTGTTGCATATTCCTTCCATTGATTCTTGGTTACCACAATAGAACTACTATTGTCTCACTTTGATTTTAACACCATCAACTTTCTTTTATGGAAGACATTCCTTTCATTTACATTTGAAAACTGTAGACTCAAGTATTACAAATACCTCCAATCAAATCAATGTTGCTTCTGCTTTCTACTTTATAAATTTTATATCCAACATTCACATATATTCAACAAAACATTGCAATATTATTACTTTACAAATTTCATATTCTACATTCATAGATATTAACAATATTTGTCTTTCTACTTCACAAATTTCATATCTAGGCATTCACAGATATTCACAATATTGCAGTCTTTCTACTTCACAAACTTCATTACAAAATATTCCACAAATTTGTATTTATCTAGGAAGAGTTTGTCACTTTATCTTTGAAACTTATCTGGTTTTTTCCCGGTGTGTGGTCCTCCGAAATCCTTTTGGTGCATTCTATTATTTCACTCTATGCTTGATCTTCATGTGTGTGCTTTACTTATTTTCCTCTACGTTGGATCTTCATGTGCATGCCTCTACTTGTTTCCCTCTACGCTGGATCTTTGTGTGCGCACTCTTCCAATTATCTCAAAGGTATTCATTTACTATCTTCAACATTGCCAACCATTGCACCACCGTTCGCTTCTTCTCTTTGAAGGAATATCTCACCCCACATCACATTGAAATGAATTTCAAACTCATGTATATATGCACGCTTTTGTCCTTCTTGCCTTTGGCGCTTAATTAGTCGGCTCATACTTTATTTTTGAACTTCAACCTTACATTCAATCTTGCTTGGCGCCCAAGAGGTCGGTGCTCTCACAATTTCAAACTTCAACTCCATATAAATATTTAAACCATTACTTTATAATATTTAAATTTAATATTTAAATATTATAAGGTTTAACTTTATAATATTTTTATAACTTTAATATTTAAATTTTCAATTTAAATATTAAAGCATATACTTGTAATTCAAATCATCCTTGAAGATATTTTTGCCTTTAACATCAATGACAACTCAACATTTCATCCTTGAAGATATTTTTCCTTTATCATCAATGACAACTCAAAATTTCATCCTTGAAGATATTTCTACCTTTGACATCAATGACAACTCAATATTTCTAACAATCTCCCCCTTTGTCATTGATGGCAACCCTACAATGAAACTATCCTTTATTGCAACATGATCACAAACTGCTCCCCCTAACAAGTTGCTCCTCCTTACTAAAATTCTTCCCCTTTGACATCAATGGAAAAGGCTCCTTGGGGTTGAAATATAAGACTCTTGACAACGCCCCCTTACTACCTGCTCTTCTTGAGGTGTTCAATGATGACATGGGAGTGAAACTACTCCCAAATTACAATGCTCATTTTCTTGTTCTATTTTATTTTTCCAAAATTTGGAGGTCATACCCTTTTGAACATTTTGACCATCCTCCTTATTACTTGACTTTGGAAGTTTGGGGAACACTATTCTACACCATCTAGATATGTGCCCAAAATTATTATATTTGTAACAAATGATGTTGTAATCCATGAGAGGTGCAAATAAATTGAAATTCCTCTTGGTGAATCCAAAATCATTCTTAGCATGGACCCTACAATTTATAGCTTTATGACCAAATTTGTGACATGAAAAATAATAACCATGGAAGAAATATTGAGACCTTTTTTGATTGCTTTGGAGGATATGGCCACATGGTTCTTTCATTATTGTTTTTGTGATGGTCCTTGGTACATGATGATGCTTTGTTATCTTCCTTCTTGATGCTATCACTTCTCAACACATCAACATAGGTCTTAGGCTCTTCTTCAATTACTTTCTTTGATTCCTCTATTTCTTTTGAGCTTGACTCCCCCTTTTGTTTCTTTTGACCTTCTTCAAAACCAAGTCCAGTATTTATAGATGAAGATATTTGTGTTTTGATAATATCACCCATGATTTTTGTGCTTTTCTCAAACCTGATATTTTTGTAGCTTATCATTAGAATATTCCACTTCCATCCTTAGAGAGACAACTTCATGTTCCATTTTTTCACATTCCAACTCTTTTGCCTTTAATTGCTCATACATACCTTCTTCAATTCGCTTTGCCTCTTCAATTTTAACTTTCAGGTTAATGAGTTCTTGTGAAAGCTTTACCTTTGTCTTCTCATCCTCTTGTACTTGAGCCTTCAATATTGAGTTCTTATTTCTAACCCTCTTCAACTCTTCAAGAGCAACAACAAGTTCCTCTTCTATGTCAACCATGGCTTCCTCTTCATCTTCTGGATCTTTCTCTTCTTCTTGGTATTTGACAACATGAGCATCTTCTTTCTCTTCTATGGCCAAGAATATGATTTCTTCTCTTTCACTATTGGAGAGGCTTTCATCATTACTACTGGAGGAATTGCTTGCTTCTTCAACATAAAAAATCTTCTTATGTCTTTGAAATATTTTCTTCTCATGCTTGCCTTGATCATGCCTATTTTTCTTTTCATGATAAAATTTTCTTTCTTTATTTTTCTTGTATTCCTTTTCTTCTTCATTGCTACTACTTCCAGCTTGTGGGAAATTAGATGCATAGTGACCAATGTTACCACAATTAAAACATTTCATAGAATGCATACCTTTGTGTTTTCTTGGATCCTTCTTATTTCTTCGCACAAAGTTAGCTTCTTCTCCGTTGCTTGATTCTTCACTTGACTCTGGTTCTTTATTATTTTTCTTCTTTGAAGCTTTAAATGCAGCCTCCCATTTGGATGTTTGATATTTTTTAGTCCTCATATCATAGGTTGTGATAATTTCATGTAGCTCATCCATGCTTAAGGTTTTAAGATCCTTCATTTCTTTAATTGCCGAGACCTTTGCATCAAACCTCATGGGAAGTGACCTTAAGATTTTTTGAACAATCTTAGAGTCTTCAATATTTTCTCCAAGTCCACGAATGGTGTTGACAACTTCATCAACGTGGAGTAGATATTTGGTAATATTCCTCATATTTCATATTCAAATCTTCAAACTTCCTCTTGTGGGTTTGAAGTTTTGCCATTTTAACCTTATCGTCTCCTTCATATGTTCTTTGTAACTTATCCCATATTTCTTTTTCTAAGGTGCATTGCATGAATTTCACAAACTCTGATTCACATAACCCACTTAATATTGCATTCATTACCCTGGCATTATTTTCAAATGGTTTCTTGCCATATCGATCCATGGGAGGAGTTGTAGGTGGTGTGAACCCATCCTCAACGGATTGCCATATATCGTAGCCATGTGCCATCAAATAGGTTCACATCCTTATGCTCTAGAAATCATAGTTAGTCCCATCAAATAATGGAGCCCTATTTGATGAAAAACCTTCTTGGCAAGCCATGTGTGTTCTTGTAATATCTTCCTTCAAGCTATTAGGCTTTCATGAAGGAACCCACTCTGATACCAATTGAAGAACACAAGATTATACTAAGAGGGGGGGTGAATAATATAAGATAAAACTTTTCTCTTTTCTTTCCAAAGCAATAACTTGAAATAATATCAATGCAATAATAAATCAATGCACATAATCACCATACACACAAGAGACAAGGATTTACGTGGAAACACCCTTTTGGGAGAAAACCATGACAAAATATTGCTTATATATTTCTTCAATAAATTTCATGGGTACCAACCCACAAGAGACACCAATCCCCTATTACAAGTTCATGGGCACCAACCCACAGGAGACACCAATCTCCTTTGCAAGTTCATGGGCACCAATCCATAAGAGACACCAATCCCCTTCTCAAGTTCATGGGCACCAACCCACAAGAGACACCAATCCCCTCTACAAGTTCATGGGCACCAACCCATAGGATACACCAATACCTTCTCAACAATTTCGTGGGCACCAAACCACATGAGACACCAATTTCCTATACAAGTTCATGGAAACCAATCCATAGGAGACACCAATCCCATTCTATAAGTTCATGGGAACCAAACCATAGGAGACACAAATCCCATTATGATAGTTCATGGGAAAAAACCCACAAGAGACACCAATCTCCTATAATCAAGTTCTTCTCCAAAAATTGATCATAAAAATTGCTTAAATCTACTCCTAAATATTCTCATAAATTTGCTCACAAACACTGCTCAAATATGCTCCAAATATGCTCACAAATATGCTCAACAATATGATTCAAAATCTTGCTCAAATGTGCTCAACAATATAATCCAAAATCCTGCTCAAATGTGCTCAACAATCTGATCCAAAAACCTGCTCAAATGTGCTCAACAATCTGATCCAAAAATCTGCTCAAATGTGCTCAACAATCTGATCCAAAAACCCTGCTCTTACTCTTTAAATTCTTCCCTTTTCTTGAGTTTGCTTTCTTCAATTTGCTAATGCTCTCTCTTAGATATCAAAATTATAATGTAATAACATTAATTCACTCTTGCTCAAATCAACTCTAGAATCTTATCATTAAAGCCATCCAAAATATCACCTTTATCTTTCCAAATTCTAGCAACTCAATTTTCTTATATCTCCTTTTAAACTTTTTAAAATTGATTCCTTATGTCTTCAAACAATAATAATAATAATAATAATATGTACCTCTTAATATATGGTGTGTGTAGGATAATATTTCATGAGCAAGCGTTTACATAGTGATGCGCCTTTCTACATGACGTTCTCCTTTGTAATGACTCCCTCTTGACGTGGTGTACATAGTGCTCTCTCAAACGTTTGTGTGATGTATATATGACTATGACCTTGTTCTTAGTGACACTTGGCTATCCTTCATTCTCTGTGACACTTGGCTATCCAGCAATGACTTTTCTTGTAACACTTTTGAAGCTACATTTCTTGTTTTGTGTGTCTCCTCCATGTGGCTTCCTCTCAATATGAAGCGCTTTCATCAATACATACATCCATAGATTAGTGTGGCTCCTACCATAGCTCCCTCTCAAGTTGAAGTACTTTCATCAACACATACACTCTCTCAACACATTTGAGAGCTCCTCCATTACAACCATCAATTGAAAACACTACAACTCAATGTTAGAATAATAATGATTGTTTTACTTACCTAAATTTTAGCACTTTGCCTCCCTCTATGTTATTCTTAAGATAATCATCTTTTCTTGAATCTCCAAATGATTGTTACTCTCAAACTCTAGTTGCGCTCTCTATCATATGTAAATATCTTGACCAAAAATAATGTTTTGGGAGCCGTTACTCACCAAATTACAACAATACCTTCTATCTATTATCTTTCTCTATAATCATGATGTTCTTCACCACATCCTTTTTGCTTGACGTAGTCTCTTCTGCATGGAGTTATACCATCAAACCCTACTGCTTCCACATCTTTGATAATCCAACATGAACTCTGATAGTTCGCTACCGTAGAGTCCTACCATCGATGCTCGATTACCACAATAGAACTACTACTATCTCACTTTGATTTCAACACTTCAGCTTCCTTTTATTGAAGATATTCCTTTCATTTGCATTCAAAAACCATAGGCTCAAGTATTACAAAGACCTCCAATCAAATCAATGTTGTTTCTACTTTCTACTTCACAAATTTTATATCCAACATTCACATATATTCAATACAACATTGCAGTCTTTCTTCTCTTTTGATTCTTTTCCAATTTTATATCTAGCATTCACATATATTCAATACAACATTGCAGTCTTTCTACTTCACAAATTTCATATCCGACATTCGTAGATATTCACAATATTGCAATCTTTCTACTTCACAAACTTCATTACAAAACATTCCACAAATTTGTATTTATCTAGGAAGAGTTTGTCACTTTATCTTTGAAACTTATCTGGTTTTTGCCCGATTTGTGGTCCTCTAAAATCCTTTTGGTGTGTTCTGTTGTTTCACTTTGTGCTTGATCTTTGTGTGCGTGCTTTACTTATTTTCCTCTATGCTGGATCTCCATGTGCATGCTCTACTTGTTTCCCTCTGTGCTGGATCTCTGTGTGCACACTCTTCCAATTATCTCGAAGGTATTCGTTTGTTATCTTTAATGTTGCCAACCATTGCACTACCATTCGCTTCTTCTCTTTGAAGGAATATTTCATCCCCACATCACATTGAAATGAATTTCAAACTCATGTATATATGCACGCTTTTGTCCTTCTTGCCTTTGGCGCTTAATTAGTCGGCTCATACTTTATTTTTGAACTTCAACCTTACATTCAATATTTCTTGGCGCCCAAGAGGTCGACGCTCTCACAATTTCAAACTTCAACTCCATATAAATATTTAAACCATTACTTTATAATATTTAAATTTAATATTTAAATATTATAAGGTTTAACTTTATAATATTTTTATAACTTTAATATTTAAATTTTCAATTTAAATATTAAAGCATATACTTGTAATTCAAATCATCCTTGAAGATATTTCTACCTTTAACATCAATGACAACCCAACATTTCATCCTTGAAGATATTTATGCCTTTATCATCAATGACAACTCAACATTTCATCCTTGAAGATATTTTTGCCTTTGACATCAATGACAACTCAATATTTCTAAAACTTATCCTATACTTTCATCCAAGATTTAATGTGAGAAAGGAAGTGAATAGTGATCCTTCTTAATAGCCTCATTTAGATTTTAATAATGCACATATACCATCAACTTCCTATTCTTATTCTTTACAATAATAATTGAAGAAATTGACTCTATATTATTTAGTGGAAAATAAATCCTACATCAAGAAAATATGTCTTCTTTTATTTGGATTCATGCAATAAGGCATTGGCTTCATAGGTTTAGCAATATCAATAAACTATTTATAATAAAAATTAATTAATTAAACATACATGTGAAAGAGAACAAAGTAGTTTTAATTTTACGCTCTTCTATTGCATCACTAAAGTATAGCTACCATAGTTGGTCCTCCAACTCTTCCTTAGAAAATTATTATGGTATATTTGCAAGGGCATCAAGAAGAATATAAACTAAAAATACATCCACCTTACTAGCATTTACACAGTCTAAAGTTATCCTGTTACTTTCATATTTTGTCTTTATTAGCCTTAATGTGTCTAAGGAACAATATTTATCCTTCATTTATTGGGGCCATAATTGATAGTTATGTATCCATCATGTAAATAATTATAACCATAGGCTTTTATTGATGATGTTCTACCTACTAACATTGGGTAAGAAATAGAACCATCTTCCATTAATTCAAAATATTCTACATAAATGAATGAGATGACATAAATAAAAATTATGATGTCTAATGTTTCACTCCTCATGCATGTCACTTAGCATGGATAGTTTCAGTTATTGATAAAACAAATCAACAACAAGAAAAATAATTGCATACTTTTTATGGAAGTGCTTCATTGATAAGTTTAGTTGATACTTTGTGGGTATGTATGGCTATAGTTATGTGTTGTTTCTAGCTATAGATTAGAAGTTTTATTTCAAATGCACTAATTACAACTAGAAAAACATCTTGCATGATGTTGTGAACTATGAATTAGTTGTAGTTGTCTTTAATGATGCAAATGCAATAAATTGGAAAATATAGTTTTTTAGGGATAGTTATGCATCATTAATGATGCAAATATATAACACAGGTTTTTGTTGTAGATTGTTATGCAAGTTTATTGTATTTCAATTGTGTTTATTAACATAATACATCCATGAGTGAAGCATGCTTTTCTTTTTATCTTATTGGGTTTGACTTGGTGATAATTTTCAACCATTGTTAATTGAATTTAATAATGCATTTTTTTTTTTTTAAATGCAAACATTTCCAGCCATTCTATATAAATATTTTAGCTATTTTATGTGAAAATTTCCACCCAATATTAGTGTTATAATTTGGATCCACTAAAGTTTTTTTTTGTTGGGCAACTTCTTGTAGTTCTTTGGATTTCTTCAATAGAATTTAAAATATTAAATCGGTATCAAAGGAAGTTTATTTATTTGGGCTAAAGTATTTTTTATGATGGTAAAAATGGAGCTAATACTGTCCCACTTCAAATTCTTATGTTTAATGGAGAAAATAATTCAAATACTAGAGTATTCGAGTGAAGAATTTTTTAATTTTACTAGACTTGTCGAGTCTTATTTTGAAAGAATACTTTGAGCTATGAAATGAAGCAACTTTAAATTCCCTTTCTACTAGTTAATAAGGAGTTATTGTAAAACGGAAAGGACGCAAGAGCTTTATTTACAATTTAAAGTGGTATTTATGTGTCCATATTTCCTAATATTGTTGAATGCACTCAATCAAATGATGTATGGAAGACACTTGAAAATGCCTAAATTTTCTCCACCATGAGAGTAGTTTAGTTTTAGCTCTTACGGAGAGATTTTGAATTCTTATGCATGAACAATAATTAGTCTATTGCACTATTCACAACTAGATTCTAAAATATGGTGAATGATATTCATGCACATGGTGAGACACTTGATGATACAAGGATTGTTGATAAGGTATTTAGAAGCCTTCCTAGGAAGTTTGATCTAATTACGATTGCTATTGAAGAGTCTAGATATTTATCAAAACTAACTCTTGTTGAACTACTTGGTAGCTTGTAAACTTATGAGCATAAGATGAAGGATAGAGATGAAGGCCTTGATCAAACATTTCAAGGTAAGTTTATAAATGGAAAACCATTCCATTTAAAAGAGTCATCATATACCATTTTGATATGATCATCTTCTAGAGATCATGATAAAGGATATGGAAGAGGAAATAACAATAGTCATGTATCAAACCATAGGCATTGTGGATATTGTGGTGAGGATAGCGACATTAAAACATATTTCTATATAAAAAAAGTAGGAGAAAAGAGTTGATTACAATGAAGAAAAATGTGAAACCCTCTTCCTATATTGCAATATTTTTTAGGCTATTGAAGATTATGTTTGGTATCTTGATAGTGGATGTTCAAACCACATGACTAGAAATAGGAGTCTATTTATTGAACTTTATGAGAATTTCAAAGGATGGGTAAAACTTGGTGATAATAATAATGTGAATATTGTATGAAACGGAACTATTTCCATCATGATAAAGATTGGTAAGATTTTTTATATGCATGAAATTTTGTATGTGTTAAAGCTCAAGCATAATATTTTGAGTATTGGATAATTATTCTTAAAATATTACAAGGCTATTTTTGAAAATAATTGCTATAAAATTCTATAAGATACTAAATTATTGATGTCAAAAAATTGGATACATATGCTGAAAATGTAGCTAGTTGTGGGATATTTGAATGCCACAACTGATTTGGAATGGTTATGGAATAAGACATACAAGCATCTCAAATTTGATTCATTGGATGGAATGAAAAAGAAGAGACTTTTAGAGGGCTATCCACATTTATGAAGCCTCTACACTATGTATGTGAAGGCTGCATTTTTTAGAAACAACATAGAGAGAAGTTTCCACACCACAAATTTAGAGTTGATAAGCCATTAGAATTGGTGCATGTTGATCTATGTGGATCCATGTAGACCTTAAGCATTGGTAAAAGTAAATATTTCTTGTTGTTTGTTGATGATCATTCAAGAATGAGTTGGATATATTTCTTGCATGATAAATTACAAGCTTTTAATTTTTTAAAGATGTTTAAATCTCTAGTTGAAAAGCAATTTAGTTTCTATATCAATACCTTAGATACTATCTAGGAAGATAAATTCAATTTCAATGAGTTCCAAGAATTTGACAGTAGTGAGGAAATAAAAAAGGAATTGATGTCTATCCACACTCCTTATTCAAATGGAGTGACATAATAGATGAATATGACCATAGTGGAAATTACCCTTTGCATGTTGAAGGAAATAGAGTTACCAAATAGGTCTTGGGGTGAAGTTGTACATATAGTTATTTACATTCTCAATTAGAGTCCTACAAAATTGTTAGGAAACTCTAATCCATATGAAATGTTGTATGGTAAGAAACAAAGTACTAATAATTTGAAAAAATTTGGTTCCATATGTTATGTGTACATTCCTGAACAAAAGAGAAGAAAAAATGATGAGAAATCTATCAAATGTATTTTTGTTCACTACTGTAATAAATTCTAAGCTTACAGATATTATGATTCCACATATAACAAGTTGCATGTTAGTAGACATGTGGTATTTGATGTCGAGGGAGAATATAACAAAGAGACTAAATATATTGTTGGCATTACCCCACAAATTGATAAATTAGATCCTAATGAAAATGGTGAATCCTTGTAGCCAAAGAGTGAAGAAAAACCAAGTCTCCTATGTCGAATAGTGACTCTCCATCTTAATTTCATCAAGACGAATTATTGGTACAAAAAGACTCAACAAGTGTTACCCATAAACACAAATTTTGGATGAGGATTATTCAAGGAGAGTAACTAGATTACAATCAAAACAAGGTGATACCTAGGAATGGAGCAAAGCGGCAGCAGAGGCAGGTGCAATTTCTGCAAACATGATTTTCATTCTGCTGGAGGTGGGAAACAGGGTTTCCAAACCCCTGGAATCTGTGAGGCTCAAGGAGGGAACAAGCAAGGTTCTGAAGCAACTGAAGAAGAGCAAGTCGACAGTGATAAGGACACTGAGGGTTTTAAAAAATTAGAGGGACACGAACCCCCCGATATTATTTTTGATAAGAAGGCCTACATAAATAATTTCGAGGGCAACAAGTCTTTTGTACAAGCCATTAAAGGTGATAATTGGGGTTCCTTAAATTCCTTACCACCTTTCACTCCCAATGGGCGAGAAGGTATCCGTGCCTGAAAGTGTAATGGCAGACTTTATATCGATGGAAAATTTTTCTCTGGTAGGCAAATTCATAGGGGGCAGGCCGGATATTGAAACGATTCGACGATGGGCATCCTTGAAGTGGAAGACTTCTGGACACATAGAGATTATTGCATTATCAAGGGGGTTTTTTGTGGTACGCCTTAACAATAGTGAAGATGCTAGTCGTATTCTAACAGGAGGACCTTGGTTCTTGGGCCGAAGAAGTCTTTTTCTTAGGAGATGGGCTGAGGATTTTGACCCAGAAAAGTAGAGCATAAACTTTGCCCCCATTTGGGTCCTTCTCCCAAATCTCCCGTTTCATTGGTGGCATGAGTATTTTCTTCAGGGTATTGCCAAGACCATAGGGGAATTGGTGGCCATTGACAATCCAACCCTTGCACGCACCAGAATGACGCATGCTAGGATTTGTGTAAATGCAAATCTAGAATCTGAGCTTCCTACTCATGTGGAGTTAGAATATGGAAATAAAACAAGATTACAGGTCATAAAATATGAAAATAGATCGTCATTTTGCTCTGACTATAATATTCAAGGCCATCTCAAAGGACAATGCTCTTTTTTGAGAAGCCAGCAAACCCTTCCTAGGAATAATGACTCCAAGCGGCAGTATTTCAAAAATAATGGCAAATTCACAGGGATGTACAGGGTTAAAGATCCAAATGTTGAAAATGCAAAGGCCTCTGGTTTGGGGCAAATGGAGAATGAGGCTGAGCTTCACATGGACAATGGTAAGGACAAGCAAATTGCTACATCACAAACTGACCAACAAAAGATATGCTCTCCTTTCGAAAATCTAAATAAATTTAACATTTTGGCTGAAAATCAAATAATTACGAGAGGAAAATCAGAATGAAGGGTCTAATGTTGAGGATATAATTCTTGGTCTCCCTGCTTACCTTGACTCCCCAACCAAATCTGGACCTTCCAATCCCCCTCCTGTTGGCCATAAAGAATGCCCTAATGTTGTGTCTTTTTACACCCCAGAAAGAGAAAAAGTGCTTTCAGAGTTAATCAGCCCTTCCAAGCGACATTTTTCACCTTTGTCTTTGTCCCAAACCAGAGAAGGGGTTTCCAGTACTGTTATCCAATAGGTTACCCAAACCAAATTTAGCCCGAAACAGACTAGAAGCTCAATGAAGTCCCCCATGATTGACTGTGGAGGTGAGAAAAAAAAGGGAAGAAAGTCAAATGCCCAGCAATGGAAAGAAGAGGTCCAAGATGAGATAGCTAATGGAATTCAGACTACTCTGTTTCCATCAAATGGAAATCTTCCCTTTGAAAAAAACAAAATTCTTAAGCCCCCTCAAGTCCAAGGCAGGGGAAGAGGAAAAAACTTTAAAAGTTCCAAATGAAGATCATATCTTGGAATGTAAGGGGGCTCAATGGCCTTCCTAAACAGCGGTTAGTCAAATATTTAAGAAGAGATTTTGATCCCACTATTCTTATTTTGCAAGAAACTAAAGTCGATGAAGTTTTGTCTAGAAAAATTGCCCTCAATATCTGGAAAAAGGGAGAAGCAATTTTTTGCAAAGCCAATGGAACCTCAGGTGGTCTTCTTTGTATCTAAAATCCAGGGAAGGTGGAAGGCAAGGTTATTCAATTAGGGGAAAGGGTAATGAGCATTATTTTTAAGGATAAGGTTAGTGACCATTCTTGGATATTAACAAATGTGTACGCCCCTAATTCTATATCTGGGAGAGCTGATCTATAGAATTTACTCAGTCATTTCAAGGAAGCTTTTCAGGATATCCCATGGATAGTGGCGAGGGACTTTAATACCCCTCTTTACCCCTCCGATAAAAAAGGGGAGTAGGAATTCCAGCAAGAAGTATGGAGGACTTTCAAGATTTCATCAACAACAACAATTTATTGGATGTCAAATTAAAAAATGCTAAATTTACTTGGAGCAATAGGAGGTCTGGAAATCAACTTATAATGGAAATGCTTGATAGGTTTTTTTTTTTCATAGGAAGCAATACAATCTTTTGGGGATGCAAATCTGTTGTCCTTGCCTCGTATTGGGTCTAACCAAAACCCGATTTTACTTGAAATTGAAGAGACTCCAAAATTCAAAAGGCCTTTTAGGTTTGAATCTATGTGGATGCACCACCCTGATCTCAGAGACAAAATTTCTTAGTGGTGGCGGCATTCTTGTCAGGGCAGGCCTTCATTCAGATTAGCATAGAAACTTAAAGTGGTGAAAGAAAATCTATGGATCTGGAATAAAGAAATTTTTGGAAATATTTTTGAAAACAAGAAATTCATCTCTGAAAGGTTATCAATCATTGAGAAAAAAATTGAAGAGGGATTGCTAGACCCTTCCCTACAGGAAGATGAAAAGAAAGCCCTTGCTGAGTACCATAATGTTTTAGCCTGCGAGGAGACTTTTTGGCGGCAAAATTCTAGAGCTACTTGGCTAAAAGAAGGTGATGCCAACACAAGATTTTTTCATGCATCTACCTTAAGGAACAGAAGCCACAATAGAATTAAAGAACTTGTTAGAGATGATGGGTCATTCCTTTCTAGTCCTAATGAGATCAGAAATGAAGCAGTTTCCTATTTTCAGAATCTTTTAGGAGAAGAACATTTCAGTTCTGCCTTAGCTTCAGAATCAATGCTTTACCATATTCCTCATTTAATTTTTTATGACTTGAATGGGTAGTTAATTAATCCTTTCACGGATGAAGAAATCAAAGAGGCCCTCTTCTCAATGAACCCTGGTAAAGCTTCAGGTCCAGACGGGTTTTCACCTCGTTTTTTCAAGCTTTTTGGGATATTGTAGGTTTTGATGTATGTGCTACTATCAAGGAATTTTAGTCCACAAAGCATATTCCGAGAAGTTTTAACTCCACTTTTATTGCTTTAATCCCAAATATTCCTACTTCTAGATCTATGATGGATTTTAGACCTATTAGCCTTTGTAATGTTGTTTATAAAATTTTGACCAAGGCAATTGCAAATAGAATGAGGAAGATCCTTCCTATGTTTATTGATGTTTGTCAAGGCAGTTCAGTCCCTGGAAGGTCCATCCTAGATGGTGTCATAACAGTTCATGAAGCCCTCCATTCGGTAGTCCAGACTAAAAAACATTCTTTTGCTCTCAAGCTGGATATGAACAAGGCTTATGACTGCATAAACTGGAGTTTTGTCTCTGTCATTCTTTAGAAATTTGGTTTTCATCATGAATGGATCAAGCTTTTGGAAGGATGTTTTATGAAACCTTGGTTTGCAGTCCTTGTTAATGGTGCTCCTGCTGGATACTTTCAAAGTAAAATGGGCCTAAGGCAAGGTGACCCTATCTCTCCCATGTTGTTTATCATTGTGGCTGAAGCCCTTAGGAGGACAATCAAAGCTGCCTGTAATATTGGTCTTATTTCAGGAATTAAAGCATCATCACAAACACAGACAGTTACACATGAAAAGTTTGTGGATGATACTTTGTTGTTAACTCTTGCATCAGTTTTTGAGGCTAAGGTCATAAAACATATTCTAGAGCTATATGAGGATGCTTAGGGGGAAAAAGGTAAATTTTTCAAAGAGTAAAATTTATTTCTTTAACACTCCCATTTAGATACAGATTAAGATTGCTAGGATTCTTGGATGCTCAGTGTCTACTCTTCCATCCACATACTTAGGCCTTCCTTTATTTACAGAGCGAGCTACGATTCCATGTGGACTAATGTAATTGAAAGAATTCGGAGGAAACCGGTCTGGATGGAAAGGGAATTTGTTATCTCAAGATGGCAAGGCAGTTCTCACCAGGTTTTCCATTCAAAGCATCCCTGTCTACTTTCTCTCTATTTTTAAAGCTCCTAAAAGTGTCTACACTAAAATTGAACACATCCATAAGAGGTTCCTATGGACTGGTTCTGAATCTAAGCAGCGCTTTCACTTGGTGTCCTAGGATAGGGTTTGCAAACCAAGGGAGTTTGGAGGTATTGGGCTAAGGAGAATACAACATTTAAACATGGCCCTCCTGGCCAAACAAGCATGGCGTATTTTGACAAATGCAAATGCAGAATGGATTACTATAATCATAAGAAAGTACTTGCAAGAAACTGAATTCTTAAGCTATTCCTTTCCTCCCAGGGGATCAATTTTTTAGAAATCAATCCTTCAAACTAAAAACCTGCTAAGCAAAGGGCTACGTTGGAAACTGGGAAATGGAAGAAAAATTGATTTCTGGAACCAAAAATGGTTAAAGGACTATCCCCTCTCTGCATACCCCATCATTTCAACCCTTAGAGCTTGGACAATTGAAGTTTTTGGTACCAAATTTGCAGATTTTATTTCTTTGTCAAACAATAGAAGGGTATGGAAGCCAATAATGAACAATGATCTACTAGGGGCATCAATAATACTGGAGAATGAATTAAGACAGTCTTTACTCCCTTCTGGCATTCTTGAGGACCAGCTTATCTGGGAAGCTTCAGACAATGGGGAATTTTCTGTCAAGACTGCTTATCTGATGCTTATTGATAATGATGAACCTACTTTCCCTCACTTGGAAGTTTGGCCCAAAAGCATTGTTCCGAAGGTTGGGTTTTTTGCATGGCTGGCCATCCAAAATAAGATCCTCACCATGGATAACTTAATAAAAAGAGGTGTGATTGTTGTTAATAGGTGTTATCTCTGTATGTCTGAGTGGGAGTCTATTGATCATTTGTTTCTGTATTGTAATTTTTTTGTCTCAATCTTGTTAGGTCTATTACAAGTGTTTCATATTTATTGGGTCCATCCTCAGTCCATTTTTGACTTATTTGTCCAGTGGCCTTCTCCATTTTTGAATATGCATCTTAGGTATATGTGGAAGATCTGCCTTCATCACTACTTGTGGCAGATATGGTTGGAAAGGAATCGTCGGGCCTTCTTGGATAAGGTTTCTCAGTCATCCTCTGTCCTATCAAAAATTTTAGTATATGCTAATGAAAATGCTTGTTTAGTGCCTGCAGCATCTAGACCTCCAAATGATTTTGAAGCTTCATTAGGCCAGTCATTAAACTTACTTCTCACTGATGGCCTCAATCATCCTCAAGTCTGTCCTAAAACCATGATCACATGGACCCCACCCCCCTAGGGTGGATTAAGTTAAATTTTGATGGGGCATCTAGGGGCAACCCAGGTGAAGCTGGGGCTGGTGGCTTACTTAGAGACCACAAGGGTGAGGTGCTTGTAGCTTTTTCTGAACATCTTGGAGCTCAAACTAACAATGTGGCTGAAGAAAGGGCAGTTTGGAGGAACCTCAAGGTGGTAGAGAATTATCCAGGGAAACTGTTGGTGGAAGGTGATTCTCTTATTATTATAAATCTTCTAAAGAACACTAAGAGAGCTCCTTGGATATTTTATGACTACATCCATGAAGAAAGGGCTCTAATTCATGATCTACCTGAGGCCATAATTTTGCATACCTTCCGGGAAGCAAACATGGCAGCTGATAGGCTGGCAAATGAAGGCATTGTAGCAGTAAATTTGATCACGTGGACTGAAAATCTTCCTCATGCAGTCTCAATGGTGATAGATAATGAAAAATTTTAGATTGGAAGGCTCAAAGTGGATCAATGACAGAAAATGGGGGCATTTTAAAAAATATTTTTTTGAACCTTATAATGGATTTTGTCATATTTGTTTTTTTTGTTCATGTGACTAGTGCTTTTTGCAGCTGGCGGGGCACTGATATAGGTTTTTTATCTACAAATTCATGCATGGGAAACATCTGGTTTGGCCTCAAGTATTTCCCAAGGTGTGTTTGGATTAGATGTCGCAAAAAGGCCCTAGCAAGAAATAACAAAGTGTTGGAGATCCCTGACAATGAGGTACCAGACCCCACCATAATAGTCTTGGAGAAGATGACAATTTCATCAGCCTCCAACAGTATCAACCAGTTGAAGAGTCTGTCTGGCCTCATCAGTGCAACTGTTGATTTGTGTGATTCTCTAAATCTTCTATTTTATAGCCAGCAGTTCCAGGGGAACAAGGAGTCGAAGGCAAAATCTAAAGATGATGGCAAGGAGGATGATAAGAAGTTAGATGAGGACTACAAGGAAGACTGCTTGGCCTCTTGGCTGTCCATTCTATGGGATGTTTTTTTTGACCATATTCTATTATTTTATATGGGCACAAGCTACTCTTCATGGTGCTTGCATGATTAGTTTTTGTCTTTGTTAGTTCTATTTTGCATCTTTCTTTTCTGATGGCCATAATATTAGGCTTCCATAGTTTAGTTTGGCTGTATTCTGATGGAAGAGTAGGTCTTGGCCCTTTTTGTTGTTAGTTTAAACTTTTAGGGCTTGGCCTTTGTCCAGTTGGTCGGTGGATCCTATTTTGTAAAATGGTTTTGGGTCAACCAGTTAAAACCCGGTGTTAATTATAATATTCTCTTACCAAAAAAAAAACAATCAAAACAAGGTGATAATATAATAAATTATATATTACTTTCCTCTTCTAGTATTTATCCTTTAAATTTTGGAGAAGTATGTATTATTTAAGATTGGGTAAAGGCTGTGGAAAATGAAATTGAACAAATTGAAAAAAATTATATTTGGAAGCTTGTTTCTCCTCCAAAATACATGACTATTGTTGGTGTTAAATGAGTTTATAAGCTGAAATATAATGTTTATGGAATCATATATAAACATAAGAAATGGCTAGTAGCCAAAGGCTATTTTCAACAAGAAGTAATAGGCTATGAATAAACTTTTGAATAAGTTCTTGGATTGGAAATAGTAAGATCACTTCTTGCACAAGCTATCCATTTTACTTTTGTTGTATATTAAATGGATGTAAAATAAGCATTCTTAAATAAATATTTGGAGGAAGAAGTTTATGTGGATCATCCACAAGGATTCATAGTTTCAGGTCGTGAATATGAAGTGTACAAATTGAAGAAAGCTTGTTATGGGCGTAAGTATGCACCTGGAGCTTGGTACTCTAGGATTGATTTCTACTTGCATATAAATAGCTATGAGAAGTGTTCAAATAAAAGTAAACTATATAAAAAGGTAATTGGATCAGATTTTATTGTCATATGTTTGTATGTTGATGGTATAATTTTTATGGGTAGCTCCACTATCTTGTTGACACAATTTTAAAATGTTAAGTTGCATGAATTTGAAATAAGTGATTTGAAAAAATTGTATTACTCTCTTAGTATGCAAATAAATCAATCTACTCAAGTTATTTCTCTTAATCAGTCAATGTTCAATATCTTTTGGTAATATTTTAAATGAATGGTTGCAAACCTATTAGTACAACAACATTTGTGGGTTGTAAATTTACTACGGAGGATTCTTCCCCTCTTGTGGATGCAACACACTATATGTATTTTGTTGGTAGCTTGATGTACTAGGATAGATATTATGTATTCTATTAGTTTGGTGGATGATTCATGGATTATCATTATATGTTTCACTAGTGGGTAGCCAAGATAATCCTCAAGTATGTGAATGGTACAAAATACTTTGGTTTATGTTATGCTACTAATTTTTATCCTATTTATGCCTATATAGATGTATATTGGGAAAGAAGCATTGATGATATGAAGAGACCATATTATGCTTTAATATTTGGTTAAAAATTAGTGTTTTGTAACAAAAAATTATAACAAAATTTTATATTATCTACAAATAAAGCAAAGTAGATGGATATATCAATTATTTTTCACTCAATCCATTTGTATGGCAAGGCTCTTTGCAGACCTAGGAATGAAGATTTATTACTCCATTGGTATCTATTGTGACAACACCAACATTTTATCCATGACAAAGAATACAATGTTTCATAGTCTGAGTAAATATATTTATATGCACCACTACTTCATTTGTGACTTATTCGAGGATGAGTTTATAGCTTTCATATTTTGCAAATATAAAGATCAAATTGATGATATTTTCACAAAGGATTTGAATAAAGATATTTTAAAACTTGAGAACATTGATTGGAGTATGAAACATTGACATCAAGGGTGATAATGAAAATTATGATGTTAGTCCTATGAGGAATACCATAGTGGTATATCTTTGGATTTTCATCCATGATACCCAAGTTCGAACATTGGTGTGAGGGAATCAGTACCCCCCACAAAACATACACTTTTATCCTAAATTTTTTAACTAGAAAGGATAGGTTGGTTGGTAGTGGTCGAGTGCTTACTGGCGAGCTACCTTAGTTTGATACCAAGGATAGTCATGGTTTCATTGACTTCATTTTTATCCAATAGGCTGGGATTTATAGAGTTTTTTATATGTATAAAAATAATTATGATGTTTAATATTTAATTTATCATGCGTGTCACTTAAAATTGATAATTTCAATGTGTGATAAAAAATTCAACAAAAAATAAATTGCATAATTCTTGTGGTAGTGCTTTATTTCTAAGTTTAGTTGATACTTTTATGTATCTATATCTAGAGTTATGTGCTTTTTATAGCTATAGATTAAAGTTTTATTTTAAAATAATTAATTATAATTATAAAAGTGTTTTGCATGATGTTGTGGACTAGGAATTCGTTGTAGTTGTCTTTAATCATGAAACTAGAGGAAATTGTAGAATTTATTTTTGAGGATCATAGTTTATATTAATAATACTATTATTGTGTTATATAATTTATTACTCCCATAACTTGTTATGCAAGTAGATTTTATTGTATTTTATTTGTTTTTATTAATAAAATATTTTTCCAATCTTATTCATATTTTTATAGTCACATTTATTCAGTAGGATTCCTAGCTTGAACTCCCTTTGTAGCTATAATATCAACTACTTCATTGTCTTAAATAAGATCAACAATATTGATGAAATTTTTTCCTTTCTCATTGCTCTTCATAATTGATGTGGATTAATTATTAGGAACATTAATATTATAGGTTAATTTCTTCTTATATTCATACCATACTACTTAAGAAAATTATTTCCTACAAATCGTCTTTATAATTAAAATATTATCTTTCTAGTTCCCTCCCTTCTAATAGAAAAATGGCAACCTAGTACATATTCATAATTAGATATTCAAATTTAAAAGTGAAATGAGAAATTTGATGTTCTCACAATGACACTGAGAGGGGGGGGTGAATCAGTGTAGCTATTTAAAATTCAAATCTACAACTCTTAAAGCTGAAGCAAAGAGAACTTAAAAGCAGGTAAAGCAATTATCACAAGAGAGCACACCACAACACACAATGTAACGAGGTTCACCAATTTGGCTACTCCTCAAGAATGATTGCTTGGACTACGGTCCAAATCCAGCCTTTGCAAAACACCAATTTTACAATCCATTTACCAACACCCACTGGAAGGAGCACCAACCCCTAATCCAAGCACCAACTTGAATCATAGTTTTGAAAGCTTTATCAATGACATAAAAAATGCCTTCACTTTTACAAGACCCTGACTAGTCTACAATTTATCAAAACATAGTAAACACTTACTACTTAGCTTGTCGCTCTCTTACAGCACTCTTCTAACCCTCTTTCGGTAGCACTTTCACACATTCAATGATAACTTAATTCTCTGCGACTGCCCTTTTATAACCCTATTTCTCAATGAGACTCCTGTTAACTTCTTTCACTTCCATAATCCTTCATGCACTCTATCAATAGCCACTTCTGTAAGTAACTCCTTTTTGGTATAATATTTAGTTGACATGCAACATATACCTAATAGTTCTGTCTTCTTGATTCAGACTTTCAGTCTAACTGTCGCTTGACGGTTACACTACTTTACGGCCCTATAACTGTTGTTTTGTCTTTCATGCATTGTTCTTATTTTAGTTTGCATGATTTCTATCTATAACTACACTTGTAACTATCACACTAACTTTAGTTAACTCTTCTTATTTTGGCTACATGATTTTCCTCTACAACTGCCCCTTTAACTGTCGTTCTACTTTAGTTAACTATTAGTAATCGTGCTGTTGCGACCTGTCATGAAATCGTGACACTTCTATCTCTTTGCACTCTTCTCGCCTTCTACCCATGAAAACATGACATGTCATGATATCATGACACTTTCACCTCCTTGCTACTCTTCTTGGCTTCAACCAACGAAAATAGAACATGTCACGAAATCATGACACTTTCGCCTCCTTGCTACTCTTCTTGGCTTCAACCAGCGAAAATAGAACATGTCACGAAATCATGACACTTTTGCTTCCTTGACCTCTTCTACGTCTCTTGCCAATGAAAATGGAACATGTCATGAAATCGTGACACTTTCGCTTCCTTGCACTCTTCTCTGCTTGCACTAGTGAAAACATGACATGTCACGAAATCGTGACATCTTTCTCTTTCGTACACTCTTCTCTGCAAGCACCAACGAAAACATGACATGTCACGAAATCATGACACTTTCTCTACCTTGTGCCTTTCTCTGTCTTTCGCCCGTAAAAATAGAACATGTCATGAAATCGTGACACATGTGCTGCCTTGCACTCTATCTCCTCTTTGGGTCGCGAAAACCTGACATGTCACAAAATCACGACACATGTGCTGCCTTGCACTCTATCTCCTCTTTGGGTTGCGAAAACCTGACATGTCACGAAATCGTGACACATGCACTGCCTTGCACTCTATCTCCTCTTCGGGTCGTGAAAACTCGACATGTCACGAAATCATGACACTTTTTCTCCTTGGCGCTTTTCTTCCCTTCGAGTCGAGAAAACCTGACATGTCATGAAATCGTGACACTTTTTCTCTGCTAGCTCTTTCTCTTCAAACCTTTCGTGAAATCGTGACACTTTTTCGTCCGTACCATCTCTCTTGCAAATTGTCATGAAATCATGACACTTTTCTTTCTCTGCCTTCCTCTTTGCTTCGGACTGCAAAAATGAAACATGTCACGAAATCATGACATCTTTTTCTTTCTCCTCGTTCTCTTCCAACATGTCATGAAATCATGACAATTTTCCTTGCTTGCGCCTTCTCTCCGAACATGTCATGAAATCATGATATTTTTTTTCTCTCTCCGAACATGTCATGAAATTGTGACAGTTTTCTTTGCTCTCTCTGAACATGTCATGAAATCATGATAGTTTTCTTTGCTTGCACCTTTTCTCTGAACATGTCATGAAATCATGACAGTTTTCCTTGTGCTTTCTCTTTCGTCCAACATGTCATGAAATCGTGATAGTTTTCTAGCATTTTCTCTCTCCTTTGATATGTCACGAAATCGTGACAGTTTTGCTAGCATTTTCTCTCTCCTTCGATATGTCACGAAATCATGATAGTTTTGCCAACATTTTCTCTCTCCTTCGATATGTCATGAAATCGTGATAGAAAACATGTCGCGATATCGCGACAGTTTTCTTACTTGTCTTTTTCTTTGATCCTTTGAATCTGGGCCACTTCTGTCTTCTTGGAAATTCATTGTACATGCTCTGACTGACCTCTGAACTCCTGTCCACTGCATCAACCGATCTATCTGTCTGTGTTGACAACAATGACAATATTGTTTCCGCACCTTGCTCAACAATCTCCCCCTTTGGAATTGTTGGCAACACATGTGCAATTTCCTGTAATTCTTCTCCCCCTTTGACAATAATACCAAAGGGCTGCTGTAGACTCCCCCTGAGTCTATGCACAACATTCTCAGACACACATTGTTATAGTTAGCAAAAAACATGATTATGAGCAAAACTATAAACATAGGCATAAATGCTCCCCCTGAGAATGTGGTCTCGATTGCTAGTCAATTCTTGGGTAGTGTGACCACTCCCAACTTACTCCGAAGGTACTCAAAAACTTCTTTGGGCAATGGTTTTGTGAATATATCTGCTACTTGCTCTGTAGTTGGAACAAAATCCAATTTAACCTCACCTTCTGCAACTTTATCCTTCAAAAAGTGATACCGGATTGCAATGTGTTTGGTTCAAGAATGCATAACCGGATTCTTTGAGATGTTAATAGCACTAGTGTTATCACATTTAACTAAAATTGGCTCTTTGAAGTTAATACCAAGATCTTTCAGGGTTTGTCTCATCCATAAAATCTGCGTACAACATGTTGTTGTTGCAATGTATTCTGCCTCTGCTATGGATAGAGAGATTGATTCTTGTTTCTTGTTGTGCCATGCTACCAACCTGTCTCCAAGATAGAATGCACCACCACTGGTACTCTTTCTGTCATCTATACATCCTACCCAATCTACATCAGAATATGCAATAAGAGTGAAGTCCTTACCTTTTGGGTACCATAACCCATACTCCATAGTACCCTTGAGGTACCTAAAGATCCTCTTCACAACTGTCACATGAGTCTCTTTGGGACTAGCTTGAAATCTTGCTACCATGCATACTGCCTGTAAGATATCTGGTCTTGTAGCTATTAAATACAGCAGGCTCCCAATCATAGATCTGTACATGGTTTGATCAACATCTGGAGATTTGTCATCCTTGCTCAATTTGCAACCTGTTGTCATGGGAGTGCTAACAGGTTTACAATCCTCCATTGTGAATTTTTTTAGCATTTCTTTCACATATTTAACTTGAGAGATAAAAATGCCCTTTTCACTTTGATTAACTTGCAGTCCAAGGAAATACGAAAGTTCACCAATCATAGACATCTCAAATTCTTTCTTCATTTTATTTGCTATGTCTCTACAATACTCATCCATGCTGTCGCCAAATATGATATCATCTACATAAACAACAAGTACAATAAGATGGCCATTCTCTATTTTGACATACAAGTTGTTGTCCACCATACCTTTCTTGAACCCCTGTTGAATAAGATAGTTATCCAGCCTTGCATACCATGCTCTGGGTGCTTGTTTTAGACCATACAAAGCTTTCTTTAACTTGCAAACAAAATTGGGATTGTCACCGAGTTGGAAACCATCTGGATGCTCAATATAAACTTCTTCTTCAAGTTTGCCATTCAGAAATGCTGATTTCACGTCCATTTGATAAACTTTGAAATTCTTATGTATAGCTAAAGCCAGGAACATTCTGATTGCCTCGAGTCTAGCCACTGGTGCAAAGGTTTCCTCAAAATCAATACCTTCAACTTGAGCATAGCCTTTATAGACCAATCTTGCCTTATTTCTAACAACCTGTCCGTCTTCGTTTAATTTGTTTCGAAAAATCCATTTAGTACCGATTATATTTTTATTTTTTGGTCGTGGTACTAACTCCCAGGTTTTGTTTTTCTCAATCTGATCTAGTTCTTCATTAATTGCCTTCATCCAACTTTCATCTGTGCTTGCTTCAACAACATTTTTGGGTTCAATGTTGGATAATAGAGAGTAGTTCCTTACTACTGTTCTCCTTGTCTGAATACCAACTGTGGGGTCCCCAATAATTTGCTCTCTGGGATGATTTTTTTGCCAGCTGCCTATTTTAAATTTCTTGTTTTCTTCTACTTCTGAGTCAATCTCCTTATTCTCTTATGTTCCCTTTTCTTCATCTGCTTCTATAACTTCTTCATAAATAGGGTATTTTTCTTCATTGCTAATTTCTAGTTCCCTACCTTCATCAACCTTCACATCGGCACTCTCCACAATTTTCTTTAGCCTTTTGTTATAGCATGTGTAGGCTTTGCTTTTTGTCGAATAGCCAAGAAAAATTCCTTCATCAGCTCTATCTTCAAACTTACCAAGATTATCTTCAGTTCTTTTGATGTAGCACTTGCTGCCAAAGACTTTGAAGTATCTTGTTGTTGCCTTTTTGCCGAACCATAGCTCATAAGGAGTTTTGCTTTCATGTGTCCTCAACATGCACCTGTTTTGGATGTAAACTGCAGTATGAACTGCCTCTTTCCAGAATCTGTCTGCTATTTTGTTCTCTGTCAACATTGTCCATGCCATTTCTTGCACCGTCCTGTTCTTTCTTTCAACAACACCATTCTGCTGAGGTGTCCTTGCTGCTAAAAATTGTCTTCTGATCCCATATTTTTGATAGTACTCTACAAACTCCTCTGAGATAAACTCTCCTCCTCTATCTGATCTTAAGCATTTAATTCTTTTTCCTGTTTGATTCTCAACCAGTTTTTTGAAAGTCTTGAACATTTCAAAGGCATCTGATTTAAGCTTTAAAAATAGTACCCATGTCATCCTGGAATAATCATCTATGCACAACATAAAGTATTTGTCACCATTTATGCTTTGTGTTCTCATGGGTCCACATAAATCAGTATGTATTAGCTCTAAAGGTTTTCTGGTGAAGTATTCCTTTGATTTAAATGTGGATCTAGTTTGCTTCCCTTTTTGGCATGAAGCACAGATGTTATTTAATGGTTTGCCAATGGTGGGTATATCTCTTACTGCCCTTTTAGAACTTATTTTTGCCAGATTGTCAAAGCTAATATGACCGAGCCTCTTGTGCCACAGCCAATTTTCATCTACCTATCCAATCAAACATGCTCCTTCTAAAGTCTCTGAGAGAGTATACAGGTTTCCAGAAGTCCTCGATCCATTAGCTATCGCCTTCCCACTGTGAGCTTTTCTGACTTCACAACCCTGCTTCTTAAAAATGACTTCATGACCTCTATCACAGATTTGACTTACACTCAGTAAGTTGTGCTTCAAACCAATCACAAACAAGACTTCTTTGGAATTGATTTTTCCATCACTTATCTTGACTGATCCTTTCCCAACTATCTTGGCTCCATCATTATTTCCAAATTTAACTGAGCCACCTTCATAGTTCTGTAACTTTTCAAACTTTTGTTTATCACCTGTCATGTGACTGGAGCATCCACTATCCAATATCCATGGTGCAGATTTGTTCTGTGCTTTGAATGTTGTCTGTACAATCAAGGATTCCTTTTCTTCCTTGGGTTGCTCCTTTTCTTTCCATTCTGGTTTGACTACAGTTTTGGTCACTTGTTTAGACTTTTCTTTGTCAGTAGCCTATGCATGTTTTTCTAGGAATTTTCTGTTTTGCCTTAAACTGTTTGGTTGAGATCTTCTTCCCTGATATTTATTTGCTGCATATGTGCTTCTACAGTTTCTTGCAATGTGTCCAAAGTTATGACAGTTATAGCATTCTACTGCATAATCCATCAAGGGTGAAAAGACATTTCTATTGGTGAAATTTCTTTGTCCTATATTATAAATGCAATCTAAAATCTTATGACCGTAAGCATTGCATTTAAAACAATAACCAGAAAAGGAATGATTGAACCTGGGAGTTGGTCTTTGCCATTTTGTAGTAGGAGCCACAAATTTTCTTCTCCTTTGATGTGTGACTTTTGTGAATCCCTCATTGTCAACACTCTTCTCGTGCCTGGCATTGTTGCTTTCTTTTGCATGATTCATTTTTCTTTGGTCAACCTTGATCTTATCTTCTTTCTTTACTGGTTCTACAGTTATGGCCTTTGATCCACTTGACGATTCTCCTTCGACAAAGCCCAAGCCAAATTTGATGCCTGTAGTCCTCTGACTATTTATAATCTTTTCAAGCTTTGCAGAACTTCCTTCAAGTTTGTGATAGCAACTCAATTTTTGATTCTTTTCTTCTAGCCGCATTCTTAAAACAACAATCTCTTCTTCTAGTTTGTTGCACTCATCTATTCTCATGGTTAATTGTACTTCAAGTTCTTCAGACATTTTCTTAAATTCTTCTGTCTGTACTTTCAAATTGTTTATTATGTCATTCGCATCCTCAAGCTTTCTTGAGACCTTTTTATTCTTCTTCCTTTCTGTACTCAACTCTTTAAGTGCAGCAACCAACTCTCCTTCCAGATATACTTCAGCCTCATCCTTAAGGTCTTTATCACCTTCCTATTTTTCTTCTATTTTTTCTTCTTCAAATGCCATGAATAGAGCTTCACCTCTTTCTTCTTCAGAATCCTCACCTGAGCTTTCTTCAGAAGAGCTGACATTCTTGGATATGAAACTTTTCTTCTTGAAGTTGTTCTTTCTAAAATTTGGTTTCTTCTTCCAGTCACCTTTTTCTTGGTGTGACCCTTCATCATTTTTGGTTTTCTCATGCATTGGACATTTAGCTGCAAAGTGACCGACGCCTCCACAATTGAAGCACTTAAACGGTAACTTTCCTCTATATTTTCCTTTTCCCTTTGTAAGTTTTCGAACAAAGTTAGCTTCTGTTTCATCCGATGTCTCTTCATCCTCAGATTCTTGTTCAACTTTTATATTTTTGTGTGCTTTAAAAGCAGCTTCTCTGTCTATGGGCTTAGTTTGTCCTATTCTCATTTCGTATGCAGTCAAAGAACCATGCATCTCATCCATGCTAAAATTATTTAGATCTTTAGCTTCTTCTATAGCAGAAACTTTAGAATTAAATCTTTTGTGAAGAGTTCTAAGTACCTTTTTCATGACGACCGCATCTTCGATTTCTTCGTCGAGTCCTCTGATCGCATTAATGATTCCATTGACTCTCAACATATAGGCCTCTATGTTCTCATCATCATTCATTTTTAATGCTTCGAACTGAGCTCGATGCGTTTGTAGCTTGGCTTCCTTGATCTTGCTGTCTCCTTCATGAATGCTCTTCAGTTTGTCCCACATGTCTTTTGCCATTTTACAGCTCATGATCCTTATCAGTTCACTGTCTACTAGCCCACACATTATGGCATTCTTTGCTTTGGAGTTATTCTCAAACTTTTTCTTCTCGATAGTATCTGTTGGAGGAGTAGCTGGTATTGTGTATCCACTTTCTACTGACTCCCAAATGTCGTATCCCAATGCACATAGATATGTCTGCATCCTGAGTCTCCAGAATGAGTAATTAGTTTCATCGAACAAAGGAGCTTTGTTTGATGAGAATCCTTCACCACCTGCCATTGTGTTTCTTCCAAGATCACCTTAGCTGATTAAGCTTGTTCAGGAACCTTGCTCTGATACCAATTGATGTTCTCACAATGACACTGAGAGGGGGGGTGAATCAGTGTAGCTATTTAAAATTCAAATCTACAACTCTTAAAGCTGAAGCAAAGAGAACTTAAAAGTAGGTAAAGCAATTATCACAAGAGAGCACACCACAACACACAATGTAACGAGGTTCACCAATTTGGCTACTCCTCAAGAATGACTGCTTGGACTACGGTCCAAATCTAGCCTTTGCAAAACACCAATTTTACAATCCATTTACCAGCACCCACTGGAAGGAGCACCAACCCCTGGTTTATCTACACCAACAGAAAGGAGCACCAACCCCTAATTGAATCATAGTTTTGAAAGCTTTATCAATGACATAAGAATGCCTTCACTTTTACAAGACCCTGACTGGTCTACAATTTATCAAAACATAGTAAACACTTACTACTCTGCTTGTCGCTCTCTTATAACACTCTTCTAACCCTCTTTCGGTAGCACTTTCTCACATTCAGTGACCACCTAATTCTCTAGGAAACTACCCTTTTATAACAATATTTTCAACTTGAAACTCCTGTTCTTCTCTAACTTCCATAATCCTTCATGCACCCTATTAATATCCACTTCTAAAGTAACTCCTTTTTGTTATATGTATTTCTGCATGTAACCTATCTAATAGTTCTATCTCTTGATTTGGATTTTTAGTATAACTATCACTTTATTATTACATCGCTTTTTTGGTTCTATAACTACTATTCTGTCTTTAATGCATTGTTCTTATTTTAGCTTGCATGATTTCTATCTGTAACTACACCTGTAATTGTCACACTAACTTTAGTTAACTCTTCTTATTTTGGTTGCATGATTTTCCTCTACAACTACCCCTTTAACTATCGTTCTACTTTCAGTTAACTGTCAGTAAGCGTGCTGTTGCGACCTATCATGAAATCATGACACTTCTATCTCTTTGCACTCTTCTCGCCTTCTACCCATGAAAACATGACCTGTCACGATATCATGACACTTTTGCCTCCTTGTTACTCTTCTCGGCTTCAACCAGAAAAACAACATGTCACGATATCATGACACTTTCGCCTCCTTGCTACTCTTCTTGGCTTCAACCAGAAAACAGAACATGTCACGAAATCGTGACACTTTTGCTACCTTGAGCTCTTCTTTGTCTCTTGCTAGTGAAAATGAAACATGTCATGAAATCATGACACTTTCGCTTCCTTGTACTCTTCTCTGCTTGCACTAGCAAAAATATGACATGTCACAAAATCATGACATCTTTCTCTTTCGTACACTCTTCTCTGCAAGCACCAACGAAAACCTAACATGTCATGAAATCATGACACATTCGCTGCCTTGTGCCTTTCTCTGTCTTTCGCTCATGAAAACACATGTCACAAAATCGCGACACATGTGCTGCCTTGCACTCTATCTCCTCTTCGGGTCATGAAAACCCGACATGTCATGAAATCGTGACACATGCGTTGCCTTGCACTCTTTCTCCTCTTCGGGTCAAAAAACAACATGTCATGAAATCATGACACATGTGCTGCCTTGCACTCTATCTCTTCTTCGGGTCACGAAAACTCGACATGTCATGAAATCATGACACTTTTTCTCCTTGGCACTTTTCTTCTCATCAGGTCGTGAATTGACATGTCGCGAAATCGTGACACTTTTTCTTGCAAGCTCTTTCTCTTCGAACCTGTCATGAAATCGTGACACTTTTTCGTCTGTACTATCTCTCTTGCAAATTGTCATAAAATCGTGACACTTTTCTTTCTCTGCCTTCCTCTTCGCTTCGGACCATGAAAATGAAACATGTCACGAAATCGTGACATCTTTTTCTCTCTCCTCGTTCTCTTCCAACATGTCACGAAATCATGACAGTTTTCCTTGCTTGCACCTTCTCTCCGAACATGTTGCAAAATCACGATAATTTTCTTTGCTCTCTCTGAACATGTCGTGAAATCATGATAGTTTTCTTTGTTCTCTCCGAACATGTCAAGAAATCATGACAATTTTCTTTGCTTGCGCCTTTTCTCTAAAAATGTCACAAAATCGTGACATTTTTCCTTGCGCTTTCTCTTTCATCCAACATGTCACGAAATCGTGACAGTTTTGCATTTTCTCTCTCCTTCGATATGTCACGAAATCATGATAGTTTTGCCAGCATTTTCTCTCTCCTCCGATATGTCACGAAATCACGACAGTTTTGCCAACATTTTCTCTCTCCTCCGATATGTCACGAAATCATGACAGAAAACATGTCGCGATATCGCGACAGTTTTCTTACTTGTCTTTTTCTTTGATCCTTTGAATCTGAGCCACTTCTGTCTTCTTGGAAATTCATTGTACATGCTCTCACTGACCTCTGAACTCCTGTCCACTGCATCAACTGATCTATCTGTCTGTGTTGACAACAATGACAATACTATTTCTGCACCTTGCTCAACAAAATTTGTCTTACTATTTATCTTGTATGCACATTTCCTTGGAGCTTCCAAAGCAATTGGTATTAGTGGCACCAATTCCTCCTCCACAAAGTTGTATTCTTATTAGATAGTGGTTGTTTTCTTATATTTAAACCTTATCATAATTATTTCCATAATCCATGTAATTAAATTTTTGTAGAGCATGTTATACATATTAGCCATTAATATATTAGACAAATTATCCTTACAAACATAGGCCTTTACCTTCTTTTGAAGCTCTTATATTGACTCATAATAGTCACAATAGTTTTCCTTACATTCTTGGACTAGATTAAATCATCAAGTTAGAGTATTTCTAATGTGTATTTTAGTCTGAATCATGTGCTCACTTATCTAATTCAATAGGTTCTTGATCTTGTCTTCTTGGTTATCATACCATTATAAAGCATTTTCATAGGATTGAGATGAAAGAATAAGAAGTTTCCTCATCTTTTGAATGATAGAATTATTGAAATTCTAGGTATAACTAGGTCTGGATATATAAGTTATATATTTATAGCACAATATAAATATTCACCAAAAATTCATTATATTGGACACATTAAATTTATATGAAATTTAAGTGAAATTTTTAAATTGAATGTAATATGAATACTAAGTGTACTAGATTCAATTTCACTCAATTATTTAATAAAATGCATCAACTTTATACACATAACTGAAGAGAGTAAAACTAAATGATAAACTATGAGAATATAATAATAAATTATCTAGAAGAACACCAATGGATATCATTATTAATAAATCTTGACCATACACTTATACCTGTGGGTACAACAAACATGATCCATAATAAGGGTACTAAGTATAGGTGTGAATTAGCAATGACCCTAGTAAATATGATTTACTTAAAAATATATTCCACAATTACCATGATAATAATAGTTTAATTCTAATAAAATTATAATTACCATATTAACAAGCATATTATTGCATAGTGAATTTATGTGAGGATTTATTACATCATGTGATAAAATCATATTAAGTGGTTAAAACCACTCACATTGGAGTCCTTATGAGTTGATTTTTAATTCAAGTTATTAGATGTTGTTAAGTAGTTAGTTGTAATACTATTTTATAATAAAATTATTGTTTGAGTCTATTATTGATAGAAACATTATATAAATATGCTTATTTGATTAATAATTTTTGTTTAAACTTTTGGCTATTCGATCAGTGGTGTCAAATAAGGTTGAGAGAGTGCCATTACATAAACCTCTAATTTTCATGAGAAGTAAGAATTGATCAATATAAGCCACACATTTCTTTGTCACTCTTGTGATGCATGCAATTGAGATCAATTGTTGGATATGGATGTTACCACCTCCTCAATAGAGGGACTCTTATTATGCTTGTAAAATAAACAATTAAAGGAACTCTTGAATCGGTTCAATCCCACATGGATGAACTAACCCAATTGCATCTTGTCCATCAATATGAGATTATGGTTCTCCATTTCCAATAAGACATATGTGGCATACGATAAATTAGAAATGTTTAAGTAGACCCATGCTTGGGCCATAGCTCACCCTTAGCTAGTGCTAAAATGATGTTTATCACCTACATTAGAGTTTTTTATGCTTTCATATCACTTTTATGTCTGATTTCATGCGTTGCAATAGCTTTAGTAGAATCCTTGGTGTGAGATATGTCATTTTTATTCCACACATTTCCTTGCACTAAAATACCATAACATAATAGAATTTTAGTCAAAGACTACATTCAGATCAATTTCCATACGTAAATAAGGGACGCACTATATATACCCATTCATGGCTTTGATAATTATGATAGAGATAACAAAATTTGCATCATTATGAGGCATAAAACTATCCTATGCTAATCTAGATGTGGCTTCAACTTATCAATGTGCTCCTTTATTTTCAAAAATTATGGCATACCACATGCTTCCCAAATCTTATATGGCCACAATAGTCATAGCATATGTTGGATTCACGTGACCATCTAATGCTTTATCATATTTATAGTTTCTTAATTCATGGCATACATATAATATCAAGTACATACTACAATAGTGCCATGCGAGTACATGAAATATATGAATCATGTGATGTGAATGTGATCATTCCTAGGGATTTGTATGTGCATAAAACCATGTGGACTTAATATGATTTTGTCCCTATGCTCATTGTATCAGTAGTAGTGACATATTTCTTCTTTGGATGAGTACATGTGTCTCACAAAAACCTATGCCATAGAATATTCATTAACTATTTAGCCCATTTTGTTTAGGATATTTGAACAAGTTACAATAGAAGGTCATTGGCGTTCTCTACTTTTTATGTTTGTTGTGTTACCATCATGTGAATATCACATAAATAGGTGTTGTTTATTTATAAGGCTAAGTATTAGGTTAATTTGGTACTCATGGAGTTTATGCATATGAGGATTTTACTATTGGTGAAAAAAGACCCACTCTAATCATGGAGTGGAAGGATACATAAATTCTTTTAATAGTTGTGTTGACACTTAATACTTTAAGGTTATATATAAAAACAAATATTTACAGGTCCTATTAATTTTATTGGATAATGTAAAATATTTTAGATTAGTTTTCTTAGTTAGTTTAAAATATATTAACCATTACAATGATATAGATAGATAGATAGATAGATATATATATATATATAGATAGATAGATAGATAGATAGATACATATATAGATAAATGAGTTGCTTAATATATGGACTACATGATAAATTGTGCTTGACACTCATGTATTATTAAAGCAAAGAGTTCAAATTGATGGGGTGGGAGGGATAATATTAATCTTTCCCAATGATCAATGTGATTAGGATTTTGAAGATGGTATTCAATAATCACCAAGCAAGGAAAGATCAATAAAGTTAAGTTGGTAGGATTAGTAAGGACTATCAAACTTCATTGTTTAATATATGGATTAGTGAAGGCTCATGTCACACTCAAGGTGAATGATTGAGTTTATCACCATTCACAAGATGATGTAAATTAGTAAGGCCTAGTTAGATTGATTATTTATTATTGGTTGTGTGTATCCCCAATTATAAGTATTTATAATAGTAGTGTATGTCCTTTACAATATTATTATCGGATAGTTGAGTTTGTCACTATCCCTACTCATAATTTTTGTGAATAATAGTATGTTTCCCTACTTGCAAATTTTATATTGGATAGTGTGTGTGCCCCTATCTAGTTGTGTTGAAGGATGATGGATAGATGATTTTGTCTCAATCCTTGGATAAGAGGCTAATGAGGTCATTCCTACTAAAGTGATAGATAGGGTTATGCGTAAGGGGTCAGCCCCAAAATATATTTATAAAAATTTTGCGAATCGGTTTCAAAATCTAGGTGAATAGTTTCAAAACACATGTAGAAGGTTCACTATTATTAGGGGCAATGTTGAAAATTTAAACTTAAAATGGTCAAATTATTATAAAATTGGGGCGAATCAACCCAAAAAATCATTTGCACCCAAAATTTTTTGGCTAATGGGCCCTAGTCAAGGGTTCCAAATATTAGCAAATTCCAAATTTTAAAAATCTAAATTTTAGCAAATTTTGCGAAAATAGCCACTATGCATAACCCTGGTGATAGCCATAGAAAAAATTTTCCACATGATAAAATTATTTATACAAATGCATACATTAAATATCACAAATATTATTAATGAATATTCGATATTTCATTACTTCATATATTATATTGATTTATTTTCTATAGATAGATAGATAGATAGATAGATAGATAGATAGATAAATAAATAGATAGATAAATAGATAGAGAGAGAGATAGATAGATAGATATATAGATATAGATATGAGACTCTCCATATTCATAAAATTTGACCTTTCACTTACATAAAAATTTCATCTCCTCATACTCATGGGAGATCTAACACTTCATATTTCTTAATACATAACAAATTACATATATCTACATAAAGACAAAGACTCTCATAATTGCACATAACTCATAATCCACACTTACTAACATGACACCTCACTTACATAAGTCCATACTTGTTCACATGACACATACTATATCCTAAAATATTAAAAACACTCTAGAATAAATTATTTACATGGTCCTTGCATTAATATTGCAAGGTACCAAATAATATAATACCTCCAACATCTCATCGTATTACATTATTTGGTATAAATATCATTATTTGGCTTCGGTTCTAGATCTACTATATTTATGCAACCTTTAATAGGTCTATCTCTAGGTCAATATATTTGAATTTATGCCTTAGGATCATCAATACATTAGGATCACCTCTAGATCATCATTACCTCTAGGTCGTCCTACTTAGGATTTTGCCTCTTGGGTTATCATACATATGGGCCAAACATTGGAACAATCATAAGATCATCACCTCTAAGAAATAATCATTACAAGTTCTATCATTGTAGGTCATCTTCCAATTTTTACTTGGGTCATAATCATTTATTTCAAACTTGTCCATGGAAAGACTCACATTATTCTTTACACTCAACAAGCTTTGGCTTTTCAACATATTTGGTTTTCTTCTATAGAAACCTATATTTTTGTATCAATTTTATTTAACAATTGTGAACTAATCCCTTTAGTATGCCTTTCAAATTAACCAAATTCATCATCACATTGATCCCTATCAATAAAAACACAACTTAGAAAATCACTATCCCTTTCATTGTCAATATCAATTTTGATAATATAACTTTTATAAGCACTTTCTATACAATCACAAACTATATTCAAATATCTTGTGCTACACTCTATACATTTTCTTTTAGTGTCACAACATGCATTTACTATCATAGGTTTCAAGTCACTATTTATCATGTTGAGTTTCTTATTTAATTTCTCAACTTATTTTGATGTTGTATTTCTAGGATCTCTAGTGGCATACACATTTTTCTTATATTATCTATAGATATTATCACACCTTCTTTGAAGTATCCTTCATTATATTTATTTTGAATAGATTGCAAACAATATCATATATTTATGAATTCTTCATTACTTGATGACATTCAATTTTGATTTACCATAACATTCGTGTGTATATTCACATTCTAATTGTGTTTCTATTTATGCGATAAAACCTTTCTGATTATTCTTTTTTGATATTAATATTGTGTCTAATTTATTTTATTTCCTTGATGATGTCTTTGGTATTGATTTATCCTATTCAATGCATTGTACTTAATTTTTTTTGCAATATGTCCTTCTCTTTCACAAATATGACAATACCACCTACTCTTTTGACATTGATTTTGTGATGAAGATGAAGTGGAAAGACTTTTTCTTGATGTAAGGGCATTTTTTTTTTTTTTAATTTACATGGTGGAATCAATAGCCACCACAAATACGGGTAGATTTTTCATATTTTATGGCCACCATAGTATTCTACGATGTTCACCCAAGAAGCCACCACACATATATTTGCATAGTCCGTCCCTATAACCACCATGCCACAATCATTTAAAACCTTTTACATTGCTAAAAGCACTAGGAAAGGGAAAAGCGTTTAGTATGATGAGGCCTGAGATTTCAACCTTGGACCTCTACCCCCCTTACAAGGTTAAGTCGAACCAATTGGTCTACACCTAAGACTTGATGTAAGGGAATTTTTAGATGACCCATATCTTGATTAATTTTTTACATCATATTACTAAAGAATATTTACTAAGTCCTCAAATGACACATTTTTGTTTGATACATGAAGATATGTGACCAGTATTTTGAATGATTTAAGAAGTTCTCTGAGTACACATAGAATTAGAATCCTATCTTGAACTTTTTTCTCCCATGGTGTGTAATTTTTATTTTAATTTTGCTATCCTTCTAAGAAATTGTTCTATGTTTTCACCATTTTGAAGTTTTAATGAGTGTAATTATGATTTGTAGGTGAAAAATTATAGCCTCATTTCTTCCTTCAAACACTGTGCATAATTTATCCTAGATATTTTTTTAAGTTTCATCCTCACTCATGTGTGCTCGAATCTCATCCGATATACCAAATGTTATTAGCATAAGAGCCTTTGCATATTTATATTTATATTTATGTTTTCCAATTGTATCTTTTGGAATGATTTTCTCTCCATTTACTACCTCATAAATTTTCTCAACAATAAGTATTGTTTTCATCTTATTTTTCCATGGGGTAAAGTTTGGTCCTTTTAGTATTTGATATTCTAAAAGAAAAATATTTGTATTTTCCATAAGTTTTCAAATTAATTTCCTTCATTGTTGACAACCTTATTACTCCCAAATTTAAAATTTAATAATTTTTCTTTCTTCTACGATATTCACTTTTTAATTATTTTCTTCAATATAATTTATTTTGTTTTTTCAATCCATTTAACTCAAAAATTAATATTTATTCAATATTTTGATCTTCAATACTTTATTCAATAATATTTTTTACATAATTTACATTCTTTCAATTAATCAAAATATATTTTTTCTTCAAATATATTAATTATATTTCCTATTCAATAAATCAAAATTCTCTTTCAAAATCCCCCCTTACACTCTTTGTCCAATCTAGTCTCTTGCTTCTTAGGATGAATGCTTCTCCAAAATAGAATTGGGTTTGTCATTGGAAGGCAATGATTGTCCCAACATACTCAATATTTCACACAATCACTCACTAAAAACCTAGTTCCTTAAAACAGACTATGAATTTGATACCACTATTAGAAATCCAATAATATTTTCTACAATATTAAAAAATATTCACACAAATGCATACATTCAATATCGCAAATAATATTGATGAATATTCAATATGTTAGTGCTTCATAGATTTCATTTATTTATATTCAACATATACATATTGGATATGAGACTCTTCATATTCAAAAGACTCTTGACCTTTAACTTAAAAAAACCTTTTATACCCTAATGATCATGGGAGATCTAACTCTTCATATTTCTTAATACATAATAAATCTCACATATATACGTAAATATGATTGCACATAACTCATCAACCATACTTATTTACATGAAACCTCACTTACATAACTCCATAATTATTTACATGACATATACTAATCCTCAAATATCAAACACACTCTAGAATAAACTATTTATATTCTTCTTGCATTAATATTGCAAGGTACCAAATAATGTAATACCTCTGACATAAAGAATCATTGTGAGGCTATTCCCACTATTACTTGTGAATAGTTGAGTGTGTCCTCATTTATACTCTAAAATGTACTTATGAACTAATGAGTATGTCTTGGTTTATCATATGGTTATGAGTATCCCTTTTGTAGACACCAGTTTTGCACATAGATTAGTTGTTTGACATAAAATTAATAGCCATTTTTTTCCCAATTTGATCAAATTTCCCTTTTATACCCAAATTTGGGGTAAAATACATTTTCAAATTTGTTATTTATAAAACCTAACCAAAACCCCCTTCAAATTTTACAAAATTAGCATTGTAAAAACAAATCTTGATAAAGGATTGCCAATGAGTATAAACATTACCATGCTTAGCTGATGTTTGACCCCTAACACTACTTTTTTACAAAAATGATATCCTTGAAAAATACCATATGGAATTTCATGTGATATTTTTATATAGATTTGTTTTCAACACAAAAACACTATCGATTTTCTGTGGGCCCTTGACATTTTTTTTTAAATATTGACAAAATATAAGTTTTACTCACACAACTCCCTGTCATAGTTAGTTTAATAAATGTTATACCTCATTGACCTGATTGTATCTCTGTTAACAAATAACCTTATCCAAATTTCCAATCAACAAAATTTATGAGGAAAACACCCTCATGCAAGTTAAAATAACTCCATTCAATATTAGATAACTCTTGAATCAATCTGTGCAACTAGCCTAACTAGACATCTCAACTTGAAATCTACCACAACTATTATTTTTCTTCCTCCTCACATGCAATATTATAAATGGATATTCCAAGGATTGAAAATATATATAAAAATTCCTTTGGAGAGCCAAAAAGGGCCAACTAATATTTGTAGGTATATGCTAGTGAAATTATCCTAGAGAGAGGCAAGGGATTTCTTCTTGAAGGTACATGCTTTAGGATTTACTATTGAAGTATTGAGCATATCATCCCTCCATTGTGGTAATATTTCAAGAGATATTGGGAAATCATCATTAAAATCATTTTTATAGGAGCCAAGCTTGATCTAGGATTTGATCCCTTATCTCTCCTTGGGCACTTTTATAACATTATATATTTTGCAAGTTATTATGTTTTAGAGCACTTTCATTGCTTTTAAAATCATAAAATAAACCTTGCATCAAGTTAATATGCTATTTTAGACCCAATGGAAATGCCCCACTACACTAACACATCAATCTATTGTCTATATTTGGAGTGCTTATTTATTCTTGTAGGGACATGACATTAGCGAAATAAAATTTTTGTATCCAAAAATTTTTTTTGTAGCCAAACAACGCTTTTTGTAGCTAGACAAAATTTATATAGAAAGCATATATCTAGGTATAATCTATCAATTTTATGTTCTATTATAATTCGAGGCCTACAAATTCATGTTTTGCAAGTGCTTTTAAGAGTTAGATAAAATTTTATATCTATTTTGTGAAGAATAGTTTTATTTTAAAGTACATTAGATCTATAAATCCAACTGTAATCTCTTAGCACATATATTTGTAAGCTTATTTCCCATAAGTTATTACATCATTTTGCAAATGAATTCTTCATATATTGAGCATAATGGTTCATGTTCATTTCCATGAAAGTAAAATAAACACACAAGTTACATTTGCATCTTAGGACAATTTTTATTCATTGAGATCAAAAGACATATAGGATTTAATATCTTGAATGCATTTAATTTGCATCACATTTTTTTGCAACATACAATTTATATTTTGGGAATATCCTTTTACTGCTTTTGTTTGCACAATTTTTATTTTAAAAGTAATAGGGAAAATTTTTTAGTTTCTTGCATCTATTTAATATGTAAACAACATGTAGGTTTGCATCTAGGATTTGTGATTATTATTTTTTCCCAATATTTGTCCTAAAAAGTAAAATAAAAATATTTATTTTTTTACATTAATTCAATACAAAAAACTATTTAGGTCTAAAGATATTTTTTGTTGCATGTTTGTTTTCACATGCATTACATCTCATAATCTTTCATTAGAATAATATTATATCATAGATATTATGTGCTTATCAAATTAACCCATAAAATATATATTTAAGATACATCTATATATAGTTCCAAGGTTCAAATCTCGAGCCTCATTGGACTGAATGCTTGTCCATTTCCTGGTGCTTTCAATTGCATAAAAGGTTTAAAATTATTGTGGCATGGTAGTTATAGGGGCGTAGTATGTGAAGAACTGTGTAGTGGCTTTTGGGGTGGACAAAATAGAATACTATGATGGCCATAAAAATCCGGATAGCCTGCATGGATTCGTGGTGGCTACCGATTCCACCATGTAAATTAAAAAAAATACATCTATATATATCTTATGAACTTAATTTCCTAAATAAAGTTTCAAAACAACAAAAACATTGAGAGCATAGGAATTGTCCCCTAACATAAGTTGCAGTGGGCAAGATCGATACCTTTTGCATACCCACATTCTTTGGTGAACCCAATGTGAACACGACATGGGTCCTAGACCTTGCATGAATCAAACATAATAATTTATCACACTTTTAAATAAGACCACCTAAATCTATTTGTTTAGATTAGTGCATGTTAATAAATATAACAAGAACTTAACAGAAATATTAGTTCTATTGACGAAAGTATGAGGATCCCTTGAGTAAATCATTATACAAACCTTGGGGGTTATATCTATTGGTGAGTATATTTTTTTGGGATAATAGTGATCATAAGGAGGAACAATTTTTCTTAGTTATATAAGGGTTTGGAAACATCTTAATATAGTTCTTTAAAAAATTCTCTAAACAAAACCTTTATAAAATTGAATCTTCTCTTCCAAAAGCCATGGTTGAACCTCGATACCTTATCTAAAATATTGTACATCAATTAGCTAAAAATTCAAATTCTTTACCATTATTACCCTGATACCTTATCTAAAATATTGTACATTAATTAGCTAAAAATTCAAATTCTTTACCATCATTACCCGAGGCTCAAGAGGACCAAATACTATTTGATAATACTACATATAAGGAAGAAGAGAAGTAAAATCCTTCCTTGTAGACCCTCCCTCCTAAGTACAATGAACAAGGGGGGTAGTTTTCAAACCCATGGATCATTTAGCAACTTTCCTATAAAGAAATAAAGAAGTTATGCAAATCATATTAAGGGTAAATGAGGATCCCTTAAAAAATTCTACTATGGAAGGAACCCTTTTGGACCTTCCATAGTAACCTAGGTTCACCACTATAGTCTCACATCAAAGAGACCCCTCTTATGGGTCATTGCATGTGGATATTAAAACATCCAATCTTAATTGCATAGGTTCTAACCCACATATTATCTCAATCATTATGGAAGGTAGGTTTTGAAGTCTCCCTCCTTCTAGGTATCATGTGTCCCTGCCTCTTAGCATAAAACCACTCAGGATAAGTGTAATTCACCCTATATTCCAATATTTGAATATACCTCAAGTTCAAATGTTGACATTCTTCCTAGTGCACCACCATATACCAACATGTTTGATTTTATCCCTTTTCTCAATATGCCAAATTTCCAAATTCAGGTTTCTCTCAAAATTCCTTCCACCAATCCATTTCTCCTAAATATCTTGGATGCAAGTAATATGATCCCATATTTTGGGTCAATCCCTCCAAGTTATCAAAATTACCCATTTTTTAGTTTGCTCCAATTCCTGCTTACCTTGCATACGAAGATATGAACCCTAAGATAGAGCTATTGACCAAATAAAATTATGAATTCAAACAAAAATTGGATTCCCTCCCAGTAGCCTCAACTAGCCAAAAATATTCTTATAAATACTATTACAATCAACCTCTAGGTCATATTATAACTAAATAAGTCCAGCATTGTTATCAATGCATATGATAATGATAAAAATGAGGCCTAAAGGACTATAATCCTCCCCTTGAAAGTGACACCTTGCATACACCACATCCTTTTCTATATTTTATGCTGCAACCTAAAATATAGTTTTTTTTAGGATGTCCTTGTATCCATTCTATATAGGTTGTCCAATCAAATTATCTTCAATGCTTGAAATTTGACTAGAAATTCAAGTTGTATAGCACCATAGAAAATCCCAAACACTTTCTGTATTTCCAATCCATGGATGTAGAGGCATGAGGTTTTAAATTATAGACATGTTATTTTTATGAGGTTCTTTGAAATGCTCCTTCTAGTCCATCATATGAGATTTTAGTGGAAGGTTCTTTTGATACTAAATAATTTATATTTAGTTGTTTCTTAAATTATTTAAATAATATCTATTTGCATTAGAACTTTTTTCATATTTATATTTGAGTGGAGGTCACTTTCCTATTGTTGGTCAACTATCTGCCTAAAATACAAAACATGCATTTTTGCACCCTAGACGTAGCCAACATTGAAAGGCAGAAGGAAATAAATGTCTTTAGGGACAATATCCAAAGAGGGATGACTCCCGTACTAATCCTACATCGATTTTAAGTTTAGAGTTGCAAGAAATAAATGGGAAATATAGCCGCAGGCCATAAGATGTAGGATTGGGGATAGACTAGCAACAGGAATTCAAGTCAAGTATTATAGTAGTATAGAACAGAAAGAAGGCAAAGAATCCACTTATAATTTTATGAATACGACTTCCAAAGTTACATTCCAATACTCACACCATCACTAGTAGTGTTCAAATCTAGATGTAGAATTTAAACTTAGCAGATAACAAACATGAATATAAAATAGAAATGTTTAATGTAGAAAGAAATCACACACAAAAATCATTCATTGAATCAGAAGCCAAAAATATTTTATTTACGTAAAAAATTTGAAGTGTTTATTTGCAGAGTGTCTATCCTCCTTTTACAATGAAAAATGATTAGTATTTATAGAGGAATTTTACCTCTATCATTCAATGCATATACAACAAAATACTGGTAGATCAAAAACTAGCATACATATTTTCCTCCTCGACATCAGTGACGTCTTCAGTTAAAACATCCTTCATGGAGACATCGATCCTACTTTGATGGGATAATCTCTCAGGAAATTTACAAGATTAAATGCTTGAAGGTAGCTTCAGTGATGATGCATTGGAATGCAATGAAATCACCTAAAAATATGGAATTTGATCTTTGAATTTGTTTTGCCCTTACACCTTGGAAATCAAATTTTACCAAGATAGTCCACCATGTATTAATGCCATTTTGAAAAAAGCATAATCGGGTGGTAGTGTATTGGAAATGAGCCAAAATAGAATTTAATATTGCACCTTCGAAGCAAAAATTCTAGATCATTGCATAAAAAATTAAATTCCATGGCCCCCTAACTTTTATCGAGAGAATCCACAACAATAGGTATCTTTGAAAAGTCTCCTTTGTTGTTCAAAATCAATTTCGTCCTACAACAGGGTTACTAGCTCTTTCAAAATGAAGCTGGGTGAAAACACCTTGTGCAAAGTTTTCTCTGATATTTTGATCATTAGCCCAACACATCTCATTCTATAAACTATTATGTGCCCAAAGCTCTTCTTTCCCTTGCGTTGGCTTCATTTTTGTTCATGCCTTCATTTGGAGCATGCACCCACATTATTAACCAAAATACAAAAACCAACAATTCTTATAGTTTCGTCTGACTTTTCCACCTTGCGCTACCGTGTTTCATTGGCTTTTAAAACACTTTCACCCCAACGAGAGGCGAATGGGGTTTTTGCCTCTCCTTTGGGGTGAAAACACTTTTTAATTCTTCCACTTTGGCAACTCAACATCGGGCCCCACAACGTGCCTTTCAAAATACTTTGTTGTGCTTTCATCCCAAGGAGGAATGAAAGGGAGTTTCATCCCTTACTTGGGGTGAAATCTCTTTAAATTTTCAACATGTTGTTGATGTGTACCCTTGCTACTTTGGATTCAGAAATATGTTCACCTTTGTTCTTTGACATGGGCCCACACAACTTATCCCTTTTAAATGTAGTTTCACCCCAGGGAGGGGTGAAAGGGCTTTTCGCCTCTCCTTTGGGGCGAAAGCATATTTGACTTTAGCCTTTGACTGGCTCATGCCTTTTCATTACCTGGATGATGTCATCTTCCCATTTGCACTCTGAAACTATATTTTTTCTAGGATATTTACCCCTTTTGAGGGGCAATTTTGACTTTGATTGCACCCAAAATGTTCTCCTTTCTATATTCGGTCCGAAGAAGCTATTAACTAGAATTTCACCCTAAAGAGGGGAGAAAATGATTTTTTCCCCCTTCCAAGAGAGCCTTTGACTTTGACCAGTCTTCGTCACTTGCAAAATTTTCCTTCTTCTCACTTAGACAAAATCTCTTCATCATGGTAGTTTCGCCCCAAAGGAAGGGCAAAAATGAATTTCACCCCAAAAGTGCCCGAAAATGGATTTTTGGTGGTACAGCTTCCCGAGGCCATAACTTTTGATCCATCAACCCAATTGACTATTGTAATATATAATTAGAAATATTTGGAAGATGCCTACAAAAATAAACTTGATGTACCATCCATTTTGATCAGTTTTCATCCCTCTTTTGGGCCTCTAAGGTCTTCATATTGCATTTTTTAAGTTGTATTGGAGAAATTTCTCGGGATAAATTTTTTAATATCTCTCAAACCATTCAGGGTATTGGGGATATTATTTCACCATAAGTCTAATTTTTTAATTCCTCTCCTTTGGGTAAATTTTCAAGTACATAGATGTACATTTAGGCCATTTTCCCAAAAATGACTGCTTCGCGATTTTTGTCTTTTTTGAATTCTGACTAGAATATAGCAAAAATACCAACACCTATATATTTGACCCTTTCATAGGCATAACACCTACACCATCATATCTTCTATATTCAACATATGTTTGAGGGTCCTACTTTCCTAGTTTATAGGTTGACTATGTCCTCATATGGACTTAAGTAGGCACCTCAAGATTGGTATAAGACAATTCATTCCTTTTATTTCTAGTTTTAGGTCTTTATTATGTGAGGCCAAACATGATGTTTATATCAAATATTAACACATGGAGACTTTAGTGATTATTCTTTATATTGATGATCTTCTCATTAGGTAGGTCTCTTGAATTGATTTAGGACTTGAAGTTATGGATTTGTTCTATGTTTGAGGTGAAATATTTTTGGCTCTTACACAACTTTTTGGGGAATAATATTGAGCTGATAGACATTTGCATTACCATTTTACAACCAAAGTATGCACTTGACATTTTTGACCATTTTAGGATGGATTTCATTAATTTTATTGGCCTAATTTTTATTCAAGTCTAAAGATTTAGGATGATTTTAGGAATATTTTGATGGATGCTACTTTATATCAGTCATTTTTGTGTTCTATTTAGTACTAGGCCCTATTTCTTATTATTTTAGATGTTGATTTACTATATTTTAGTCTTCTATGAAATTTGAATACTATATAACCAACGATATAGATAAGCATAGCCAGTGGTTTCTTATGATTTTGTAGGATACTAGTATTCCTAATACTTTTCATTTATTCTTCTATGTGATAATCATAGCATCCTCTACCTTGCTTTCAATCTATTATTTCATCAATAGGATAAGCACATTGATATTTAGATGCATTTTATAATATGGGTTCATACATATGGGATGCTTGATGAAATTTTGTGATTTTAGTAGAGGAAATAGTGGATATCCTAACCAATATCATATCCCTATGTGCACATACAAATGCTACTTGATGTGCAAGAGTGTCCCTTAAGGGGATGCCAAAAAAGTGCCTCACTCTATGTTTGTCATTTAGCTTAAGGTGGAATGTTGGAATATATGATGGTTAATATTCTCTTGAGACCATGACCAATTTGTGTATTGTATTGTACATATTATCCCTTTCAACTCCTGTAAACCTTGAAAAAATATATTCTGTTAATACTTTATTATTTTGTTTTTGAAGGTTGGTTTTTTAATATTGACCTAAAGGTAACTTTTATTGGCACATAAAAACCCCATCATACCAACAATTTTATCATACACTAAAGTGTAATCCTATTCATTAATAGTGATATTATTGGGTAACCATAGACATACCATATACCATGTGTATTGCACTTTTTTTCAAAGAAATACTAGGTAATGTATTGATTCCATTCATTTCCATAAACTACTATGAAATGTAACAAAAGGAGGTAAGTTTAATTTTATTAATTTTAAAATTTTTAAAACAATCCATTAACACACCCTACTATCATTAAGGAATAATATTATAGATAAGCATGTACCCATATAAGAAAGTGATGTTTAGGATTTTTGGAGTATTGTGTACTTTTATTCTTTGTGCTAGTTCTAAAACTAATATGGATATGAATATATGTGAAATTTATTGAAGGTATTAGGACCTTGATTTATTAATTTATTTATAAAAAAACTTCAATAATGGAGAGGATAGGATCGAATGAGAGCAATTTTTTTTTTTTATGTTTTATAGTAAGAGAATTTCATTTATCAGGTCTAGTTTTCCTTTGCATGGTTGATTTTTATTGTAAATACTTAATTTTCTAAAAGGGATTGAAGTTCAAAAATTATTTTTCCTAGAATTCATTATTGAATAAAGAATGTTGAGTGTTGAAAATATAGGAAAAAGGATTTATGGATTTATACTTTGATTGTGGTACATATTCCATGCAAATTATGAAATCTTATTTATCTTCATTTAGTGTAAAATTTATGTGAAATACGTGTGATTTGTAAAAATTGATATCCCTAATTCTATAGGAGTTTTTTATTTTCGTATGTATACTATATTTGCTTGTTTTATTTGAAACCCTCATGAATATGCCAAATAAACTACAAACTTTGTGTTCGTCTAATCATGTTGGGTACTCAAGGATCTTTTTGACATTATGGAAATATCATGATACTATTTCAAATACTCATGACCATTAAAACCATGTTCTATTTACACAGGATGGACTATATACCCTATTTTTATAATGCACTTGATTACACATATGAATTTACTTTTAAATGTTTCCTAATTATATGTGCATTATAATATAATCTATCCTTAGTCTACATTGCATGTATTTTCTATACGACTTGACTATATAGGACATTGAGAATGGGCTTATACTTTTCCTAGCTATATAAAAAATTGAATAAGGGGTTATAATTTTTTGGTAGTATGAAACATTGAAAATAATTTTGGTCATCTAAGGACTTGAAAATAATTTATTTTGAGGTGAAATACTCAATTGTACTTTCTACTCTATTCATGTAATAGCAATTACATCTACTTGCTTATATCATTCTCCATTTACACTAATCTTGATCATATTAGAAAATGCTCTATTTGGACTAAGTCATTCCATAGTTGAGTGCAATTGTATATAGTAGGAAAGTAAACAAATAATATTTAATAAATTTATCCATATAATGTAAAAAGAATAAAAATATTATTAAATTTGATCTCAGGAAAGGAAAAATTCCTTATAATTACATAACAAAGAACCGCAAGGGATATGAACTCCATTATAATTTGTAAGAAAATATGTAATCATACCTATTCTATATACTTATGAATGACTAATGTACCTTGTTTGTTGAAATGGAATTTTACTGTTCACTATAAAATACACTTTAAAATTAATTTTACTATATTTATTGACATATATAAATGTTTATTGTGTTAGGCTAGGATTGTTGGTATTGATTTAAGTATTATTTTAATAATGTAAACATGGAAAACATCCATATAAGTTTCTAAAATTGGTCTTATAGATGAAAGTGAAATATCAAAATTAAGAATTATTTTGTTTGAGATTTTTGTGAATGGCTTAGACTACTTTCTTGACTATACTAATGATTATATTCTTAATTGAATATTTGATGTAATGTATGGATAAGCATTATTGTACCCAATGTAAATGTAGTGACTAATTTCAATAAAAATGATATTGAATTTTTATTTGTGCAAAAATTAAATTAGTTTGGTAAGGTTGAATGGATTTATGTGTTTTATTGCATCCACAAATCATCCTTGAAAAATAGAGAATAAATTTGAACAACAAACTAATGCACCATGAATATAAGTATAATATATCAAATTGAATGCAAAAATTAAGCATGTTGTATAAATGCATAGTAGCTATATTGACTATAGTGCAATTTGATCATTGTACTAAATCTAGATCTAGTAGGACTATATACTCCTCAATATTCATGGAAGTATGTATGGATGCATTGCATAGATTTTCTATATAGATGGATTTGTTATATATATTCATCATTTTTTGAAGATTCTAAGCTTCATTTCATAAAGATGATGTGATGGAATTCTATGGAATATCATTTAGTTTATAATAAAGCACTCAAATGATGCCTTATCTCCTCTAAGAAACAACTCAAATCCAGAAGAAGAAATTATGTTATAACTAGTATATTGCATTTCTAAGATGATTATATAAATAATTTTGTATCTTATTATAAAGAACCATTTTTTTAAATAAAGTTATTATTGGATTTATCATGGATGTGGCATTGATTATCGTTTAATGCAATTTCAAATTCTTGCATTATTTAGTATTGAATAGTTATGTATATTGTATTTTATTACATAATGCAAGGATTGCCTTAATTATTCTTAAACATTATAAAAATAACTATTTTAAGATGGAAAGGTGAATAAAATACAATAATATAGTTTGTTTACACATATTCTATATATCTAATATAATGTCAAATATTGTAAATAGTTGATAAAATAATAATAGTTTTATAATATGATGTGAATCCAATGTGAATTAAATGTTTTTTAATGGAAAAAATTAAAAAAATATAACCTAACAATTATCTCATTTATATAAATTGTATTTTTATTAATTTTTTTATTAGTTGAAGAAGGGGTTTTGAAAGGATCCCCAAAAATTTTACAGTTTAGAAAAGTAAAAACTTTTATAGCCAAAAGAAACAAAAAAATATAACAGATCGCTACCCCAACACAAAGCCCTATCATTAGCTAAAACTAAACCAAACAATCACAAGAGAAGATGACATGAAAGAGACCCAAAACAATCACCCAACTACAACCCAATGCTAGAAAAGAACAAAGAGGAACCAATCAAGGAGGGGGGCAAAATAGATTCTCACCCCCTCAAACAACTTACATATATAAGATATTATGACCTCATGTTGGTCCTAGTCTAAGACAACCTTTAGCTCCTCAATATCCCAAAGTATCTAAAAACATATTAGTGCCAACCATCCTATGACACAAACCTACTAAAAATCCTAGATTGAGAACCACTTGGAATGCTACCATTTTGTCCAAGAAGAGAGACCATCCAACTCATTATCTAGGTAGCAAAAGGATGCTCCTTCAAATACACTCAATCATTTAATAGAGGGATAAACAATAGAAAAACATATTAATCCTAAAACTCTCACAACCAATCAGAAAGTAGAACCTAGGAGAGTAAAGAAACAACTGACCATCTAGCATGAAGGCAAGAAACCTATGCAAAGACATAAGGGAAACTGATAGGTCAACCATCATTCATCAATATAGATTAGACTCTATGGGATAGTATACCTCCAAATGGATAGCTCAGATTGTAGAAATCTTAAGTTGGTGAGAAAGTCAGTTGTCTTGTTATATTCCCTATATGTATATCTCACTTGAATGCTTTCCATATAATGGAGAATCCAATTAGATTCCTTGACTATATTAGTAATATTCTAGCTAGGTACTTTCAATCCAGATATCCTATTGGCAATGTTTAATGGGTCACCTTTGATAATAATTTTCCTACAACAAATCAAAGGGAGAAGCACCATCCCTTGGAAGAATTCTCTAGCTTTTGTAAAATGGTATGTCTAGGACCCAATATTTTCAATAAAGGTAAAAATGATATCTCCATTGTGACTTTGAAATGCACCCCATACACCCTATTTATTAGGGTTTCCTTTAGAGGTACCATTGAAGTTAAATTTGATCCATTCAAATGGGTTAGGATCCACTTGGTTAAAGCTTTGGTTTTTTCCATTTTTTGAATATATCCTCTTCTAGCTTCCTAGAAATCAATATTGAATTCAATGAGGGGTTCAACATTTGGACCATTGGATTCATCCAAATATATGATAGACACATTATCAAAAATTGCTAGAAAATATCCTCTAAACACCCTATTGTTTCCATCCTTCTAAATACCCCAAACCAAGTGAGGGAGACTAAACGATCAAACGACACACATCCTTGGGCTAGAAAATGGGAGAGACCATTGATCAAAGCCATTAAAAAACTATTTTGGGATAACCCAAAATACCCCCAAGGTATTCATAAGGAGATAGAGGACATCAAACAAAAAAGGACAAAGGAAGAAAATAGATTCAACATCACATCTACAAAGGTGGCACCTATTAGGGATGGTCATAGTTCTTTTTTGGAGGTTATCTATAGTTAGAATCTTGTTTTGGATAGAAAGCCACAAAAAAATTTGACTTTAGGAGTAAGAAATTTATACCAAATATTTTTTAAAGGATGTAGGTCCACAAGAACAACTTCATAGAGGAAATAAGTAGACTTCACTAAAAAGGAGTCGTCCTTCTCCCACTTTCATAGAACAAATTCTTGAATATCAAAATATCTAATGAACTATAAGCTTAGAATATGATAGAGATATCCCATATCATTTCTTTCCTCTGAGTTCAAGTTCAAAAAATTGACATTCTACTAGGATTTCACCCCATTACTTACTTGAATGAAGTTTGCAACTTTAGCTCCAAAGTGGGCCCAAGTTATGGGTTTTACAATTGCTACCTTAGGAATGTGAGCTAGAGGATCTTTACCCACCTAAGTTTATTCCCAAAAATTAATATTTCTACCATTTCCTATCTTTCATTTTTGACCCTTTGAAATGACATTACAAATCTTAGTGATACCAAGCCAAAAATATGATCCTAGAGAGGGGGGAAGATCAGCCAAGGATGATAGAATGTAAAACCAGTCAAAATTATTAAATATTTTGAGGCCAATACCACAAAATTATTTTCTAGTGCATACATATTCCTAGAAAACTAGGTGAAATTTTGTCTTCTCCCTATTTCAAAACCAAAGAAAGGACTTCTGGATGAGTTTAATTCTTTGAATAATTTAAGTTGGGGCTCTAAAAAGTGAGAAAGAATAAAGGAATTATTTGAAGGGTGGAATTAACCAGTTGGGATTTCCCAACCTGGTTGAGAAAATCCCCCTTCCAACCAACCAATTTCCTTTACATCATTTCAATGAGCAGGTCCTAGAATTTCTCTTTCAATCTCCCCTTAAATAAGGGCATCCCAAGGTAGGTAGATGGAAATTCAGCCACCCCACAACTCAAAATATTGGATATCACTCTTTTTCTCCTAGGGGGTGTTAAGTAATATGATTAGATTTCGTAAAAACTTAATCTTCTAACCCGTAACCCTTTTAAATGATGCCAAAATATCCTTAATCTTCATATTTTATGGAATAGAAGCTAAGGTGGCTATAAGAGTGTCATCAACAAATTTCTAGTGGGATAATATAATAGATCCATTGAAAGAGCTAGTTTTATACCTACAATGGTTGATTCCACTTTTATGGATCTACCCAATGCTTCAACCATAATGATAAAGAGGAAGGGTGAAATAGGGCCACCCTAACACATGCCCCTACAACTTTTAATGTATCCCATGGTCAAACCATTGATGATAACTGATAAGAAGGATGATGAGATACAAGTGTTGATCAAGCTTATACATATTTGATGAAACCCAAATTTATTTAGCATTTTCAGGGGTAAAATCCATGAAACCTTGTCATACGCTTTGTTCATACCAACCTTGAGAAAAATCCTAGCTCTCCCAATCTTGTCGATGTAATGAATGAATTCATGAACTAAAATAATTCTATATATAATCTACCTTCCTACCACAAACCAACTCTCAGTTGTATCAATAATTTTAGAAATAAATGACTTTATTTTGTTAGCCAAAAATTTTATCAAAAACTTGAAAATGGTATTACAAAGATTAATAGGTCTAAACACACTAAAGATCTTAGCTCTTTGGTATTTTGGAACAAGGATTAGGAAGGTGGAGTTTACATACCTAGGAATGGTACTAGACCTCTGAATCCATTTCATGGCATCTTCTATGTCTTTCCCATAATGTTCTAGAATTTTTGGAAGAAGATTGATGGAAATCTATTTGGACCAAAGGCTTTCAAATTGTCCATTTGAAAAAATGTTTTTTTATTTTCTTATTCTTAAAGGGGATGAACAAGAATTAGTTCATGTTTTCAAAAATCATGTTTGGGATATTTTTTAGTAAGTGATCCTTGGTATGGGAGTCACTTTCCTCCATTTTGCAAAGGAAGGATTCGAGAAAACTAACAACCTGTAGCCTAATTTCCTGAACATTATCCATTTTAGATCCATCATCTTTCACAATTACTCTAATTATATTGGATTCTCTATGCATTAGAGTAGACACATGAAGGCATTTTATATTTTGATCTCGTACTTTGAGCCATAGTTCCCTCAACTTTTATTTCCAAAGAATGTTCTCCTTAGCTAGAGTATTGTGGATCTCAATAAGCCCTCCATTCTCTCTATCTCTAATCTCTCTAGACTAATCCCCAACACTAATTGCTCTCTCAATTTCCATCAGCTAATATTGTAGATAATCCTTTCTTTAGAGATCTAACCAAATATGACCTTGTTCCATAGTTTAATTTTTGACTTAACACACCTAATATTAGAAGCTACTTGGAAAATTAAGGGGCTAGATATGTCCTAGGACCACCAGTCTATAATATTTTCTTCTATATTAGGGTTCTAGCACCACATTACCTCAAATATAAAGGTCCTTGGAAACCTCTTGGAATACTGATAAAAACACATCAACAGAGGGTTATGGTTTGATCCCACTTTAGAGAGAGAGCAAAAATAAGTGTCTCAAAAAATAGGTAAGGCTTCCTTAGAAATCAAGATTCTATATAACCTAATCTAAATGAATTGATCCTTAATTCTTCTATTACTCCATGTATATTTATTTTCTTTAATCTCAAGATCCATTAAATCATTTTCATTTATAAACAAAGCAAAATCTTCCATACCTCTTGAAATGGCCATACTTCCCCCTTTCTTATCAGATTGGAAGAGTAGAGAGTAGAAATCTCTTGCCAAAATCCAACTTTGCCCTTTGAAGTCTTATCTCATTGTGCTCAACAAGCCCCAAATTAGGCTTCTATTAGTATATTATTTTGGAGAAAAGATATTATAAATAACCCATAGACAATTGGAATCCTTATAGAAAAAAAGGGTGTTAATAACTCTACCTAAGGATGATAACACCAAGCCCACCATATTATCCCCATCTTAGAGATTAAAAAAGTCCCCCTCCCCCAAATCCTCTTGAATTAGGCTAACCATAAAATTTTCACTCCTCTAAATATTGTTTTGATCGAATCAATCCTCCCCTCTTCCAACTTCATTTCTTGAAGTAAAAAATAATAGGCAAAAACTCTTTACTCAATGATGCCACCACTCATTTCTTTGTAATGCCATTTAGACCATTTATATTCCAAGATAAGAGTTTCATTTATGAGATTTTGTATAGGGTTTTCTTCCTTCCCCATTTCAATTAGAGGAGAGCAATCCAAAGTAGGTGATATTCAATTGATTTTCACCAGTCCCTCTTCCTTATTTTTAGCCTAGTAGGACTCGAGTTCCATCCACTATTTTCTATTTTGTATCCTTGTTCCTAATGTCCCTATTAAATAGTTTTTTAGGCTTTCACTCCACCCCCACATTGACCATTTTTTTCTAATGGCTATGAGTTTTTGAGCTTGGGTAACCCTTATGCAACCTTAGAACACCTTTTATAGCGGCCAGCAGCTCTAAAAGAAAAATATTCATACTAGAATTTACTATTGTTCTTGAATCAATTTGGAAATCAAATTTTCAGCCCAAGCAATCAAAAGGGTTTTGCACCTTCAACAAGGGAAATGAAGGGGAAGAAATAACGAGGGTATGAGACAAGCCCCCATATTCCTTTGATAGGTAATCTAAAAATAGGTTCATAGGATCCAAAACAGGCTCCTACTTCAAAGCAACTAAGTCACCAGTACCAAAGATCCAAAAACCTCCTCTCCTTGAGCTGAGGTTCTATAACCCTTCTCCAAAAAGGGATTATTTCCTTTGGAGATAATATTAGTCCAAGATTTTTATTTTGACTTCTTTTTAGGGAAATTCTTAAGGATATGCCCTATTTGTTTGCAATTCCTACATAAAATTGACAATTTTTTATAAATGAGGGGTTGAATTCAATAGCCCAAACTTAAGATAAGCTCGATGGATGATGGTAAATTTTCTTCTAAGTCTAAATTCATAGAAATATGCACAAAAATTGCTTTATAATTAGATCTCATGGCTAAGTCAATTGATACTAGGTTCCCCTCTACTTTTACTATCCCTTATAGAACATCATCATTCCAATATTGATTTGACAGACCTAGGAAATTGGCCTAGAGGGGAGCAGAGTTAAGCCTCAAAAGATCTAGGTTGAAATCTATATTACATCAATGAAGGAAGAGACCTCTATTCCCAAAAAATCAAGGGCCACTACCTAGATTATGCTTTGAGTCTTCCTCATAGTTCAAATTGAATAGGAAGAAGGCCTTGAAAGGACCATGACCTCTAGTTTATATAGGGGAATCCATTTAACAACAACCCACCTTCTCACTACATATAACTCTAGACTCAACCCCATGAACTTACCCATTCGATTTGAAGCTCCTTGGTCTATAGTAAGTTTCACTAGGTCTTCGAGGATGAGAAGCTTATTATGCTTTGAATATAAGTCGAATAAAAATTTAGACTCCCCTAACCTTGAACCACTTGATACAACCACCATGTAGGATGACCCACCTAGAGTAGAACATTTGGACCCTATATGTGGTCCCCTAGAGCTCATGATTCTAAGTGATAATCCATGGTCCCCCATGGTGGTAGGAAAACTAATGACACCCTCAAAATTCAAACCTTAACCTTGATCAGCAATGGAAACAAACTTAAAACCAAGCCTAAAAAAATCCAACTTATCAACCTAACTAGATTTTGAACTTCCACTTGAATCCCTAGCCTAACCACTCCCTTTATCATGCTTACCCTTATTGCCCTAACCATGACCACCAGTCTTCTCACCCTTCTCACCCTGATTGCCAGCTTGCTCATCCATCCTTAGAAGCCAAACCCTAATCTTGGGGAATCCATGAGAAGCCAAAAATTTGAGTTAGTCTCCTTTTCATGATTACCAAAACATTATTGCTCAGTATGTGCACCTTGAATTCATGATTGTCCTAATTGAATTAGTATTTTGAGGTTGAATGGAGAAACAACAAAGGAATTCTGCTCTAGATTTCTTTGGCAAAAAAATAATGAACCCTCTCAGTGGGAACTTTGCATAGAAATGCTCAGTATTTATTGCTATAACCCTTCTTCTAATCCACAATTGCATTAAAATGATGTCTCACAAAATCCTAATCAACAATAACCAGATGTGTCTCTTCCATATGTGTCTCATGAAACCCTAGTTTGGGCCAGTCATGAGAAGTGTTTTCACTATTTTGGCCTATCATTTCACTCATCGATCACCATAAAATTTTTGATCTTAATGGTCATTCCATCTAAATCCAAAAAATATCATCAATGTTGGAAATACTAAACTTTACATAGAAATACTTTATATTTTTTGTTGCAATCCTTCTCCAATTGTCTTTTTAGTGATGTTATGGTAAAATTTATTATTTTATATATATCTAATATAATATTTAAAAAATATATTTCATCTATAGATATATAAAAAGATTAGTATTTCAAATATATTCATTATTTCAGTCTAAAGGCACCCAATGTACACACTTTCCAACATTTGAAATGACAAAGAAATATTTTAAAAGCTAATAAAATAAAAAACATAGATAAAATAGACCCAAAAACATTTCCATTTCATTTTATTCACATCATCTTATAAAAATATAAAACCTTTATATTTTCTTTATATCCATGCCATAAATCCCTCAAGGATATCAATCTTTCTAACCAACCGATTGATTAAGGCATTAAATAATTATATATATATATATATATATATATATATATATATATATATAACTTCTTAAATATTTATAGGGAGAATAATAGATCTAAACATATGTACCTTTTCATTTTATTTGTGTATATATTATAAAAAGAAAAAATTAGATATATGCATATAAATTTTATACTAAAAATGTAACATATTTTTCAACAAGGCAAAATTGAAGTATTAGTAATTAATAATATTTTACAAAGTGATCCTTTTGAGATTAAAATTTATACAAAAGCTATAGAGCAAAAAAAATTAAGGTTGCAAATAGATATATCTAGTAACCATATGGAGATTTTATATGCATTCAAATATTTAAGAGACTTTCTTTATTTAACAATAGACATAAGAACCAATATAAACTTCCTCTAGTAATTGGCAGGTTGTCATATATTTAAAATACAAAAATCCTAAAACATTCTAAAATGTTAAGGTTTATTAAGTTATTTTTTTTTTTAGTGTGGTAGTCTTTGAAACTAACCTAAAATGTAAATATTATTTTCACGTTGACTATCCCTTCCATTTTTTATAATTGAAGGAAAAACAATTTTAATTTTTTTGAAGAACACAAGCTTATACTAAGAGGGGAGGTGAACAATATAAGACCACTTTTTACTTTTCTTTCCCAAAAAATATTATGCAATATATCAATGGCAATATCAATAGCAGTAATCAAAGCAATGCACAAATCACCACACACAATAGAGACACCAATTTAACGTGGTTCACCCAATGTGGGCTACTCCACGGAGAAAATATTTCACTAAAATTTTCTCAACAAATCTCTTGGGAATCCCTCCCTATTACAATGTTTATGGACCTCTATCCAAAGGAGACACCAATCCCCTAATCAAGTTCATGGATACCTATCCATAGGAGACACCAATCCCCTTAGCTGGTTCATGGATCTCTATCCATAGGAGAACTCCTTCTCCTATGCTCTGGCTGGTGATCCTCTAGAAGACTACTACCTCCACTGCACTGGCTTGTGGATCTCTCTCCATTGAAGACCTTTGTCCTCACTCATAAGACCTCTATCCTCACTGCCCTGGCTAATGGATCTCTATCCACTGGAGACTACTTCCCTATGCTCTGTCACCTCCAAATCCTACTCTCAACTCTTCTCAATCTCTGTCTCAAATCTGTACTAAACATAGTCCTTCGATCTAGCACAAATCTTCTCAATATCTATCTCAAATCTGCACTAAACATAGTCCTTCAGTCTAGCACAAATCTGCTCAATATCTATCTCAAATCTACACTAAACATAGTCCTTCGGTCTAGCACAAATCTACTCAATATCTATCTCAAATCTGTACTATTTTTAGCACTCATTTTTCTCAAATCTGCACTAAACATAGTCCTTCTATATAGCACAAATCTGCTAAATCCTTGTATCTGGTCTGGCATAAATTTACTCTCAAATATGCACCAAAATTTTTCCTCAAATCTATCCTCAAGCCTTAACACAAAGCTTGATCCAATCATAAATCAACTCTTCTAGATCTACCCCAAGCCTTAACTCAAATCTTGAACAAATCAATCAATCAACTCTGCTCTCAAGTCTTCTCAAAGACTTACCTCAAATCTATCCACAAGTCCTCTCAAGAACTTGCTCAATCTGCTCAATAAGTCTTCACCAAGACTTACCTCAAATCTGCTCAACAAGTCCTCACTAGAACTTGTCCAATCTTCTCAACAAGTCTTCACTAAGACTTACCTCAAATCTACTCAACAAGTCCTCTCTAGAACTTGTCCAATCTGCTCAACAAGTCTTCACTAAGACTTACCTCAAATATGATTGTAAGCTTCCACAAAATCTCACACAAATCTATCCTTAAGATTTCACAAAAGCTTACTCAATTATGTCCTTAAGTCCACTCTAGGACTTACTCAAATCAGCTCACTAGATTTCACAAAAGCTTATTCAAATCAATTGCAAAACTTGCATACAAAACTCAACTCAATCTCTTTCAAAAAAATTCTTCAATCACTCAAACAAGTTTCACTCATAATCTTGTTTAACCTCAAAAACATATAGAGAATGGTTAGAGACTCAATATGTTTCACACTCACAAAAATACTCACAAAACTTAATCTCTTTTAGAAAACCTCTTCAATCACACAAAAAAATTTCACTTAGAATTTTGTTTAACCATATAAACATATAGAGAATGGTAAGAGACTCAATATGTTTCACACTCACAAATCACTCTATCACTTTCAAACTCTTTTTCAAATCAATTTTAGAATAAAGAACAATTTGTTTCACTGAACTTGAACTATCACTCCAATGCATTATATTTAATTCAACCAATAATGCTCAATCAACTTCACTCAAAGCATCCACTCAATGAAACACAACTTGCTTACAAACCCAAACCAAGTGTTTCACAATGCTTCCAACAACTCACACTATGGAACTCAAACCTTGACTCAAGATGATTCCAACTTCACATAACAATGATACTCATGATCTTTTCACAAACCCTAGTCATGCACATGAAGGCTCACTCAATTCTTTCCAATAATGCTTATCAAACAATCTCACATAACAATGATACTCATGTTCTTTCACAAACCCTAGTTCAATATAGTTCTCAATTTCATATAACAATGATACTCATGATATTTTCACAAACCCTATTCATGCACATGAAGGCTCACTCAAATATTTCCAACAATGCTTATCAAACAATCCTTTTCACTCCAAATTGCACTTCACAACATTCAACAAAACAATATTTCACTCACAAGGATGATATGCCCATACCTTTTGTTTTGATGAAGATTTGATCTCAAAACCTATCTCAATCACAATCAACCTCTTTGCCAATCTCAATGGTTAGATATCAAAAATCTTCTCAACATTCCCAATTATTTTCCTCAAAAATATTTCACCATACAAAAATATTAAATCTTAATTACACCTTATTTCTCCTCCTTTATAAATTCTAACCACCAAAATTAAAATAAAATATTTTAACTTTATTTTCCCTTTTATCTCCCTCAATAACTCATAAACACCTTTTAATTTTTCCCACTATGCAATTTCCAAATTATCAAAACCTTGGGCAAAATAAAATATTTCCACACTATGCAATTTCGGATTATCAAAACCTTGGCAAATAATAATGTGAGTGCATACCTTTTATTCTTCCCAACAAAAACCTTCGGCGAGATTCGAACACCCAACCTTGCCTCACCAAGCGCCTTAGCGCAAAGCATGTCCACCACTTGGGCTACGTGCCCTCACGAGATAATAAGGTGCACCACCTTCCTCTTAAGCCTTATGGCTCCTCGACTTTGGCGTAAACAAAACTTTCCCCTTCGCAAAAAGGTGATCGCGTGGATCGAACCCGCGACCTCGCGCTTCACAAACGTCTTAATGTAGCCCTCGGCTGCCACTTGCGCTACCAAGCACCTTGAACCTTCGTTGGTGCTCCCCTTGTCTTTATTGCCATGTTTGCCCTCTTAAGTCTTTAAACACATGCAAATATTTTCCTTACCAATGCAACACATGATTTCCTTTGGGCAATTAACATTCGCATGGATAATTTTTTTATTAAAATCTTGCCCCCTTTTATAATGTTTGCCATGTTGTCTAACATGTCGGCGGAGATAGAGAATTCGAATTTAATTTGAATTTAAACTTTTGGCACCATAATTGATTTAAATTTAAATTTTAACCTTATGGTTAAAATATTTAAATTTAAATAATTTAAACCTTAGTCCTCAAAATCTGCCAAATGGGTTTTTAGGAAGATTTAAAATGTGATAACTCCTTGGCCCTCATTTTTCTTCAAACCAACATGTATCCTAAAATATTATAATATTATTATTTCCATTTAAACTTGCTTCTTCATCCTTAATTCCTTTTAAACTACTTCTCCTTCCTCGGGTCTTTAATCTATTTAGGCCTTTTTAGGTATATAATATTAAAATAAATATTATATCCTATACCTTTAAACTTCTTCCTTGCCTTGTGGAAAAACCATCTGATGACATTAATGATGATGAAACTTGGACATCAATATCTTGACATCAATGACAACAAAACTTGCTCATATTTCCAACAATATCCCCCTTTGTCATTGATGGCAACCCACTTTCCTTTTACCATTTCCTTTACCTCTTTTAGTTCTTCTCCCCCTGATAAATTGCTCTCCCAACTAAATGCTCTCCCCCTAACTCAAATCTCTCCCCCTTTGACATCAATGGCAAAGGGCCACCTTTGGGGCTTGGGGCTAAGAATGAGACTCTTAGCTTAGCCCCTCCCCCACCTCCTCTCTTGAGGTGGTTAATTTTGGGGTGGGAGTATCTCTACTCCTAGCATACACTGATCTTTACCTTTGTCCACCTTCTTCCTCAACTGATCCTTTTGATTCCTCTGAATGTTCCTATTCCTGCTTGTCTCTGGAAATTCTGCTCTACACCACTTGGCTATATGCCCAACATTATTGCACTTATAACACTTAATGTTGTGATTCCTTGAAGGTGCAACTATCTTGAAGTTTCTCCTGGTGAAGCCATATCCATTCCTATCATGAACCCTACAATTTACTACCTTATGACCAAATTGATTACAAGAGTAGCAATACCCTTGGAAGAGATGCATGTTTCTAAAATTTCCATATTCCTGTCTTTCATGTGTCCTGCATTGTGTAGCCTTATGCCCAAACCTGTGACATGAGAAGCAACATCCATTGAAGAAACCTTGCCTTGACCCCATTGGTCTCTTAGTCTCTTCTACCCTGTGTTGTTTCCTGTTCCATTTGTTCCTCTTTTGTGCATTGTTCCTTTCCTTGTTGAACTTTCTATTGTCCAACTTATCCTCAGAAGTCTCACTCTCTTACACTCTCTTCTTCTGAAGCTTCTTCTTCTTTGGAGCTTGAGATTGACTCCTCTCCTTGTTCTCTTTGTACCTATTCAAAACCAAGACATGTCTTATTTTATGAAGATCTTTGTACCTTGATAATCTTATCCAAGGTCTTTGAGCTTCTCCCAAAATTGTGTAGCTTGTTTTTAGACTCTCTTACTTCCTTCCTTAGTGAAGCTACTTCTTTCACATTCTAAAACCTTTGACTTCTAACCTCTCTTTAAATCTCCTTGTCTTAGCTATTGAGTTTGTTAGATCTTCTATAAGCTTTCCTTTCTCTTCATCACATTCTTGAAATTGAAGCTTGAGTTTTGAGTTCTGCTTTCTTACCTTCCTTAATTCCTTTAGAGCAGAAATAAGCTCACCCTCAAGATCAACTTCTCCTTTCTGATTCATCTTCACTAGGATCACTTCCTTCTTCTTCTATTGCCATAAGAAGACTTTCTTCTTCTGGACCTCCAAGAGCATCTTCATATTCATCATCACTGAAACTGAATCCATTCCTTGTACAACTATCTTCAAGATGACCAAAGTTACCACACCTAAAACACTTGAGAATCATTGGTGCCCTTTTTCTAACATCATCTTTTTCTTCTACCAAAAATAGAATTTCTTCTTCTTCATTATCTGAAGACCTTCCATCACTATCACTAGAACTCTTACCTACCTTGTCTGCATAAAAACTCTTCTTATGCCTTTGGAAAAACTTCTTTCCTTGCTTGCTTTGTCCATCCCTGCTTTTCTTTTGGTACCTATGTTTTCCTGTTTCCTTGTTCTTATGATCCTGTTTCTCATCCTCACTACTATTTCTAGCTTCTGGACAATCAGTTGCATAGTGACCATATTTACCACAATTAAAGCACCTAACTGATTTCGTACCTTTATACTTTCTTGTGTCCTTGTTCCTCCTACCATAGTTTGCTTCTTCATCATTGGATACCTCATTACTTGAATCTGACTTCTTACCCTTTGACTTCTTTGTAACTTTGAAGGCTGCTTCTTTTTAGGGAATAGGATCCTCTTTTATTCTCATCTCAAAAGTTGTGAGAATTCCATGTAACTCATCCCTTGTCAAAAATTCAATATCTTTTGACTCTTCTATGGCTGAAATATTTTCACTATACCTCTTAGGAAGTGACCTCAAAATCTTGTGACAAACATCTGTTTCTTCAACTTTGAACCCAAGTCCTTGCATGGAGTTAACAACCTCATCCACATGAAGTAGGTATGCAACAATATTTTCCTCATCCTTCATCTTTAGGTCTTCAAATTTTTTCTTGTGATTTAGCAATTTTGCCATCTTGACATTTTTGTCTCCCTCATATATACCTTTCAGCTTATCCCAAATATCTTTTTCTGATGTGCAATGCATAACTTTTATAAACTCTGTTTCATGTAAACCTTTTAAAATTCCATTCATTGCCTTTGAATTATTCAGTTGTAGGAGCTTACCATATTTATCTGTAGGTGGAGTAGTTGGTGGTATGTATCCATCCTCAACTACTTGCCATATTTCATTCCCTAGTGCCATTAGGTGAATCTTCATTCTCACACTCCAAAGTGCATAATTGTTCCCATCAAACAATGGTGCCGTATTCCTTGAAGATCCATTCTGAGAATCCATCTATGTTCTTGTAATATTTTCCTTCAAGCTGTTAAACTCTTTCGAAGGAACCCACTTTGATACCAATTGAAGAACACAAGCTTATACTGAGAGGGGGTGAATAGTATAAGACCACTTTTTACTTTTCTTTCCCAAATAATATTATGCAATATATCAATGGCAATATCAACAAAAGTAATCAAAGCAATGCACAAATCACCACACACAATAGAGACACCAATTTAACGTGGTTCACCCAATGTGGGCTACTCCATGGAGAAAATATTTCACTAAAATTTTCTCAATAAATATCTTGGGAATCCTTCCCTATTACAATGTTTATGGACCTCTATCCAAAGGAGACACCAATCCCCTAATAAAGTTCATGGATACCTATCCATAGGAGACACCAATCCCCTCATTTGGTTTATGGATCTCTATCCATATGAGAACTCCTTCTCCTATGCTCTGGCTGGTGATCCTCTAGAAGACTACTGCCTCCACTACACTGGCTTGTGGATCTCTCTCCATTAATACCTTTATCCTCACTAAAGACCTCTATCCTCACTACCATGGCTAATGGATCTCTATCCACTAGAGACTACTATCCTCTTCTCTGTCACCTCCAAAGCTTACTCTCATCTCTACTCAATCTCTATCTCAAATCTATACTATACACAATACTTTGATTTAGCACAAATCTGTTCAATATTTATCTCAAATCTATACTAAACATAGTCCTTCGATATAGCACAAATATTCTCAATATCTATCTCAAATATGCACTAAACACAGTCCTTCGATCTAGCACAAATCTACTCAATATCTATCTCAAATTTGCACTAAACATAGAAAAAAAAATAAACATAGTCCTTTGATCTAGCATAAATTTTATCAATATCTATCTCAAATTTGTACTAAACATAGTCCTTTGATCTAGCACAAATATGCTCAATCTCTATCTCTGGTCTAGCATAAATCTACCCTCAAATATGTACCAAAATCTATCCTCAAATCTATCCTCAAGCCTTAACACAAAGCTTGATCTAATCATAAATCAACTCTGCTAGATCTGCCCCAAGCCTTAACTCAAAGCTTGAACAAATCAATCAATCAACTCTACTCTCAAGTCTTCTCAAAGACTTACCTCAAATCTATCCACAAGTCCTCTCAAGAACTTGCTCAATTTTCTCAACAAGTCTTCACCAAGACTTACCTCAAATATGTCTCAACAAGTCCTCACTAGAACTTGTCCAATATGCTCAACAAGTCTTCACTAAGACTTACCTCAAATCTGATCAACAAGTCCTCTCTAGAACTTGTCCAATCTGCTCAACAAGTCTTCACTAAGACTTACCTCAAATATGATTGTAAGCTATCACACAAATATATCCTTAAGCTTTCACAAAAGCTTACTCAACTCTATCCTTAAGTCCCCTCTAGGACTTACTCAAATCAGCTCACAAGCTTTCACAAAAGCTTATTCAAATCAATTGCAAAACTTGCATACAAAACTCAACTCAATCTCTTTCAGAAAACTTCTTCAATCACTCAAACAAGTTTCACTCATAATCTTTTTTAACCTCATAAACATATAGAGAATGGTTAGAGACTCAATATGTTTCACACTCACAAAACTCAACTTAATCTCTTTCAAAAAACCTCTTCAATCACACAAACAAATTTCACTCAAAATTTTGTTTAACCATAGAAACATATAGAGAATGGTAAGAGACTCAATATGTTTCACACTCACAAATCACTCTATCACTTTCAAACTCTTTTCAAATCAATTTAGAATAAAGAATAATTTGTTTCACAGAACTTGAACTATCACTCCAATGCATTCACTCAATAATGCTCAATCAACTTCACTCAAAGCATCCACTCAATGAAACACAACTTGCTTACAAACCCAAACCAAGTGTTTCACAATGCTTCCAACAACTCACACTATGGAACTCAAACCTTGACTCAAGATGATTCCAACTTCACATAACAATGATACTCATGATCTTTTCACAAACCCTAGTCATGCACATGAAGGCTCACTCAATTATTTCCAACAATGCTTATCAAACAATCTCACATAACAATGATACTCATGTTATTTCACAAATTCAAGATAGTTCTCAACTTCACATAACAATGATACTCATGATCTTTCACAAACCCTAATCATGCACATGAAGGCTCACTCAAATATTTCCAACAATGCTTATCAAACAATCCTTTTCACTCCAACTTGCACTTCACAACATTTCAACAAAACAATATTTCACTCACAAGGATGATATGCCCATACCTTTTGTTTTGAAGAAGATTTGATCTCAAAACCTATCTCAATCACAATCAACCTCTTTCCCAATCTCAATGGTTAGATATCAAAATTCTACATTCAATTATTTCACTCAAAATTACTTCACCATACAAAAGTATTAAATCTCAATTACACCTTATTTCTCCTCCTTTATAAATTCTAACCACCAAAATTAAAATAAAATATTTTAACTTTATTTTCCCTTTTATCTCCCTCAATAACTCATAAACACCTTTTAATTTTTCCCACTATACAATTTTCAAATTATCAAAACCTTGGGCAAAATAAAATGTTTCCACACTATGCAATTTCAGATTATCAAAACCTTGGCAAATAATAATGTGAGCGCATACCTTTTATTCTTTCCAAAAAAAACCTTTGGCAAGATTCGAACACCCAACCTTGCCTCACCAAGCGCCTTAGCGCAAAGCACATCCACCGCTTGGGCTACGTGCCCTCACGAGATAATAAGGTGCACCACCTTCCTCTTAAGCCTTATGGCTCCTCGACTTCAACACAAACAAAACTTTCCCCTTCGCAAAAAGGTGATCGCGTGGATCAAACCCATGACCTCATGCTTCACAAACGTCTTAACGCAGCCCTCGGCTACCACTTGCGCTACCAAGCACCTTGGAACCTTCATTGGTGCTCCCCTTCTCCTTATTGCCATGTTTGCCCTCTTAAGTCTTTAAACACATGCGAATCTTTTCCTTACTCTTGATGCTCAAGCAATACTATTTCGACTTTGGCGAAAATTCACAAATCGCATGGATAATTTTTTGATTAAAATCTTGCCCCCTTTTATAATGTTTGCCATGTTGTCTAACACGTCGACGAAAATATAGAGAATTCGAATTTAAACTTTTGGTGCCATAATTGATTTAAATTTAAATTTTAACCTTATGGTTAAAATATTTAAATTTAAATAATTTAAACCTTAGTCCTCAAAATCTGCCAAATGGGTTTTTAGGAAGATTTAAAATGTGATAACTCCTTGGCCCTCATTTTTCTTCAAACCAACCTGTATCCTAAAATATTATAATATTAAATATTATAATATTATTATTTCCATTTAAACCTACTTCTTCATCCTTGGAATTTCCTTTTAAACTGCTTCTCCTTCCTCGGGTCTTTAATCTGTTTAGGCCTTTTTAGGTATATAATATTAAAATAAATATTATATCCTATACCTTTAAACTTCTTCCTTGCCTTGTGGAAAAAACCATCTGATGACATTAATGATGATGAAACTTGGACATCAATCTCTTGACATCAATGACAACAAAACTTGCTCATATTTCCACAATTTTTATTATGTTAAAGTTTCATAATTAAATAACTTTGAATGTCATGAAAATCTATTTTTGTTTTGGTATTCTTAAAATTTAAGTGTACTTTGTATTATCTACAAAGGTGAGAAAATAATGCATGTTGCATGTAGTACAATTCCTATATTATAGAAGAATGTATTTTTTTGTTTTGGTAAACACACTCACACACACCTCACGGTTTGAATTTGGATTTCCTAGAGAATTTATTTTGATATTAATGTGTTTATGGGTATTGTTAATTTATTACTTTAATAAATAAACATATAGGTATTGTGATTGGAAAAACTATAATTTAATCTTCTTTCAAGTAAATTTAGAATTGGGACATGCTTCTTCAAAAGATCGTATAATTTTTTTTTAATCTATGTTCTCTTGGAATAAATGTTATGTTTTTTTATGTATTCTAAACAATAAAAATCATATATATTTTTAAGTATATTAAGTTAAATGAATCATTTCAATATGAAAATAATAATAATCTATGCAATACATTAAAATGCTAGCCAAAATTTTCAAACAACAAGAATAATTTAATTGATATTAGCTATGTAGGTAGGAGAAGATTTCAAATGAATCAAAGCACTATAATTTAATTAATTATTACTAACTAAGCGTAGAATAACTAAGCTAGTTTTATAGATTACATACCAACTAATTGAGCATGAAATGTGCTAACAATACACGTTAGAAGAAATGTGTAGCTAACTACTAACCTAGGAGAGAATTCTAACTTAACCACTAACCTAGGATATTTAGATATTAACCTAGGATTAGAAAATTAATATCTAGAAGGTAAAAGTAAATAGTAAATACACTTTTACCTAGTGGAGTAAATGGTAAATATCCCAAGTAATGGAATATTACTCTAACATCCCCCCTTATTACATTATTTGGGTAATACATACATATCCCTCTATACAACAATATTTGGGTAAAGTATATAACTGCCCCAATACAGTGAAGAAGATGTTGATCTGCTGGTTCTTTGCTCTGTCACAGTGCTCTGGCTGCTCCTAAGCAAAAAATGGGTCATTCCTCACTTTGTCTTCACGCCAACGAATATCCTTATGGTAATCACATCATCCAACCAAATTTGCATGGGTAACCAACTGCTACAATCGCTAGGTGTAGTAGAATAGATCACTTCATACGAGGTTCATCCATTTTACAATATGAGTTTGCAAAAGATAAGGTAGCTAAGGTGTCGGTCGCTATCAAAAATGCACCCTTATAAGTTCCCCCTTCTCGTTGCAAAACATAGTGTAATTAATTTCTGAAGGAAGTGTGACTAAGGTGTCGGTCAATGCCGAAAATGCACCCTTATAAGCCATCTTCCCTTTTTACAAAAAATTGTGAAGAAAAGAAATTTATATCCCCCTTAAATTGCAAAAAGTGTGCAACGCAAGAGTGTTGTGAAGGATTTTACAAATATTGCCTCCTAGACAATTTTACATCACAAAAAGTCACTCCTCTTGTTACAAGTACTTCAAACACCTAGAATTTGCTATTTATGAAGCCTAAGAGAGGTACAAACACCCCTTATTGCAAGGTCTTCAAACAAAAAACTTATGCTATTTATGAAGCCTAAAAGAAGAGAGAGAAAATGGTGCTTTTGCCCAAGGGACACGTGTTTTCCCTCTACAAAATTGTTCTAGAAATTAGCACTCTATGTGCTTTCTCTAAACCAAAATCAGAATCTGTATTAGACATCTCATTTGCAACATTGCCTTGGTTTTTCTTTTGACCTTTCTCTTTGGGAGGCTTGTTCTTAAACCAACATCTCTTGGTTTGATGAGTGTCTTTGTCATAGATTTTACAATACTGCTTCTTCTTCTTAGTGTCTTGGCCTTGACCTTTGTTTTTGTTAGAAGAAGAGCCTTGTTGTTGATTCCACTTTTTCTTTCCTTGTTGTTTATGTGAGAAAAGTGCATTGTTGGATGCCTCATCTCTTTGGAATTGATTAGCTTCTTCAGTTTGAAGCATGTTCACCAACTCTACAAAAGTCACTGTCCTACCAGAGACTTGAAGGGATGTAATCAACATTCGATAGGAGTCGGGAAGAGCTCTCAAAATAATTGAGATTAAGACTTTGTCTTCCATAGTTTCTCCTAAGGCTTGCAGTTTTATTTTCAAATCGACCACTCTGTAGAGGAAGAGCTCTATTGTTTCTCCAGATTTCATGTGAAGTGTATGAAGCTGTGTTTGAAGGTTAAGAATCGTGGATTGATTATTTCCCTCAAATATGGTAGTTAAGGCATCCCATGCCTCCTTTCCAGTTTTAGCTTCACTTATATGAGGTTGGATATCATCAGTAATAGCTAGCAAGATCATTAAGGATAGTTTTTTATCCTTTTTATCAAAGTCTCTTTGATCTGCTCTAGGTGATTGAGGTCTAGTGACACTTCCATCCACTATTGACCACAAATCCTCTATAGTTAAGATAGCTTTCATCTTAGTCTTCCAAGCTGAATAATTTGAACCTTTGAGCAGTTGGCTCTCAGTGAGATACTTGTGTATCATGGCCATGGTTTAGGTTTCAAATTTGATAGGACTAAGATGGTTCTATCTTGCACTATACCCTCAAAAGAGTATATGGAAGTTGTTTTCAATTTTCCTCTATAAGATATTTAATGGCACCTGCCTTAACACCCCTACCAAGGGATGAAAAGTTGGAGGAAATTAAGCCAAACAAATAGAGCAAATAAAAAAGGGTAGGTTTGTGAAAAAAATTTTGATTTTGCCCTCTAGGATATTTAATGGCACCTGCCTTAACACCCTTCAAGAAGGATGAAAAATTTGAGGATATTAAGCCAAACAAAGAGAGTGAATCAAGGTGATTTGGATTTTTGACCTTTGATGGGGAGTAAAAAAAAATGACTTGTTTTAACCTATGCAAAGTTTAGCATGGTTTTTGAGTGAAGTTTGGGTTTTGTGAAATGCTTCTTCTAATGTTGTATTTGACTATTTAATTGCACACAAAAACATGAGTGTTAGTGCAATAATCAAAACATGAGAGCAACCCAAATTTTTATCACTCTAGGTGTCGGATGCAACCAAAAATGCACCTAGTACAAGCAATTTTTAAGAGTAGGTGTCGAGTTCAATCGAGAATGCACCTTTCTTACTCTAAAATATCCCCTTTTTTTTGTTACAATTTTGCAAAAAATAGAATAAAAAAAATGAATTCTATCCCCCCTTAATGTTTACAAAATGTAGAATTTATAGCACTCCTTTCAAGACAAGTCGACACACGACCCGCATTTGAAAGGCTTCTAGAACTAGTCGACACACAACTTAGTTTTTATGGGCCCAAGGTTACAAGTTCTTCTCAAATTTGCAAAAAAAATAGATGTGCAATTTTATGTATTATATCTCCTTGGAGAAAACAAATGCACTCTTTGAACTTTGTATGTTTTGTTTTTGCAAAAAAAAATGTTTTGAGAAGATGGGTTTGAAGGTCTTTTTCTTTATGAGACAAAGCTTTGGATTTTTAGAAGTCTCATAATTTGCAACAAAATTCAGCTATTCTTTCTTGTCTATTTATCCCCAAGTGTGGAGAAAACAAGAAAATATGTAATTCTTATAGTTGCAAAACAACAAAAAAAAATGGCCTTAAGATTGCTATTTTAATGCAATTTTCTAATTAGTTTTAGCATATTGAAATCAATAATAAAATTATTTTATAAAAAAAAAATCACTTAATATAAAAAAAATGATTTTTATATAAAAACAATTAAATTATTAAAAAAAAAATACTAAAAAATAATTTAAAAAAAATGCAAAAAAAAAAAAGTACCTTAGCTTGGGCTTTGTATTAGGCAAAAAAAATGCCTTTTTATACCCGGCGGGAGTCGAACCCTTGACTCCCCGCCTAGGGCCTTAGCTCGACCCGATCAACCGGTCGGGCTAGAGGGCCCGATGGGAAGAAAGGCACAGGTGGTGCCTTTTAAAGCCTTCGTTAGGCTTTAATAGAAGGAAATGAAATTCCTTCGGGACTTTTAGTCCCACATTGCCTATGCGAAAATGTATTTTCTCTTTAAAAGAGCAAAAGTGCATTTAGCGGTATGACTACATTCGGGCAATCAATCCACCACATGACTGGTTTTGCTTCCAGTCATGTGGACCATCAGAGTAGCGACATGTGGCTTGCCACCACTTATCGCCAGTGTTAGGTCCTGTGAGACATGGCTAGTCTGCCATGTGTCTTGTCCATCTGCATCTGGTCGTCGTCCAATGGCTATCCACCACGTGTCCAATATCGGTTCAATCTAGTCAGCACCTCGAGATGCATGTTAGTGTCTGTCCATGTGTTCATCTAGTTAGCACCTCGAGGTGTGTGCCAAGGTCAGTCCATGTGTTTGTGTAGTCAGCATCGTGGTGCAAGTAGGTTAGGCACTAACATGTGCCACGTGTCAATCAAGGATTGGGGGGTCTAGGTTTCCAATCTAGTTGCCAGTGATCAGAGGGCTGCCTACCCTCTCAGATCCTGGTCGTCGATTGGGATATGTGTCCTCCCGTGGAGGGCATGCCTACCCTCACATGGTGGTTCGCCATTGCATGGAGGGTGCTCCTACCCTCATGTGGTGGTCGGTCACCTGGAAGGGCATGCTTGCCCTCCTATCAACATCATTGACATAGATCCAGGTTCCAAGTCAACAAGTCTCGGGCTATGGGCCACCACGTCAGTAGGTCTCACTCCTTAGGATCTGTGCACCTATGGGGCACTCAGTTGGGGTCTTAGGCTATGGGATGCCATGTCAGTAGGTCCTGCTCCTCGGGATCTATGCACCTACAGGCCACTTTAGCTCAGGTCTCGAGCTACGTGCTACCATGTCAGCTACATGCCTCTCCTTTGACTACCTCGGGAAGCATAAACCTTGTCCACTATGGGCCTCTCGCCTAGTGCTCCAAAATCACAGGTGGCTCCACCATGGCTCTAATGCCAATGTAGGTAGGAGAAGATTTCAAATGAATCAACGCACTATAATTTAATTAATAATTACTAACTAAGCTTAGAATAACTAAGCTAGTTATATAGATTACATAACAACTGATTGAGCATGAAATGTGCTAACAATACACGTTAGAAGAAACGTGTAGCTAACTACTAACCTAGGAGAGTTCTAACTAAACCACTAACCTAGGATATTTAGATATTAACCTAGGATAGAAGAAATTAATATCTACAAGGTAAAAGTAAATAGTAAATACTCTTTTACCTAGTGGAGTATATGGTAAATATCCCAAGTAATGGAATATTACTCTAACAAGCTAAACGAGTAAAAGTTTTTGCTTTTCAAGGAAGAGACCAAAGCTCAACTCTTATCATACATAATCACCAAGTTGTTGTACCACCACTCTATGATATTGATGTAATACAAGAAGGACCCATATCAATTCCATATATCCCATTGAAAATAATGTTTAAATATAGTTAATAATTATCCTAACAATTTCTAAGTTAAAATATTTATATTTATATTATAAACAAACTAGGTTGTTATAAGTTAATGCTATATTATTTTTGAAGAGGGAAAGCACGCGAATATATGAGGGTTTCATATATGTTGAGTGCAAGCGGTTCTAGAGGTTGTTTTTAGGGGCCTTTGGGCCCTAGCGACCAATATTTTTGTGGTTTCTGCTCAATATTTTAGTAGGATATGTTGCAAGGGATCTAAGAGGGGTTAAAATATGACTTGAACACATATTCATTTTGTGAAATTGATTGAAAATGGCTTCAAATTTATTGCACAAAATAAAAGTGAAAATCAAATCTTTTCTCAACATCCAAAACATGAATTAAAGAGATCTCAAAACAAGTTTCAAGCAGCTAATCAAAAAAGGTTTAAATCTCAAGTGAATCCAGTGCTAAGGAGCACCCAAAAAAAAAATCCACTATGGAAAACCATTTCAAGGGCAATTTCAAATACTCATCCCCAAAATTGAATTTTAGGGATTCCCTCTATGGTGGATAGCGTCAACCTAATGATAACATTAATCGTAGGGTTTCTCGTAAACCTCTAAGAATGCCTAAGATTGAGCCTAGGAAAATTGGGTTGGGATGTCTTAGAGAAACTAATGGAACTATGATCGTTAAGCTAGATATGGGTGTATTTCATATTGGTATAGAATATCTGGAAAAAAGAGACCTAATTTATCATTTTTTGGGTTTTCATTCGAGCCTATCTACTTTCAAAGTTTGGTTTGTAAAAAAATATAAAAAAAGGTGAGTTACAAATCTCTATTATTCCAAATGGTTATTTTCTTATTTTATTTGTTAATAATGAAGATAAAGAGAAAATATTTCAATGGGGTCCTTGGTTCTTTGGAAGTGTGTGGCTTTTCATGAGCCCTGGCATACTAAATTTAAAGCCAAAGAAGAGATGCCTTCTACAGGTCCTGTGTGGGTTAAACTCTCTAGCCTCCTAATTGAATTATAGAATCTGATGATTTTTTCTTCAATTAGAAAATTTTTAGGAAATTTTATGATAATTGTTGATTGTACTAAAAAAATTGAACTTATTACTTATGTTCAAATTTATATTTTAATGGAATTGGACAAACTCCTACCTGAAAATATCTCATTACAATTTGAGGATGACACTTGGTAGCAAGTGGTGGAGTATGAGAAAATTTCTTTTCATTGTTGAATTACCATGAATATGGTAATTTGGATTTTTTTTGCCCAAATAAAATTCTAGATCAAAAGAAAGAGGATACAAACATAGTAGTTTTCCAATTGCCTAATAATAAGAACACTCATAAAAAACCAATTATGAAAGATCAATCAAAGTTATCTGCCAACATGTTTGAAATTATTTCCACAAATGATATCCTAGGTGAGGAAGAGGAAAAAATGGAGATGAAAAAGCAGGGAAGGACTCAGAGAAAACCAACAAATTAAATATTTTAAACAAGAAAAAAAGGATAAAATATACACAAGAAAAACAATATTTTAAATGTTGAGACTTCAAATAATATAGGTCCCAAGATAGACTATGTTGAACCTTCTAGTAACACTTTGTATTTATACACACAATATTCAAGGTTAGAAGCCATCCCAGATTCAATGGTGGTAAGTCAAATAATAGGAAAAAAAACTAAATATGGATTCCAACCAAAAGGTAAGTTGTAACATCAATCAACATGATAGGGTAAAAGAAGGTGAAAACCTTTTAGAGGAAGGTAAGATTACTTTCCTTACCAAATTTTTTGCCTTGGTATTAATGAATATCATCACTTGGAATATTAGAGGACTCAAAGGGTTTCCTTCAAAATAAAATTAAATTAGAAGAATGATTCAGAAAAACCATCCACATCTTGTTTTCCTTTAGGAAACAAAGATTTCAATAGAGGAAATTGATTCAATTGTTAGAAAAATTTGACCAGTTGAAAAAGTTGCTTCCCTCAGTTTCCAAGACACTTTTGGTGGTATTGTTTACCTTTTGTACCTAAAATAAGTTGTTATTCACCATATGGTTTGCATTTGGGGTATTTTGGATATAGCTATTCAAAGTAGACATTGTAACCAAATTGTGATTTGCATAACTATTTATGCTTCAACTACTTTGAAGGAAAATAGAAGATAGTGGAAGGATATAGCTTATAATATCTCTTATTTTTTTGAATCTTGGATCTTGATCGGAGGATATTTTAATACCATTCTCTTTTTGGATGATAAAATAAGAGGAAATATAAATTTGGACAAAAGCATTGACTTCATGAGTGAATATATTGCAAACCTTCATCTTGTGGACATCCAACCAGATAATGGTCATACAAATTGGTCTAATAGAAGGTAAGGCTTAACTTGTATTATGGATATATTGGATAGGTTCTTGTTCTCTGATAATTTATTAATCCATGGTCACATTCCTAAGGTGAAGACTTAATAATGTTGGTTTGGATCACTAGCCAGTCATGATGGAAAATTTGCAAAATCAACGTGAGTTTCTCACCTTTTTTATTTCAGTTAATGTGGCTTAGAGATAGTTCCTTCAGACCCCAAGTGTAGAAATGGTGGAAGGAAGGTAAACCAAGGTATGGAACTGAGAGGTTTTTTTTTTCCAAAAGGTTGAAATACATCCAAAATCAAGATTAGAATCTAGAAGAAGTTTGGAGATTTCTGGCAAAAAAAAAACATGAAGTTATTGCTCAGATTGAAAATTTGAATAAGAAAATCTATTTAGATGACCTCATAGAGAGTAGAAGTACAAATGAAATTAGTCTCACTACTCAATTATAGGAATGGGAAAAAGAGAAGAACTCTTATGGAAGCAAAAATATAGGATCCAATGGCTCAAATAAGTAGATCAAAACACATAGTTCTTCCATAAATATCTTCTAGATCAAAGATCTCAAAACCTTATCTCTTCCCTAAAATCTAATTCTAGAGATGTTCTCTACACTTGGGATGGCATGAACTCTATTGTTTTCAAAAAAATTTCTAATCTATTTGCTGCTACACCTCTTGACTTGGCTTCTCAACAAAATATTCTTCAAGTCATCCCTACTCTTATCACTTCTAAGTTGAACTCTATTTTGACAGCTCCAGTTACTATTAATGAGCTTCAATTGGTGGTTTTTAAAGTACAAAAAGGAAAAACCCATGTCTTGATGGTTTTCCTATTGAGTTATATCATTAGTTTTGGGATATCCTTTGTGATAATTTATTAAAGGTGGTGGAAGAAGTCAAGAAAGACAAAAATTTTTAAGGTTATAAATAAAATTTATGTAGCTCTTGTCCCAAAATCTCAAGAGGTAGATCATATATTAGATTTTAGACATATATCTTTATGTAATTTTCTTCTAAAAATCATTATAAATATCATGGCAGAAAGGTTGAAGCCTCTTTTGGATAAGATTATTTCCCACGAACAAGGGGGTTATGTGGAATGGTGTCAAATACTGCATGTGATACTTCTTGCTCAAGAAGCCATACATACCATGGAAATGCAAAAATATCCATCTATATTCATTCATTTAGACTTATGTAAAGCTTATTATAGAGTGGATTAACACTTCCTTGTCAAAGTTTTAAGGCAATTTGGCTTCTCTTATGGTTGGGTGGATTGGATTATGGGATGTATCTCTTCAATATCCTACTTTGTTATTATCAATTGCAGGTCTTCTCAGTTGTTCCCTACTTCTAGAGGTATTATGCAAGGCGACCCCCTCTCCCCTTATTTATTCATCATTCTCGTAGAATTCTTGGGAAAGACTAACAAAAAAATATAAAAATAAAACCCTTAAGGGAGTTATTATTGCTCGTGGAGCTAAGCCTATTTCTCCTCTTCAATTTTTTATTACTCTACTGTGTTAGGTAAAGCTACAGTTGAGGAATCTTCTAAAATTAATTAAATCATCAAATATTTTTCTAATGGTATTGGGCAATTGATCAATGAAGACAAATCTAAAGTTATTTTCTTTCATTGCTCTACTAGACAAGATTCCTTAGTCTTGGCTAAATTAATATATAAGAAGACCTCCCTTATAATCACTTATTTAGGCATTCCTCTCAATATTTAAAGATAAAAAAAGACTAGAATTGGTTGTTGGGTAGATTTAAGCAATAAATTGGAAAGTGGACCAATAGGTGGCTTTCATTTAGGGGTATAATTACCTTGGTAAAATCAGTCCTTCAAGCAATACTTGTTTATTTTTCTATTGTATTGAATATATCAAATTATATTCTTCAATAATTATATCAAATCAATCATCAGCTCCTCTAGAGTGGTCCTAAGGAGAAAATAAAATGGGCCTTGATAAAATGTGATACTTTATGCCTTCCCAAGAACGAAAGTGGGTTAGGTTTTTGCTTTGCTATTAATAACAATAACACTTTAGCTGCTAAAATATATTGGAGGATTTTGCATAAACCCAATGCTCTTTGGACCAAGAATATTTGTGCTAAATATGTTGAGAACAAAAGTCCTAAAGACATTGTTCACTATCAATTGCCTAGCAAAGATTCTTCCATTTTAGTAGTCCTTAATACTGGTGAGGATTTGATTAAGAAAAATTTATTTTGGATCATTCATAATGGTCAACAGGTAAATTTTTTGAGATATTATTGGGATGGTAACCAGCCTTTGATAACTCAGTTTTCTTATTGGAAGCCTTGGATGGAGGATCATGATCGAGTTAATTGGATAAAGGTTGCTAATTATTGTCAGGACCATACTGGTAATTCAAATATTGATAGATATTGGATCCCTATTGAGGCCTAGCCTATTCAAATTCTAAAAAGACAAAGAAAATATATCCAAATCATCCTTCATATGATATATCTCTCTTGGTCCCATGATAAATATTGGTTTAGACGGAGCAACACTACTAAGGGTGAGTATTCAGTTGCTCAAGGTTATTTGGCCTTATGCCATAATAATACCAACCAATCATATGACATATTTACTTAGTTGTGGGCTCAAAATATTTGGCCTAAGGTGAGGTCATTTACTTAGCTTTTATTACATGATAGGGTAATTACTATTGAGAAACTTATAAAATGTGGTTTTCATGGCCCGTTTAGATGTGAAATATGTGGAGAGAATGTGGAAAATCTTAGCCATATTTTTATTGAGTGTACCTTAGCCTCTAATCTATGGAAGAGAATGACCATCTTACTTGGTGTATAGTGGTCTAATTTTTTTACTTTTGAATAGCTTTGGAGGGATTGGCCTAATTAGGAGGGTGTTGATCACTTTATTAGGTAGCTAGTTTGGATGGGTTCTACCATCCTACCTTGGAATATCTAGAAAGAAAGAAACAACCAAATTTTCAATCAATAAAGGAAGGACATTCACTATATCTAGAAAAATACCATTGCCAAATTAGTTGAATCAATCCAATCGCTCCTTAAACACCCTTAGAAATCCCACGAAATATGGGACCAAGTGATGCATATATAGAAGATTAACTCTTTTAATGGAAACTAGCTTAAAGCGAATGTGAGTAATCAAGAGATGCATAGAACAAGGAATTGGAAGTATCCTAAATATTTTAGAAAAGTTAATACCAATGGAGCCTCTAGGGGAAACCCTATAAAAGCTAGTGCAGGAGGAATTGGTAGACTTTCTAATGGTTCCCTGGTATTCACTTTTGTTGAGAGTTTGGGTATCCTTTCCAATAACCTTGCCAAGGGGTATGGTATCCTTAGAGGCCTTCGACAGGCTACTAAGGTTGGTTGGAAAATATGTTGGTTGAATATGAGTCTCAAGTCATGATTAATTTATTGAAGACTCCTAAGAATCATACTGTTGATTGGAGAATAAAAAGAATTGTTGAGAAGATTTAATTAATGCAGACGGGCTTTTTGAAAGTTGAATACAATCATGTAGTCAAAGAATAGAACAAGAGTGTTGATGCTTTAGCTAATTGGGAATTGGAAAAATATGATCTTACTTACTATGGCCACCCTCCAAAATAGTGGGATTCAAAAATAAGGGAAGCTCTTATTTCTATCCTTTCTTTGGATGGCTTTAGTACTAGAGGTACCTAGTTCCTTTTTCTTTGTTTTTTATTTTTTTGGTTCGTTCAGGGTATTTTAGTTCCCTTGCTTAGGTTGATCATTCTTATGTTTTTAGTGTTGATTCTTGCCTAAATAGCCTTTTGGCCTAGAAAGGCCAAACTTGTATTTTATTTTTTCCTCATTTTTTGTTTTTCGGTGTGTGTGTTGTTTTGTATTGTTTTCATTATGTTTTATTTTTGTGTTTTTTGTGTTGTTTTTTATTTTTTTGTGTTTTGTGTTTTTGTTCTTTTTTTTTTTTTTTGTGTTTGTGTGTTGTTTTTGTGATTTTTTGTGTGTTTTGTGTTTTGTTGTTGTTTGTTATTTTTTACGATTTTTGTTTTTTTTATGTTTTTGTGTTTGTTTTGTGGTTTTTATTTTTTTCTATTGTCTTTATGTTTTTATGTTTGTTTTGTGTTTTTTTGTTGTCTTTTATTGTTTTTGTGTTTTTTTGTTCTTTTATTTATTATTATTTTTTGTTGTTTTTGTGTTTGTTTGTTTGTGTTTTTTTTGTTTTAGACATGCTCTTTGAGTGTACCGAAGGGGGCAGGATAGGTGTGAGCCCTAGGTATTTTTGGTGGAATAGATACCCCTACATCCTTGGGACATACCTAAAATTTGCATCCCAATTAGGATGTTCCTCTCCAAAAAAGCGTTAATGCTATATCAATATTACAATAAAATAATGATAATATAAAAATAATGTGTAATATTAATATTGTAAAAGAAATTACAAGTATAATAATAATGTAGTCATAATAATGTTATAAATGATGTTATAGTGATAATATATAATATTAATTTAAATTCACTAATTTATTTTAAAATAATTAATTAATAAATAAATTATGAATGAATGACTTAAGGTTGTAAGATATAAACAACAACTATTAAACTATATTAACTAGACATAGGATATAGGTTTAGGAGTGGGAGACCTCCTGCTCTACGTGGGATGGTCTTGTTTCATTTTCCTACTCCCCCTACCCTTCCTTGGTTATGTTCCAGATTCTTGATATGTCTCGAGACCTTCTCTTTGTGGGTCATGGCTAACAGAGTAGATGACCTCTCATCTAGGTAAGAGGTCCTTGATCCATTTCTTTGCTCGTTTCCTTGGCTATTTTGATGTTTTCAGCTCCTATTTGTGGCTTGGTGCATCTCTAGGATCATCCATGGATCACTTGGTGAGTTTTTGGGATCATATTTACGTGGAATAGGGTTGGCTAAGCAAGAAATCTCCTTGCTCTATGGGGTTCCTTGACCCATTTTCCTACTCCCCTCCTGTTCTATATTTTGATGTCCTGGATATCCTTGGGTCCTTCCTTGGGCCTCTTTGGTGGTTTGTTGCTTTCTGGATGATTTCGATGGTGGGTTATTTGGATTCGGTTTGGAGTGTTGAGGCTTCTTCTAGTCGGGTGTTCATCTTCGATCCTTTGTTATGCATCTTGGGATTATTTACTCTATCCCTTTTGGTCTTTGGGGGTACCATGTGAATTCCACAATGGAGACTCTATCATGGATTCCCTCATGTCATTGGTGGTCATGTCTGGTTTGTTCGACTCGTGGGTGGGTCTACTCAAGTTCTTGGATTTGAGGGATTCTCGTGTGCTTGATCTGGTCATAGCTACTTACTACATATTTTATGGTCTTGGGAGGGGAAGAACCTTGAATGTCTTGTATAGAAATACAATAATTGAACCACCTTCCTAAGGTATCCAAAATAATATTTAAAAATAGATATTTATCAACTTTGAATCCCATTTTGTAGTTCTAATGATATCTTCCCTAAATTGTATTGCCCTAGTACCAAATGAAACATAGAAGAGAGTACTTTTATTCATTGATATAATAACACTTTATCCATGATAAATAAAATATTGTTAGAAATCATCACCTATAGCTAATTATCTAAATTTATAAAAAATTTGACATACCATAAAATGAACATACACAAGACTTACGACTTATATGGATCAATATAATGATAATGCTAAAGTGAATTTCATATTTTTTCTATCTCATAGAATTTTTAGGATATAATATAGAAAAAATACAAATACTCATGTAATTATTTATCTATCAATTCACTCAAAAGCCATTATTGAACACATTTATTAATGCTAATACATTAACTCTAAAGATATTATTTTCCACCAAGTTTTTTTAATACTTACATTTGGTGACACATTTTATTACTTTTTTCAAGTTAACTCAAAGCTCATGTTGGTTATATTGCTTAATGTATGTATCACACATGCTTGAATAAAATAGTTTACTTATGCTTGAGTAAAATAGTTTACTTGAAAAACACTTTCTTGTTTTATTTAATGCATTAAATATACACATGTTTCTCATAAATGAGAATTAGATCTTTACTTTGACACTCATACAACTAACAAATTGATCCATTTGATTTATTTCCACCATACATTACAAATAGTTAACTTTTCATTTAGTTTCCTCATTTCCTTTAAACATATTACCAAAATATTTGATATTCTATATCCTCATTTGCATATTGAGATATTTGATCTCTTAAATAAATCATGACCACATGATATTTTAGACTTTTCTTCATCCCACAACAATATAACCACTAAAAGAAATAATGGTCTTGAAGCACATAAACTTAAAATGAAATAAATATGGGTGACTCTTATTGAGTAAAACACATATACATGGGGTGTTAGAGGTATTACATTATTTGTTACCATTGAGTACTATTGCAAATATTTATATTAGGAGTGTGTTTAATATTTATGTCAATGTAGGTGTCAAGTTATGAAGAGTGTTTATGTGTTATGTAATAAAGTGTGAAAGGTGTCAAGTGTGTAAGTGTAAAGTGTCAAGTATGTCAAGTGTATTAGTGAAGACTCATGTGTGTTAGGTGTCAAGTGTGGAAGTCAAGAGTCATGAGATATGTATCAATATGTGAAGTAGGAGGTTATATAATCATGAGAAGCTTTGTCATAATATAATAAAGGTATGTGAAAGGTTGCATCTCCTAGGAGTTTGAGAAGAGCAAAAGTTAGGAGTATTGAAGAGTTTTTTGTAAGGTTATAAATTGGAGATAAATATCCATTCTATGTAATCAATAACAAGTTTGTAATGAAGTTTGTATTAAGAGTTTTTTATTATCAATAAAGTGTTATTTTGTGTAATATTGGTGTTGTGATTATTTGTAAGTATTTTTAAGATATTTAGAACTTGGACCTATGATATCTTTGGGCTCAATTGCTAACATATAAATATAAATCATATCTATCCTAAGTGTAAATATATCTAAAACATATTCATTTAAAATTCCAATATTCATATTTCTATTTCCTATAAATAAGATAGTCAATATAATTACTTCTTGCTTCTACCAAATGTTGATGTTATTTTTATTATCCCATGCTATTACAATACCTCTTAAATATTACATTTCATATATTATTAGAAAAATTTTTAATTTCCAAATATTTTTGAATGTATCATTGCATCCTTTACGAACATTTTTTTTTTTTGCTATAGTAAAATAAATTTAGGACTATACAAACCTATTATATCCACATGTTTTTTCTTGTTTTTCTTTTCCTTTTCTTTTTGTGGGGGAAGATAGGGGGAGGAGACATCATAATAATACCCCAAGATTATTCTTATTTATGGGATTAACCCTACTTCTTGTTAACATTTGTGATATTTGTTTCTATATTCCTAAATTGATTTCCCTAAGGATTTGATTTCTATTTTGTTTACTTGGAAGGAATCCCTCTATTTTTTCATTTCTCCCAATTATACCTACATCATCATCAATATTTTCTAGTTTTTTATATTATTTATAGTTTAATTATCATCTAATAATAATAAGTCAACTATGAATAATATAGAAAAATAGAAAATATTGAGACAACTCCTCTAGATTCCTCTCTTTGGAATAAATTGGTTAAGATGAGACTATTTCTTTGAAAAGGGATACGATGGAAGGTTGGAGATGGCTCCTAGATTGATTTTTGGGAAGACTTGTGGTTCATGGATACTCCTTTAGGGCTAACCGATGAGTTGAATCTTTCTAGAAATATTTTGGTTGATTCCTTCGAAACAAAAAAACTAAAGATTTTATAAATAGAGGAATTGATGGTAAGTAATGGAAAAATATCAATAAACATTCTAGTTTGAGAGACATTCAACAAGAAATTATGAAGATAAATCAATTTCTACAAGGATATCATTTAATCCAAAATAGAGATAAAAATAATATTATTTGGTCTCCCAATCCCTTTGGTAGTTATTCAATTAAATCGGGATATGATTCCCAGATCTCTCTCTCCCCGGGTTGCTTTTATGCAAATAACATTTGGAGCAATTTGTTTTTCCAAATATTTCCTGCTTCCTATGGTTGGCTATACAAAATAAGATTTTAACACTAGACAATTTAATGAGAAGAGGATTTTCTCTCCCCAATAGATGTGTGTTGTGTCTTAAAAGTGAAGAATCAATCAAGCATATGTTTATGGAGTGCCCCTTCTCTTCAAAGGTTTTTGAATTGATGATGAAGAAATTTGAAATTCAGTGGGTGAAGCCAAAGGATGTTATAAATTTATTATAACAAGAAAAATATCCCTTTTCAAATTTAAGGTTATCTCAAGCTTGGAAGCTAGTCTTGCCTCACATTTTGTGGGGCATTTTTAAGGAAAGGAATAATAGCATCTTAAAGGAAATGTAAAAGAATGAAATCTCAAACTTCAATAGAATTCTACTTGTAGTTAAGGATAATCTCTCTATTATACTCTATTATAATTATGGAGGAAGGGTAATGAAAGTCAGAATTGGTTTAAAATGGGGCTTTCCTACAGAACCAAAATTATGAAATTGATCCCAAAAGTTTGGATAGATGGAATATAGTTTGGAAACCACGTCAACCTAGTTGTAATAAAATGAACTGTGATGGGGTAGCTAAGGGAAACCATGGTAGGGCAAGAGGAAAGGGAATTTTCATAAATCCAAGTGGGAAGATCATAGTAGCATTTGTCAAATCTTATGGTATTCAATCCTTCCATGTGGAAGAAATAAAGGCCCTATTCATAGGCATGAGCTAAATAAAGAAACTAAATATAAATAAGGTCATTATTGAAGGTGACTCTTTATATATTATCAATTTCTTAAGAGGTAACAATGAAGCTAGTTGGAATATATCAAACGTTATATCAAATGCAAGAGAGATCACTTCATATTTGAATGAGGTTAATATAGTGCATATCTATTGAGAGGGCAACCAAGTGACAAATTGGCTTACGAATTAAGGTGTAGATAATCTTAAACCAATTTGATGGAGGGATAATTACCCTAGTGAGTTGAGAAGTATAGTTGATAGGGAGTTGTAATATAATGATCGATATAATTATGGTTTAATTATTAATCAATGTTTGCAAGATTTATTCATCTATTTTAGTTATAGGAAGTGACACGTTTATATTTTTTTTCCCTATAAGGGGTCTATGTGACTTCTTGTCTTGTTTTGCTACTAGTAATTGTAGATTGTTGTTGTCTTAGTTCCTTTTTTATTTTTCTAATTCCTCATTGTTTTATTTAATGTAAAGAAGTGGTATTTAAAAAATAAAATTGGGGCCCTTTCAAAAACCCCTTCTTTTCACCCTAGTAAAAAAAGTAGTTCACTCATCATATATAGATTTATAATATCACAAACAACATGAAGTGCAATGTGTTACCTTGGAAAACCAAAAGTGTAAAGAAGAAACCATAATACATGCTTTCTTATTTCACTTTAGAAACCTTAATGTGCAATGGATATTTTTATGTTGATTTATTTATTATGTTTCCTTTCATTATATTATAAAAAAATAATTTTCTATTGGTTAAGGAAATGAGACATGATTTACTTACATAAAACATAACCTTTCTACCTTTTATGCTTTTAAAAGTGATTTACTTGTATATTGCTTAACAACTTTAATTTCGTTTTTATTTTGAACTTGAATATTACAATTTTTCATTCAATGTGTAGGTTATTTTAATGTTTGACTTGAATGAACCAAAATGGCCTTTTCCCTTTAATAAGGAAAGGGAAATTTACTAAGTATATTTTTTGAAAGTAGAAATCTATTATCTAAGGGATAAAAGCATCATATTTTGACACAATTATAACCTATTTTATGATACCAATTTCTTAAAAAATGCAAGATACTCAACATTATTGAGTAAGTACTATATTGGTTGAGAATTAGAGGAAGGTATAGATTTTCAAATAATTAAAATAAGGTAAATGGGAATACAATTTTTGTTTCCTATATACATACATACATATAGATAGATAGATAGATAGATATAGATATAGATATATATACACACCTAATTTTGCATACCTCTCAGACATCTATTGCATCATTAATAGTCCTAAGGAATTTAGCAAAATCAGCCTCTATTATACTTGAATTCAAACAAAAAAAGTGATATCTCATTTGATGATTAGCAAAATTCATCAAATCATCTTGAATTTTCATAAAAACACCAACATTTGAAAGGGGTCATAAAGGGATTTCTAATGAGTTTAAACACACCTATATTTTGATGAGGTTTTTCATCCCAAAATACCTAGAAATAAGTACACTGTAACCCTAAGAATGTGAGTGCAACACATTTGCATAAGGGAGGCACACTTGTATCATCATTTCAAAAACTAAAAGTACATACATCCTAACTACCCATCATTGCTAGTTTGCGACCTTGCCAATGGGTAAATTATGCAATGAAATGCTTGTGACTATTAATTAGTCTAGTTGCATGGTTATAATATCTAGTTATCTAACTATTTTTAACTTACCTACCATCTCATATTTATTTGTTGCCACCACTCGATTTTCATGCCATCTCACCTTCTTTACTACCACCTCTCAACCTTCATGAAAAATATCTCAACAATTTTCAGTAAATTTAAAAAAACCCACCCCTTAGGGGTAATTGAAGAGGTGATTCTTAATTTTGATAGATACATGCTACTACAATCATTCCTCAACTTGTAAGGATTGAAGATCTATCAAAAGGATCTATCAAAAGGATCTCATAGATCTGAAATTGTCTCCACTTTAATTTGAATTGGGCATTCAATAAAGCAATTAAGAAACATCTCTGGAGACTCTTAGCATGTTTATTACATAAAATACGAGGGGTAATCCATAAATTTTAGTTGTGATCTATCTACCTCCCAAATATTTTCAACATTTCTATCATTTTCTCATCTTTTAAACCTTTTAGAATGCTTAATTTCTTTATGTACTTGTTTGGATAAGTAATTGTAAAAGGGAATGGGGACTCTTAGCATGTTTATTACATAAAATACAAGGTACAATGGTAAACATGGATTACATAAAACACTGATGAGTCCCTGAGGGCTAGGTGGATTGGTAAGTGATTGTATGGCCAGATATTTACCAAGAATTTACCTAGGTTCAAACCTTGAGGACAACTTGTTTGCAAAGGTAATAGTCTGATCTGAATCCTTTGAGTACGCGCTAGACCGATGATGACAATATGAATCTTGATCTATCGATGGTCCCCTAGGTTCAGACATCGAGGACAACTTGTTTGCAAAGGTAGTAGTCTAATCTATTTTTTTTGAATACGTGCCAGACCGATGATGACGATACAAATCCTGATCGACCAACAGTCCCCTTCACGTCAGATCAATAATAACAAAGCGAAATAGGTTTGGTGGAAGTAGCTTATGTGGTTTGAACTATGCACTAGACCGATGATGACGATACGAATCTTGATCGACCATTGGTCCCCTAGGTTTAGACCTCGGGGATAGCTTGTTTGCAAAGGTAGTAGTCTAATCTAAATCCTTTGAGTACGTGCCAGATCGATGATGACAATACAAATCCTGATCGACCAATGGTCCCCTTCATTTCGGATCAACAATAACAAAGCGAAATAGGTTTGATGGAAGTAGCCCCTGTGGTTTGAACCATGCACTTGTCAATTACTAAAAATAGTGTGGTTGTGACCAACTCTCCTATGTAACAGGAAAAAAAAAAATCTTTCAAAATGTGGACAACTCTCCTTCCATTTAAAACTTGTTGACCCACTATCATCCATCTATAATATCATATTTCTTATCTCTGACATAAACAACTAATACTTAAGTTTGCATTAATTCAAACCAAAATTTTAAGCTATTTTATATTTTATCATTAACAATTCATCACTAAAAAAATATTTAAATTTATAGTAATTTTAACCAAAATTTAAAATTTATTAAACTTAAATACTTAATTTAAAAAGAAAAGCATAAATTTATTTATCACTATCATATAATAAATATTGGTCAAAATTAATTAACCCATTACATCTTATCAATAATATCATTTTTGTTAATGATTGAAATTTCATTCCACGTAAATACCTATCTATCTATCATAAATAATAATTACTCAATAATACATTGATTTTGATCAATCCTTCTTGAAAAAAAAAACATATAATTAATATAAATCAGTTCCGTCTACTATCTACAATATTTTTCGAAAGCTGAGAGATTACATCATACAAGATACGCTAAACAAAACTTTTTGAATAAATTAAAAGGTTAAAAAAAACTATAAAATATGTAAATTGAATTTAAATATAATTATTATTCAATTAAGCATTGGTTTTGATCAACTAACCCTAATGGTTAAGATGCTAGTTGTTTCTTGAGTGATCTTATGTTCAAATCCGTAATTTATAAATATTTTCCTAAAAAAAACTAATATAAATCATTTCGATCTATTATCTACAATATTTTTCTAAAGCTGGAAGATTACCTCATACAATCAATTTTTTTTAAATATTAAAACACATTAAAATATATAAACTGAACTTAAATCTTTCTAGTGCTCTGTAGGGATAAAACACAACTCATTCTGGAGATGTCCTTTTTTATTTGCAAGCCTCATTTAATTACCGAAAAGTCCACGTCACATTAAAGTGACGACCTCCATGACGCCTTTATCGACATTTCCATCGCCTTTATAGTCCAATCACAATGGTTGAGAACTTCCTCGCAAATTCGCAAGCGCATTATTGGTCGTGGTTGTGGAATTAGACACGTATCTACCATTCGAGAACTCCACTTCCGTTCCTTGACAACTGCACACAACCTATCATATCCACGTTTAAGGTTTAATTCTAAGGTATGAAAAGGGTTATATTTATTTGAAATTGAACTTAATAATTTAATTAAAAGTTAAATATGGATTATTAACTGGTATTGCTAATGATTAAAATATTAATTAGTAATGGTTAAAAAATTTATATTTTTAGAATTCATTATTTATAAAATACAAGTAAGTGATCAACTTGTTCAAAAGAAAGTTGTTTATTTATTTTTTAAATTTATTTTAAATGAATATTAGATTATTAATTCGCTTTAAATTTTTATATGAATTTATAGTTTAATTTATTTAAAAAATAAATAAAATTTAAACTAAGCATAAATTAGTGTTTACATATAAGTTTTTTTATATTGGTTATATGAGATTGCATTGGGTTTCATTATGATGACATAGTGGTATTACATCAATTTGGTATTTATGTTATTAATACTTATGTTTGTATCATGTTTGTAAATATTACTTGAGTCTCCTGATTTAAAGTTGAGAAATTTAATTATTTAAACTTATATCATTTGGTTTTTACTATAAATTATTTATTATAAAAAAATAAATATTTCTAGTTGATTTGATTGGACATTATCTAAATTTAATGTTAAACATATTTCTATGGTTAATTACTAGTACCTAACAACCTATTGGATTTTATAATACCATTGGTTCTACTAAAGGAGAAAGTTATTGCTTGAGGAGTTTTGCATAGAAATTTAGATGCATCCCCAAGTATGACAAGTTAAGAATGAAGATGTTCTCTCTTGCTTAACACTAAATGGTGTAAGGACCATAGCATAATGGTATGTTATTATAATATGGCTAGGAGAATCACTCTCCATGGAGCAAATCCTTATCCCTATCTTGAAATGTCAAACGTGTCCTTTTCTAATCATAAAACTCCATATTTTTGTAGTTGATTCTACAAGATCTATTGGAACTGAGTTTGTATGTTCTACACTTGTTATATGAACTATTCTACTTTGTCAACATCCTTTTCTTGAGTCGATGTTATGTGTCATTCAGTATATGGAATGCAATGTCTAGAGGGGCATTAGGTTTAAAAACTAGGTATACTTAGAACTAGATGTCGTATCAAAATTATAATCCCTACACTAATCTATAAGTAGAATATATCTAATGAAATAACTAATGACATCTATATTAGATCATGATAAGCAACTAAAGGGACATCTATTCTAACATAGAATGAGATATAAATTAGATACAAGAATTTCAACAATAATGTAATGTAAATCCAAATACACAATAATAATGCATAATGTAAAATCATACAACAATAATACTCTAAGTTTCATATAACGAAATAGCCTCTCAAAAATAATAGTAGTAGTAATTATAGAAAATATAGTAATAGAAATTTATACAATAGAACAAAATTTATATTCCACATAGTAAATCACAATTTTAAATAACAAATTTAGGTTCGAAGTCTTATAACAATCAACCACTTGGAGAGGTCAACATCTCTAAGCCACTCAGAGAAGGAAAAGTCTCTTATGGAAACCAAAACCATCAAAACATTAAAAGTATAGAAGATAACTTATTTATTTATATTCTAAACAATTAAAAAACCCTAAACCTAATGCTCATGGAATGACTAACTAATTATTGAGGGTTGGATTTAACCCTTGTGCCTCCCTAAGTGTTGCAACCTCCTAAACTTGTTGTCTTCAACCCTTGGTACTCTCTCCAAATGGGTGCATTTAGTGCACCGCACCTCGCATGGGGTTTGTCAGTCATGGGAAGTTTTGGAAAGCATGGGATATGGATCCCATTGGATAACCTTTGGGATTTTTACCCAAGGTTGGATCCTTGAGTTTGGATGTGTTCTTTGGTTCTCATATTCATTTCGTACTACTCTACAGGGAAAATATAAAGGAAGGCAGTAAAGATAGGAAATCTAAATTGCAATAAGGAAACTAAAAGCAATAAATGAAAAGAAAACTAAAATATAAAAATGGAAAGCCTATCTGGCCTATCTATGGCTGGTAATGCACCCAAAAAAAGAATAAAATCCTCCCACACCATAGCAATTCAAATGGACACATATGCAATGATTGATAGTCCATGAGGAACATGGGTCCCTTTGAGAACATGCAACAAAGTAGAACACCCACACTAGAACCAGGATAAAAATTTTGCAAATATTCATAGATTCTTATTAATGTTAACTTCGAGTTAATATATGTAGAGAGAGAAGAGATTTGACATCTACCTAGTCAGCTAAACACGATTTGTGCTAGGTAGAGATGTGATAGGGAATAAAGGAAAGCACCCCTTAGGATATGGATGAATTTCAATAATTTAAAATGAGAAGAATGATACATATTTATATATAATACATGAAGACCTTTCTCCTTCGAAAATTCAAACACCCCATTTCAAAATTTCTCGCCTAGGGTACCTCATAATAATTATGTGTAATCTCAAGGTTGCTCAGTCCTAGATTTACTAGAGGTGAGATTGTATTATCCATGCTAGAGACTTGCTATAGATATCTCCTACCATTGATATCCTTGTATTCATAACCACTCCTCTAGAGGCCTCAAGGTGAGGCTTTCAATGTTGTACTTTCAATGTGGGGATAGGACCATACTTTCAATGGAACTATACACTTTTGCATAATATGTGGGTTCCAAGGTAGGGGTAGCATCCATGAATGAAGGGTATGGGGGGATAGGGGGGATAGTGTCCCTCCATGAAGGGTTATTGGGGGTAGGATCCCTTGAAGAAAAATTTTCCCTCCTAAATTTTTGGAGCAAGATTAGAGGTAATTTGACTAGAATTTAGTTATTGCTCCTCGTGCATTTATTGATCTATTTGAAGTCCCTCATGGCAGTATATATTTTATATTTTATCCCAATTTTCAATTACCACCACTATGATCGGTTCTTAGACTTGGTTGAGAATACCCATGCCAAACTTCTTCAATTTTGACTACTCGATTAGTTGCAATGCTTCACAATTACCAAAAATTTGGTTGTGTCATATTGCTATGAGCCCTTACCATGCAAGATTGGTTATTGGGGTCTTTGTACCTACTTTTTTTCACATTATTTCTTAGGGATCTAGTTTATCTAGTTTTACATTGGATCCTCATTTGATTCTTGGATGTTTCAGTATTTTACTAAAATAAACCTCAAAAAGTGACCAAATAACTTTGCTCCACCCAAGTCTAGTGAGGATTCATTACAGTTCTCACAACTTATAGACAATCCTCAGATCAATGAGGATAAGATGCCTATAAAGTCATCACCTTACCCATTGTGTATGGGGTCAAAATTTAGGGGGTTTTCGAGGGGAATGGTAATGGAGGTGGGCATATCATCCAATCCATTACACTCATACCCTTGCAATATTAGGCTCATTTGTAAGTGTCGGTATATACCTGTAGAAAAAGAAAAAATTATAGTAATGATGGGTAGCCTCTATCCATTAGGAAAAAATCTGAAGCTCCCCCATCTCAGTGATCATTGGAGTCATTTACTTTTTTTTTCTTTCTTGTTGCCTATAGACTGGTACTAGGAGCATTATTTCTTTAATATAGATCTCCTAGTACTGGTTGGGGCTCATTTTCTACCATTGCCTTCTTTACTACCTATCCTCCCTCCCTAGATTAGATTATTTACCTCTTTTGAGATGTTGGTTGTGGAATAGGGTGCTTCATTGGGTTTATCAAAGGGTGTGGACTCCACAACCTTTGTTATTTTTTGGCCTATAAAGTAGTTGATTTGGATATGTGCTCTTCAATGTGCTACTCCCTCTATATCTTCATATTTTACCTCCCCTTATCAGATGGAAAAAATCTAGTTGGGGGTAACAAGTTACTGAGTGGGATATATCTAAGGTGCAGTAGGTTGAATAACTGAAACATGTTGATATTTCTCCTTAAAACCATCTATGAATGGGGAAAAAAGTTTATCCCATTCATGGATTAAGTGTGGGGGGATGGATTCATACCCTTTTTTAGCCTTCCATCTAAATTATTCCATGAGTACCCTTAGAGCTATGTTATGTTTTATAATATTATGCATTTGAAAGAAGCAAACCATAACTTGTACATGCATCAACATGTCTTACATATATTTATGAGTGTAAAGTGGTATTTTTTTGACTGCTTACATCTAAATGTAGTCCCATGCATTGAGTGGTACTAGAGCTTGTAAAGGGTTATTCTTGCTCCATGTGGTAAAGCTTACCAAATGTGAAATGACCATGTTGTGGCATCTGGGTCTAATGGAAGGCTTCTTTTGGTTTTTCTAAAGAAAAGTCATCAGATAAATTCCTTATATGCTTTTGGAAGTATATGGATTGATGCATTCATAAAAATCTTGATCTTGTACTCTTCTTGATGGTTTCTTTGGATCTTATTTCCTATTGCAGAGTCACTAGGTAAGTAATGTTGTCCAAATGAAGGTTCCTATTGCAACCTTGATCTAGGGATTGTGACTTCTTCTTTTGGATTCTTCTTTAGTCGCAAAGTCTCCAGGTGAATCTACAAAGTGATTCATATAGCTTACGATCATGACCTTCATCAGAAGTAATGTTTGATTTCTTGATCATGGAATTAACATTTTCAAGTTCTTGTCCTATCGAGTATGCTAGTCCAAATCATTGAGGGTCAAATACGACCGTTGCACCTCCATAGGTGTTGCAACCTCTTATAGTTGTGGTCTTCAACCCTTAAATATCCCTTTGAGTAGGTGCATCTAGTGCCTCGCACCTCACATGGGGGTGCCAATATTGGGAATTTTAAGAGAGTATAGGATATGACTCTCATCGGATGACCTATATGGTTTTTTACCCAATAATGGTTCCTTGCATTTTGATGTATTCTTTGGCACTTATATTCTTCTTATCATACTCTATGAGGAAAAGAGAAAGGAAGAAAATTTGTAAATATAGGAAAAATAAATTGTAGAAAATAAAATGAAAGTTGTAAATGGCAATAAAAGTAAAATTTGAAAAGGGAAATTCTATCTATGAGTGGCAATGTACTAAAGAAAAGAATAAGGTCATTTCATACCATGATGGGTTGAATGAACACATGGGAAATGACTAATAGTGTATGAGGAACATGGATCCCTCTGAGAACACACAATAAAGTAGAACACCCACACTAGAACCATGACAAGGATCTCACAAATAGTCAAATTCTTATTAATGTGAACTCCAAGTTACATATGGGTAGATATATAAGAGGTTTTAAATCTACTCGACCAACTTAACGAGGCTCGTTCTAGGTAGAGATGTGAGAGGGAATGAATAAAATCACCCTTTAGGATATGGATGGATTTTGATAATTTACAATGAGAATAATGACACATATTTATAGAAAATACATGAGAACTTTTCCCTTTCAAAAATTTAAAATGTCCTATTTCAAAATTTCTTGCCTAGGGTACCTCATAATGATGATGTACAATCCCAAGGTCACCTGTTCTTGGATTTTCTAGATATGAGATTGTACTTCTTATTCTATATATTTTATGCAAATATATCTTACTATTAATGTCCTCTAATGCATAAGCACTCGTCTACAGGCCTCAATATGAGGCTTTCAATGTTGTACTTGTTGGGACTTAAACTTGAAGGGATATATTTTATTGATAAATGGTTACAATATATAGGCATAAGCCTATATGATGAACATGACAATTGTCAATGAAACTGACAAGTGTCAAACTGGCATAGTGCACATTACATTAACTCTAACATTCCCCCTTAATGTGCACTATCCTAACTAAAGAAAAAAAAACAAGTCAACATTAGGTAACATTCTCCCTTAATGTTGACTTCTCTAACAAAAATCTACATCTATTGGGACTTAAACGTGAAGGGATATATTTTATTGATAAATGGTTACAATATATAGGCATAAGCCTATATGATGAACATGACACTTGTCAATGAAACTGACAAGTGTCAAACTAGCATAGTGCACATTACATTAACTCTAACAGTACTTTCCATGTGAGGACAAGACTATATCTCTAGGGGAACTGTACACCTTTGCATAACATGTGGGGTCTAGGGCGGTGGTAGGAGCCTTTGTTGAATGGTATGTAAGGTACCAATGGCCCTCCATGCAAGGGTTCTAGGGGTGATATCCCTCGAAGTAGTATTTTCCCTCATAAATTTTTGGAGTATGACTAGAGGTAATATGATTGAAATTAGGTTATGTCCCATTAATTTTTTTTTTATTTTTTTGGAGTCCCTCATGGTAGTCTTATTTTTATATTTTATCCCATTGTTCTAGTTACCACTATTGTAACTAGTTTTTGGACTTTGTTAGATGTCCCCAGGCCACAATGTTTCTCTAGTTATGACTACCTAGTTAGTTGTGGTGCTTCTCGATTACTAGAACTATGATTATGTCATATTTCTATGAGCCCTTACCATGTAGGTTTTCTTATTAGGCTCTTTGTACCTAATTTTATCAACATTATTTCTCAAAGATCATGTTCATCCAATTTTACCTTGGATCCTCATCCAATTCTTGGATGTTTCAATATTTTACCGAAACCAACCTTGAAAATTGACCAAATGGTTTTGCTTCACCCAAGTGTATTAAGGATAAACTACACTAACCTATGGTCTAAGCTAATAATATCAAGGTTAGTTGATATAAATATGTTGGATTTGTTACATAGATCCACCTTTAGAAAGATTTTTCCTCAACACTGGAAAATGGTGTAGAATGCTAGTTGGCTCCTAGATCATATCTTCATCTAGAAGATATTTCCTCTTGATGAGGAACTCTTGCATCTAGATAGACCATATATTACACAAATGAGAGTGTAATATTACTTTTGTCTAAAGTTCAATCTACCTCTTTTTATACAACACTAAAATCTCTATCTAGGACCACACCTTGTAACTAATCAACTAATTAAGACATGAAACATAAAAAATATGATGGATTTTAAAGTAACATGAATATTCAACTAATAAGTCACCTAATCAAGTTATAAAACCCCCTTATAAGGACCATAGAACTAGGATGTCAACTTATGATTGGACTTGGTATTCCAAGACAACTAACTTATAAGGCTAGAGCTATAAAAATACCATGTCACCCACATCAAATATTTTATCAAAGTAGAGCAAATCCTATCATTTATTTATGAAATTTTATGCTTGATAAAGATTACTTTTGAGAAGCTACAAAATAATATGATGTTACTAAATAAAATTGTGCACCTAGCCACCATAGAGGATCCTAAAATATAATCTACCATAGATAATGGGTTCCATCCATACAATGCTTCAAATGGGGTCATATTTAGGGAAACCCTATAAGAAGTATTATACCACCATTCATGTAAGTAAATCCATTTAACCTACTCATACTATTTATCTTGGTTGAAACATCTAATATAGGTACCCAAACATTTGTTCACAACATTTTTTTGGACATTCAACCAAAGGTGAAAATAGAATCTCATTGTCATTGAGAGTGAAAAACTACCTCCAAACATTAATGGTAAAAACTCGATCATGATCACTAACAACAATACCTGATCATACAATGTAACTTTAAAATATTAAGGAATACCTTAGTTACCTTATTAGTATTGAAAGTGTGTTGTAGGAAATAGATGTGAGCATACTTTAAAAGGAAATCCAACATGATAAGAATCATTATTTTACACTCATAATTTGGAATACCTCAATAACATCCATGTATATATGCTCCCACTAATGTTTTAGAATATAAAGAGGTTACAACAATCTTAGATATTTAACTATTTTTTCTTTTTCCTATAGCAAACCTCACATTTGACCATGATTTACTTAATACTTGATTTCATTCCTTCTAATAAAAGGATTAATTTCTCCATTTATTAGTTTTAAGAAACCCAAAATGCTTTACCAATGGTTGAGCATGTATCTCCTAAAGAATACTATTCTTATTTTAGGAAGACAATGTGAGATAAAAATGACCGTTATTCTTTAGAACCTTGTAAACATAATAGAATAAAGGAGTGAGTGGGTTTCGATCCTTCACATCATGAATTATGTCAATAGTCTTATAGTCTAACTACTATTCCTCATAAAGTTGGGAAACTTAGTGAGAAAGGGGACATATGATAACATTGATTGCGATAAATTCTTCATATTTCCTAAAAAGGTCATCTACCACCATATTCTTCTTCCCTTTATTACACTCAAAGTCATACTCCCAACTTGGTCAAGCATTTATTTTATTTTAGATAAAATAGACATTTTCCCAAGAAGCTCTTAAGACTCTTATGGTTTATTTTCATAATAAAGAAATGACCCAACAAATAAGGTTTCCATTTCTCAAACACATGCAATATGGATAACATATCCTTCTCATAAGTGGAACAAACCAAATATATGTTGGATAATATTTATTTCAAAAACTAGAGGGTGTCTTTCTTGCATTAAAATAATCATAATACATATTCTTGAAGCACCACAATAAATGACAAATGAGTTTATAAAGTTAGGAGTAGCTAAAATAGAGGTGGTGCATATAGCTTATTTTAGGGCATTGAAGACCTTGGTAGGCTCATTAAAAAACACAAATCATGTTGGATTTTAAGCAATATTATCTTAGGTCAAAATATTCTAGATCTAGAGCATACTCAAATATAAGATCAATCAATATATAAGATGACCAAGTCCTATGGGGACATCACAATGGTTTAGGCTTTGGGTCTTCTTAGGGAGGTCCAAAGTTCAAACCATGACGTGTTTGTGTATGTGGCTATGTTTTAAATTCCCTATATAAGCTCAAATCTCCCCCTTATGAGAATTTAGGGTGGGATGGGGATGCCCAAACCTGAGTGTCAGTCATAGGGGTTTATCACACTAACCAAATATATAATATATATAATATGGGAAACATAGTTAATAATGATATTCAAACCTAATAATAATAATAATAATAAAAATAATATTCATAAAAATGAAAAATATGAATATAAATGGAAAAAATCAACATCAAGAACACTTATAGTAGAATTTCTCAAAATATGCATAGAAGATTCAATATTCATGCTTGAATGTTTCATATATTTCTGAGATACATTTCATGGAGATTTATCTCCATTATATAACCTTACAAAGGTGACTCTTCAATACTTAACTATTGCACTCCTCACATATTCTAGAGTTGCAAACTTTCCTATTATTTACATAAGACAAACCTCACATTTCCTTGGGATTCTCATCTTGCCATTTGTATATACGGCTCTTGATTCTATACTTACATGCACACTTAGCTCTATAACACTTGCACTCTTTTACATGACACACTTCTACATGCACACCTAATACATGATACTTGTGCACATCCTCACATTATACATTTGCGCATTTAAATATATGAAACTTGTGCATATCCTACACATAGACACTTACATAAAGAGGAAATATAAATCTCACTTCTAAACTATAACTCAAACCTTAATATAATATTTACATTGTACCATAGGTACCATACGGGCATATTAGCATGTACCAAATAATGTAATATTCTTTAACAGCCCCCTATATTACATTATTTGGCTATCGAAGACTTTATTATTCAATCTCTAATTCTTAATTTTTTCCTTTTACTCTATTTTTGGTACTGCTATGGATTCTAGAACTTGTCTTATTTTCTCTTACTTGTATTTTCTTTGTCTATCTTTCTTTTACATTTTTTGATATTTTTCTTCTACTTCTTTATTTAGTTCTTTTCTGTCTTGGTCTTGATCTTGCATTGTTGTTCCTCTAAATTTTTTCTTGTTCCTGTAGCCTATTTTTATATAACATTTACAACATTAGTGCCTTCAAAAATATTTGAAGAATTTTCATTTTTATTCTTTTCATAATTTTCTTCATTGATTATAATTCTTGTTGTAAGAGCTTTGAATTCATTTCCATCTGTTGATTCTTC